>JANRMT010062790.1:40391513-40403454 GCA_026402145.1 Polypterus bichir lapradei
TAAATTTGCCCCAAATCGCAAATGTGTTTTTTTAATTTAAAAGGGTTTTAGTGGGCGACAGAATCAAATAATAGACATGGACATGAATATTGTAAACTCAAGCTCTTTTAATTTCTGAAAAAAAAATGCTTTTAAACTGCATTTGAATTCAAAACAGAAACAAAAATATCATCCCTGGTTAAAATTGGGCAGACTTAAAAATAAAGTGGTAGTTTAAGTACTTTTAAGTACATTTTCAGAATGGTATTGTCTTTAAATAATAATAATCAAAATTTCAACATAAAGTGCAGTTTTTCTTCTTAAAAAAATAAGTCAGAAACATAAAAGGTAATTTGACCAACTTAATCTTTAAACTCTGAGTAACCTTAGCCAAAATTATTTTGTACATTAGGCTAAAACAGTATGATCATTGAACATTTTGTAATTAGATGTAATTAGAATTACTAACGGTCACGGAAGTCCAATGATCCCCAGTAAGAGCCACAAAGTCCGCTTTCTGTAATGCATCTAATTTTGCTTGCTTTTCAGTGTGCACAAAACCATGCTTTTATCAAGGCTTCGCTCGGGTAGTTTTTTGAAATTAAATTTTCCTCCGATCAGTCGTAGGAACGCGCTTCATTCCGACTCTAACATTTTTGTAGCTGTGATGTGTGCATCAGTGTAATCGATGTACCAGGAAATCATGCATTGACAAAAGTTCCCCTTTGCTTGGAATTGAAAGTGTGATTAAATGTGTTATTTTTTGTTATGGAGTACATGCATCGAAGCTTCTCAGCTGTGCTTGTGCTAAGAAAAGGAAAGATTTTAAAAATAACGTAACATGATTCTTCGTTAACCGCATATTTTTTCATATGTCTCAAACCAAGGAGATGCGAGGTTAAAATGAACCGAGAAGCGCGCGTACATACTCAGTACATCCCCTCTCGGGAATCGAACCTCGGATGTAGGCGGTGTGTAGCTTATCCATTTGAGAGTATGTAGATCGGGGTATATATATATTCGCAGCGGAGACGTAGTGTGTTAAAGAAGCTATGAAAAAGAAAAGGGAACATTTTAAAAATAACGTAACATGATTGTCAATATACAGTAATTGTTTTGTGAGTGTTATTGAGTGTTGCTGTCATCAAGGATTCGATTATCATTATTTGTTTCAATCAGGGTCGTATTTGTACGATGTGTTGTGTTCAAGTTACATTCCATGTTTGTCAATCATTGTAAAGATAAGAGGTTTCATTTATCGATTCGTTTCTTACTGCATCAATAAACAGCTCGTCTTCCTCTTTATCTGAGATGTGACACACTGCATGCACGGGTTTTTGTTCAGCGCTCTTTGGAACTGTTGCTTTTTGTCTGTGCACTGCATCAGTTCACGTGAGCCTCTCAGTGTACATGCATTGAAGTTTCCCAGCTGTGCTGGTGCCATGTCGTGCTATGTCCATGGCTGTATCTAATGTTACCGAAGTCCCGGCACTTAAAACTTTCTCTCGCAGTTTCGCTGAGTTTGTGCCAAACACCACCCTGACCATCTCATCTTCCTCTGCATAAGCACAGTCCTTCACCCGTGAATATTTAGTGGCAGTGTTTCTATTGGATTGCCGCTGACGGACAGCCTTATATGGGCAGGCACTAAATTACAAACGCCAGCGGCAGCCTGTCTATGAACTTAATTTAAAGTTTAGGTTTACACCGTGCTTTGTTTCCGTAGTAGCAGCACTTATGAATATGGTTGTATATGTCACTCGCTCGCTTCTTATTGTTTCGCTGCCTTCTCAATTATATAATGCATGTTTTCTTCAGCGCTTTTTGAAGCGCTTCCTGGTTTTCTACGTACTGCGTGATTACGTGGGAGGCGTGATGATGTCACACGAAACTCCGCCCCCACGGCTTTCGCGCTCATCTCCATTACAGTAAATGGAGAAAAACAGCTTCCAGTTATGACCATTACGCGCAGAATTTCGAAATGAAACCTGCCCAACTTTTGTAAGTGAGCTGTAAGGAATAAGCCTGCCAAATTTCAGCCTTCTACCTACACAGGAAGTTGGAGAATTAGTGATGAGTCAGTCAGTCAGTCAGTCAGTCAGTCAGTCAGTGAGGGCTTTGCCTTTTATTAGTATAGATTTCAGTTTTGTTGCAGTTTCATTTTAAAGAGTTCTGCTGTTTCATAGAGGAAACTTATGAGTTGAGAAATCTCTGATGAAGTTTTGTTTTTAAAACTGAAATGGAGTTGAGTATCATATGTGTAAAAGTGATAATCCAGTCCATAGCTGCGAATAATATGGCGAAGGAGAAGCATTTAGATACTGAAGAGCAGAGGGCCGAGGACAGAGCCCTGAGGAACTCCTTGTTTGAGAGGCACTGAGCTGGATTTGTTGTGGCTAAGACTAATAAACTCTTAGCTGTCATTTAGATAGGGCTCAAACCACTGGATGGCTGTACCAGAGTTACCAAGAATGTCATGTCTGACAGTGTCAAATCCCACACTGAGTTCTAACTGAATTAATTTGTTGTTTTAAAGGAGCTGTTTCATGTAATGCTGAATTAAGGGCTCTAATTATTGTTTTATCTTTGTTTATATCTTGTGTCTTTGTTTAACTTTTTTTATGTAGCACTTTGAGGTTTACTGCAGTGGGCTGGTGCCCTGCCCGGGGTTTGTTTCCTGCCTTGTGCCCTGTGTTGGCTGGGATTGGCTCCAGCAGACCCCGTGACCTTTTAGTTAGGATATAGCGGTTGGATAATGGATGGATGGACTTTGAGGTTTACTACAAATGTAAAGTGCCTTATAAATAAAATTTATTATTATTATTATCTATACTAATAAAAGGCAAAGCCCTCACTCACTCACTCACTCACTCACTCACTCACTCACTCACTCACTGTACTGACTCATCACTAATTCTCCAACTTCCCGTGTGGGTAGAAGGCTGAAATTTGGCAGGCTCATTCCTTACAGCTTACTTACAAAAGTTGGGCAGGTTTCATTTCGAAATTCTACGCATAATGGTCATAACTAGAAGCTATTTTTCTCCATTTACTGTAATGGAGTTCAGCTCGAGGGGCGGAGTTTCGTGTGACATTGTCACGCCTCTCACGTAATTACGCATTACGTAGAAAACCAGGAAGAGCTACAAAACGCGCTGAAGAAAACATGCATTATATAATTAAGAAGGCTGCGAAACAATTGGAAGCGAGCGAGTGACATATAAAACCATGTCACTGCAGACAAAAAGCAACAGTTCCAAAGAGTGCTGAACAAAAACCGAATTACACTGCTACGCTCAAATAGACAAACCACACGCCGTGGCGCAATAGTAGAGCATTCGCCTGTAGCGCCCACGTCCGAGGTTCGATTCCCGAGAGGGGATGCACTAAGTATGTACGCGCGCTTCTCGATTTATTTCGAGAAACGCATGCGGTTAACGCAGAAAGACAGATCACCTATTGAAGCTTCATGAATAATGGATACTTTATTCGCGATCAATGATTGTTTTGGTAAAGCCATACTCAGTGTATTCATTAGATGAATGGTAAAATAGTAAGAGCGAGGGGACGGTAACTTACTGAAGCACACAAGCAAAACCACAATAGCACGCGGGTTCGATGTACTGTAGTGCGCGTCAACTAGAGCTGACTTGCGCGATCACATTCCAAAAAATATTTCTTTTCAAGTTCTATTTAGTCCATATGAGTCAAACTCAAGGCCCACGGGCCACATCCGGCCCGGCGTGTAATTATATCCGTCCCGCGAGATCATTTTATATACTGTATTATTGTTATTAATGGCCCGGGGATATGAAGCGCTGGTAACACAATAAACTACAGATCCCATAATCCAGCGCTTCAGCTGCCTTGCCGAACACTTACCACGTTAATCAAGTCTAGCTTATGATGCTACAAGTTATTGCCAAGCTAGCCCACCACACGATGCCAAAGAGAAAAGGTGATTCTGAACATAGAGCCTTTAAAAACCGATGGGAGGCTGAGTATGTGTTTACTGACATTGCCGGTAAACCCGTGTGTCTCATTTGTGGAACGTGTGTACAAAAACTGGGGTCTCCTTCCCAGCAAAAGTCGAGCAGCCGGCGCGCGCGCATAGCTGTGCCGGGATTTGAGACGCTGACTGCGCTTCTGGCTTAAGTCAAAGTGAGCACTTTTAATTTTTTTCATCCTCCCCCTGAGCTATAGCCCAGACAAGTGCAAACACGGGACCCCTTTTCTACACCACGGCAAAATAATATTAAGGCGATTCACACTTTCTTTTGCACGTATACGATAATGAGGTCCTCATCTCGGATTATGAAGACACGCACACGAGTGGAGGACTGAAAGTGCAATCACAGCCGATTAATGGCAGAGACGTCTCACCAGTCTACACAAGACCCACCGCGACTGTCCCCAAAAGGCGATCATAACGTCACCGAACACATCTCTCTATACTATATAAAAGAAAAAGGCAACTTTCCTTTCTTTACACCTTTTTTCATTTTATCCCAAACCAAAGCCTTTCTCTCTTAACACTGCAGAGGACACAAAACAATTTTTCTTTAATTGCTAATTACATTAGGTTATTCTTATAAATGCTTAGCATGAATCAAATTTAAGTTTGAGTTGAAGTATGAGATAATCCATGGCTGTAATGTATTTGTAACAGACAGAAGAAATGTTACTCTTCATAGTATAATGTGAGCTGCTTATTTAAAGATTATATATGTAGTCTTTAATTTTGTTAGCCCCATCAAAGTGAACCTCATAGTATATCACTCTAAATAAAATGAGATAATTCAGTATACGGTAGGAAATTTGGAGTAGATAATTTTCAGTATGTTATCATTAAGGTTGATTGATGATTTATGGTTGAGCGAATTCAAATATGTTTATGCATGTGTGGAACAAACGAAGTAATGGTTTCCCTGTATATTGAATTCAATTGAAATTTGTATTATTAAGCTCTCTTCCAAATAAAAACCCAGTGTGCAATGCGATTATTACAAATATTGTATGAAAAAAATCATGCAACATAATCACAGATCATAAAATTGTAACACATATGGAGACGCATCATGCTTTACATAAAAAATATCAGCACAAAAAGAGTGGTTTTAAGTACTGTTTCATACTGTCCACACTCTAAAAAGGATCACACTGCTGTCAAACTACGTCTGTTTCATTTGGACAGAAGATGTCTCAAAAGAGGAGCATCACTGTGTTTATTTATCATTTTATTGCATTTGACTCGAAATGTTTTCAAGCCTGCAGAATTTTGTCTCTCATTCTACTGACCTAAAATTTTGCAATAATATAGTAGTTATCTAAAACATTAAAACCTGTCAGCTTTTTGTGTAAATCATTCTTAGGCTGCTGTAAAGGATGGATCAAATAGTTTAATATGTTTTTCTGACTATTTTCTGGATCTTTTTGGAGTTCCCTAGATATACTCTAGTTTGTTGGGAGTTCACGTGAGACTTCTTGATTCATTGCACATTGTGTCTTTAAAAAGACATCTGCAGCAAGGCAAGTTGCCATCATTGAGACTATTCTCAATTCAACAGGCTAATTAATCTTGCTTTGTAGAGAAGTCATGCCAGACCTGGGAGAAGGGCTGCTGATTTTAGATTTTTTTAAAGCACTTGCATTAATTTATGGGCAGTTAAAGATCTCTACATTTCTATTAACTAGAAGCAGTCTTTACTTGGTGATGAATAGGCATTGCTAGGGGTATTGAATTCAGACAGCTTTAGTGAGAGAGTGAAACATGGTTTAATGGTGCAAGATATTGTAAGAAAAGCTATCGTGTTCATCTCTTACTGAATAAGTAAATAGCATGGAAATTCTTGACGAAGCATTTTTTTAATCTTTTATACATAAATGTTAGTGTTAATTTCAGAACACTGCTCTGTTGATGTTTTGCTATTCTCATCTTCTGTGCTGTCATTTCAATTTATAAAATGGCCACTGCATGTGTTGTTATTGCATTCTTTGAAATCGTAAATGCCAGGGTTTTTTTGATTTGGGGTTGGGTAGGCTTAAGTATTCCTTAAGAAGTATTGATCAGTATTTAAAGAGCTTTTTAAAGTTTTAATCAATATGTATCCGGGATAGGAAATACTAAGATAAGATTTAATGTTGGTTAGATATATAATTAAAAGACTTAGCGGACAATGCAAAAGCATAAGAGAGTTTGGGGGAGGCACTTATTTGCAAGTTTATTATAGTAAGTACATTAAATAAAGAAGAATAGAAAATTCCTGTGATTAGAGTGCTTGATCATAATCCCACAAATATAATTCTTTTGATATTGTCAAGTGCTAATGGAATTGTAAACCATCTATGAATTCCAGTGTAATTCACTTTTTTTTAAATCTACATAGACACAAGAAATGCACATAATTCTTTTTTGTATCTTCTTTTATGCACCAGTCTAACATATACAAAGCAGGGTCTTAGAATTAAAAATTTGCTGTTGGTGTTAATCAGTTTTGTTGTTATGTGTACTTTCATCTCACTTAGGGGGATATGGAAGTCATTAAAATGGATTTAAAATGCTCTTAATGATGGTAACACCTGATCCAAACAATGTATATTGTAATCACATTGGGGGAGTCACAGAATCAAAAATACCATTCAGATGACATGGTTAAATTGGGGGCAGAGGGAGTCCTCTTTATTGCCTACTGCATCCAACACAAATTTGTTCAAAACTGACAAGATTATGCCTATAATAAGATTTATGATAAACACTAACGAGAAAGAGCAGTGTCGACACTTAAAGTCTTGAATGAATTATTTAGGCAAGCAAAAATTAGACTTTGAATTTAAAAAAGGAGTTAACAGTGTGTTAATTTTACACACATAAATCCGTCCAATTTTTCAGCCTGTCTGTTACAATATATTATTGTGGATATACAGAGGCTATCCTAGCTGTAGTGAGTACAAAGCAGGAATCATCTACATGGTTAGGTGCTGTTCCAATCCATCACTTTTTACACTTGTAAACACAACCTTAATCTGTCACAATAAGTGAGTTATAAGAGGAAGCTGGAATTACTAGATAAACCAGCATAGACTAGAGGAGGACATGTGTAGTCCTCTCCAAACTGATACCATGCTTGGAACTGAATCCAAGTTCAATATACCATGAGGCAGTAGCATTGGGACTGGGATTTTTTTTTAAATCAGATTACAGAGAAGGAAGCTTGGTGATAGAATCTGGCCCCAGTGGTGGACAGTAACATATTAGACTCAAGTTGTCTCCCCTGAAGATGCTACTTATATTGTGCCCTTTGCTGGACAACGCCTGTGTTGTTTATTGCATCTTCATATAGTAAACATCCTCTCAGTAGACACCAGGCCTTAATACCAGGTATGCCGTTGTGCATGCCTAGCAGAAGTTGGCAAGAACAAAAACTGTAATAAGGTGCCACAGGAGGGATAATTTCATACATGAAAAAGTGAGCTGACTGAATTGGTTGCTAGATTGTGCCCTATGCCTACAGGATAGCCTCCAGGGGCATCATGTATAAATGGTGTGTATGCACAAAAATGTTGTGTAAGCCTGTTTCCATGTTCAAATCGTGATGTATAAAACATAAACTTGGCGTAAAGCCACGCACATTTCCACGGTAGCTCATACCCTGGCGTACGTAAGTTCTGCGCTCGGTTTTGCAGACTGGAGGCACCCAGCATCAAAGCAGTGCTACTGTACCAGTGAGGTTACCCTTTCTTTTTTTAGATCCACATCCCTGATGCGGCTTTATAAATACACTGAAATTAACCGCATATTGTTTATTAGTTTAATGCATCTGATTGTAATTAACCTGTAACAATATAGTGGTCCACGGAATGGCCAAACTATTCCAATTACCATAGCTGCTTTAGCGTTGTTACTCTTACTGCACCTTCTTTTTCTACTTTCAGCTGCTCCCGTTAGGGGTTGCCACAGCGGATCATCTTTTTCCATATTACTTTCACTGCACCACTCGGAGCAGCTGATCGGAAAGAGAATTATCGGTATACAGCATCAAGAACACGCTGCCTCGGCCGTGCTGTCTATTGAACCACTCTCACACGGCAAATGTTTCAAAAACTTACCATACCAGACCCTCTATACTGAGTAAGGTAAGGTCAGGGAAGACTGGAAGGAGTGTGTAGAACATTCTTGGTGACGTTTAACAAGTACTTGAGAAAGCTGGGCATAATCCGCCAATGTAAGGATCAGCTTAGAAAGGGCTAAAAATAAGAACATAAGAAATTAAAAAATGAGAGAAGACCATTCATTTAATCACATTCATTTGTTTACTGTAGCTAATAGCTAAATTGTCCCAATATTTCATGTAGATACTTCATAAAGGTTGTGAAGGTTTCTGCTTCAAGTACTTAGTAGTTTATTCCAAATTCCCACAAGTCTTTGAGTAAAGAAATTTTTTTGGTGCAGGTGGATGAGCCAATCTTACAAGGCCGACAAGGGTTCAAAATCCATAGCTATGTAAAGAGTGATCATAGGGTTTTGTTTCTGTTTATGTTCTGTTATGGTATTTTGTGTTCTCCTTAGTGTTATCCTTGTGTTTAGTTTATTTGCTGATGTTATGTTTAAATTTTAACCTTTTGAGCTATTCTAGATGATGAGAGCTGCCAGGAGAGCTCCTTCAGTAATACTGGCTTAACTCCTAATGTATGTCATCTAGTAGAGTCCAGGAGCAAATAGAAAACAGAGAAATCTAAAGGCTAGGTGATTTTTGAGATTAGCCCTGACCCCTGTTTTTTGAAAAGTGACTTTAGCATAGGTCGTGGCTGGAGTCTCCCTGCTGGAGTAGACTGACTTCTGTTTCACAAACAGTATTAAGTAGCTCCCTGCAAATGTGAAAGGACTGAAGTTACAGTCATTGAGAGACTGTTAGTGAGAACAGGATAAGGGGAGAAAAATGTCAGTGTTTGACAGAAGGCATGCCTGTTTATAGTTAGGGATTCCAATACCTGTGCAGCTGTGGTGGGTTTGCACCCTTCCCGGGATTGGATTCCTGCCTTGTGCTCTGTGTTGGCTGGGATTGACTCCAGAAGAACCCCGTGACCCTGTGTTCGGATTCAGCGGGTTGGGAAATGGATAGATACCTGTGCAGTATGACTAGTATAATGCACAAAACAGTTCTCATTTTTTATAGTAATCTTTGTGTTAGTGTTTAACTGTTGTACGTTACTTTGCATTCTGGGAAATAAACAACACAATTTAAATAATTGCTAGTGTCTCAAAGTTTACACCAGCTTATATATACTTTCACAAAATTCCAGGAGCATCAGGATGAATTTTAAGTTCTTTATTTTGTATTCTAATTGGAAACAGTGATGTTGCCAAAACTGTAGAATCTCTCTCTCTCCCAACTGCTCAAATAATGCTCACATGACCTCAAAACATAATAACCAAACAGGAAATTGCTACCATATATTCATATTTTTTATGGATTTTCCAACAGTTCTGGTTATAATGTTAATCTTGAATATGAGTAACTAAACTGCTTAACTTAGATAGAATTTTATTTGTTTGCAGGGGGAAATTTGGCTTTTAACAGATGCTCTTTAAATACATAAATGGATTGATAAATAAATGGATGTGTGTGTGTGTGTGTGTGTATATATATATCTATCTATACTAATAAACGGCAAAGCCCTCACTCACTCACTCACTCACTCACTCACTCACTCACTCACTCACTCACTGACTCATCACTAATTCTCCAACTTCCCGTGTAGGTAGAAGGCTGAAATTTGGCAGGCTTATTCCTTACAGCTTCCTTACAAAAGTTGGGCTGGTTTCATTTCGAAATTCTACGCGTAATGGTCATAACTGGAAGGTATTTTTCTCCATTTACTGTAATGGAGTTGAGCTTGACCGCTGTGGGGGCGGAGTTTCGTGTGACATCATTACGCCGCCCACGTAATCACGTGAACTGACTGTCAACGCACTATGTAGAAAACCAGGAAGAGCTCCAAAATACGCTGAACAAAACATGCATTATATAATTGAGAAGGCAGCGAAACATTAAGAAGCGAGCGAGTGACATACTACCATATTCATCAGTACAGCTACTTCGGAAACAAAGCGAGGTATAAACCTAAACTTTAAATTAACTTAATAGACAGGCTGCCGCTGGTGCTTTTCGTGCCCACGGGTAATGCGGGATACAAGTTTAATGAGAGGACGCAGGATATAAACGAGAGTTTTGATCACTTTGTAACTAAGTTAAAATTGCAGGTGAAGGGGTGTGCTTATGCAAATTCCGAGAGACTGTGTTTGTGGGGGATTGACAGTTAAGGCGGGTGGGGGAGTCACGTCATCATCTCCCCTCCCATTTACCTCATTTCGCTCTGAGCTGAGCTCCGCGGCTAACGCCGTCTTCCGAAGCAACTTCGTCACACTGCCACCAAATACAGAGAAATCCACAAGTTAATACACACTTTGTCTCTAGACTTTCTCCACACTGAATCCTCCAGGCACTACTTACAAAAGGTTACATTGACAATCGTGTTACGTTATTTTTAAAATGTTTAATTTTCTTAGCACAAGCACAGCTGAGAAGCTTCGAGGCATGTGCTCCATAACGCGTTAAAAAATAATGCATTTAATCACACTTTGCATTACAATCAAAGGGGAACTTTTGTCAATGCATGATTTCCTGGTACACCGATAACATTGATCAGCGCATCCCAATTCATTTTAGCCTCGCACCACCTTGGTTTGAGAAGAAGTATGAAAAGATATGAGGTTAACACACAAAAACAGATCACCAATTCAAGCTTTATGAATAATCGATTCGCCATCAATAATTGTTTTGGTAAAGCCATACTCAGTGTAATCCTCCTTCCATTTTATAATTTTTCCGCCACTAGCCATGATTAAATGAACGGTAAAAAAGTAAGAGCGAAGCGAGGGTGACTTATTTAGGCAGGCATGTATATGACAGCAACACTCATGACAATCATGTTACGTTATTATTAAAATCTTTCCTTTTCTTTTTCATTACTTCTTTAACCCATTACTTCTCCGCTGCGAGGCGCGGGTATTTTGTATATGAATGACCTCCAAAGAGCGCGGAGACTTTTGATCATGTGAACGTGTCTGCAAAAACTGGCGTCTCCTGCCCAGCCAAAGTCGAGCTGCCGGCCTTTCACACACTGACTGCGCTTCTGCGGCAAAATAATATTAAGGCGCTTCGCACTTTATTTTGCACGTATACGATTATGAGGTCGTCAGCTCTTATGAAGACACGCACAGGAGTGAAGGACTGACAGTGCCATCACAGCCGATTAATAGCTGGGACGTCTCACCAGTCTGCACAAGACCCACCGCGACTGTCCCCAAAAGGCGCTCATATCGTCAGCGAACACATCTCTCTATACTATATAAAAGAAAAGAAAAAGGCAACTTTCCTTTCTTTACACCTTTTTTCCGTTTATCCCAACCCAAAGCCTTTCTCTCTTAACACTGCAGAGGACACAAAACTAATTTTCTTTAATTGCTGGTAAGGCACATTATTAGAGGCAGAAATTTGGACTTTCACATAGAAAATGTAATTTCTATACCACAGCCGTCGTGTAGCGCCTTTCAAAAGGGATCTACTACCGAGAGATGATCCATATACATTTTAGCTGCTGTTAGTACTACTTACCTCTTCTGTTATACCGTCTTTAAAATGTAGTTTACCCGCAACCACTCCAGTAGTGCTCAATGTACCTTTACTTCTTAAAACGTTAATGTTTTACTGTTTAATAACTTATAGACTACATTTTATTATTTTTCCCTTGCACTCAGTGATCAAAGCTATACACACACATATAGACACATACATATATATATACACATATATTTATATATACCTGTGTGTATGTTTGTATGTATGTGTATACACACACACACACACACACACACACACACACACACACACACACACACACA
>JANRMT010062790.1:40410554-40426706 GCA_026402145.1 Polypterus bichir lapradei
ATATATATATATATATATATATATATATATATATATATATATATTAGTGCAGCCTGTCATTGTTGTGGACCCCCGAGTATTTGCAGGAGCGAACCACTTCTACCTCCACTCCCTTAATAGTAACTGGACATAAAGGCTTTTTAGTGCAGTGAAAGTCAATAACCAGTTTCTTGGTTTTGCTGATGTTAAGTTGCAGATTATTCCTTCTGCACCAAGAAATTAAATTCTCCACCTGACCTCTTTATTGTGTGTCATCCTTCTTATCTATAAACCCCATAATTGCAGAGTCTTCTGAGAATTTCTGCAAATGACATGACCTGGTGTTATATTTATAGTTCAAGGTGCATAAAGTGAAGAGTCTTATGCTTATCTTATCAGTCTTATGCTCATCTGCTATTATTGCTTTTCTCCCATTCTTCTTTTACCATTTTTATAAAACCCTTAGGCTCTTGTCTTCTTCACACTGATCTTCATTTCATACCTTTTGTCTGCAGTATAT
The DNA here is from genome assembly GCA_026402145.1 of Polypterus bichir lapradei. NCBI lineage: Eukaryota > Metazoa > Chordata > Cladistia > Polypteriformes > Polypteridae > Polypterus > Polypterus bichir. The sequence goes on from JANRMT010062790.1 coordinate 40,411,054, forward strand.
AATCACTCGTTGCTCTTTGTGAGCCTGTATTCTGCCACTATAGGGTTGTTGTGTGCAGGATTTCTGTACTTCAGTAACTCATCTCCTACACTTAATCATCCTTGACATCATCTATCACCTCAATTCAAAAAAGTGTACTGCAACTTTAAGCCCACTGTAACTGTTTCTGTTCTTCTTAAAAATCACTGACGTGACTATTTTACATACAAAATAATATTATAAAGCTTTCTTCACATGGTAAGGGTTCATGACTTTTTATTTTTAATGACATAGCATTTAGTTTAAGAAAGATAACACAATTAAAAAGTTGGAACTTTACTTACACTGTGGGCAAGACTAAATTAAATTTCAACTGAATGCTTTCAGCTTTTATTTGATTTGTTTAATTAAATAATTTATATGATTACACTGAGTCATTTTGATAATTGTTTTTTAAAATAAAATTCAGTTGTTAAACCCCAAACTATTTTAGTATAGTTAGTAATACTGAAGTATTCTTTATTCTTGTTCACTAAATAACTTATTTATTGATAGTAAAGTCAAGAGCATATTGTACTATACATGTATGGCCATCACATTAACATTAGTGAATTAAGTTAAAATGAGGGGAGTTAGTGGACATTTGTCTCACATCTTAGATGACATTTTAAAGTATAGGACATGGAGAGCTTAAAGATTAATCATTTAAAGAGTACAACGCATGGTCATTCTTCTCTGCAGTGATATTGGACGTTTAATTTTAAGATGAATTCAGATGAATTAATCAAAGATCCCTGTGCTTTACGTTTTGTATGGTGTATGTTTTTAAATACTTAATCCATTTTAGTTTTTTATTTTTTCATAAATTTTAAGGATTCTTTTTTATGTAAAGGTGAAAAATGTTTAATTTTAGCAATATTTGAAATTATGATACACAAACACAATCTATTCTTTGCATCTTTATGTCATTAAAAAATACAATCGTGACAAATACCTAATTCTATAATCATTTCATCTCTCAACGTGCTAGCATATTTATTTCAAGTCATGTTAGGTGATTCACAATTAAGATGGCAAAAGTATCTTGCTTTGATAATGTTGTTGAATTACTTTTTCTGTAGGCAAGGGGTAATGGTGCCTTAAATGAAAACCATTAACTGTGTACGGTGCTTTGAATATTAAGTACCAGATATGTAAAGACTACTCTTTATAATGTGAATGTCTTGATTTTCCTGCTATATTTATAACTAGTGCAGTACAGTACAGTTACTGATCCCTAACTTATTGTGTAACAGAGTGAATTGCAACTAATAATTCATATATAAGACTACCTAGATTTATATTTATAAAATATTTAAAATGCAAAGTTGACTGATTCATTCACTCTGTCACTCACTCATCAACAAAAACTCTATCTTGCATTTAGTTAAAAAAATGAAATATGGCAAGATTGTAGATATAGGCAGTTGGCATTCGCTAAGAAAGGACACTTTGATATATCAGTAGGTAAGGGTGAACCTCCCCTCCCAAAAAGTAAAACTGAATACCCCAAAATCTCAAAAATGCTAACATATCTGCTCTGCACAGCCATTAGAGGTGGATTTATTCAAACAAAGGATGTGATTGAGAGCACCAGTAACCAATAGGGTAGACAGATGATGGAAGAAGTGGCAGTGTCATCATGGACTGGAAAATGTACAATGAGGTGTGAAAGAGAAGGTTTCTTCAAATCTAAAGCAAGGAAGCAAAGCTCATTAGTTAGCAAATATGCTATAAACCCTGAGTGAGGTGCCAGATGCTGTTGCTGTGAGTGGTGGTGTTGCTTTGCTAGTTTTAAAAAGGGAGCGAGAGCAGAGAGAAATAGAGGTGGGAGTGGTGTCCTCAGATTCAAGAAAAGAGGGGGCTGACTGGATTAATTAAAAATTAACAACTCCCTCACAAAGTTATCCTGTATAATATATATTTGCATCTATGGACTTTGAAAGGGAACACCCAGCCCACCCTCTGAAATCATTAACATTTTCATGCATATATGCTTACTTTGAACAGAGATGCCTTATTCCCCATCCCAAATTCTTAACATACTGTATACATTTGTATCTCCGGACTGTAAAGTAAGACTGATTGTTTAGTAAGTCTCCAAAACTATAGTGCTGGCAGTTTTTTTCTTCCACTTCAACTAGAGAAGACAACCCCAAAAATAAAAACCTTCAATTCATTGCATGGGCCGCCTAAACATGCAGCCTGCAAACATCATTGCTGTCTGAAATAAGTTAAAGTAAAACATGATTCGGTTTTAGAACTTCATTGTCTGCCTATGACTATGGGGAAAAAAAAACATGCTTGAACATACAACTGCAAATAGTAAAATGTAATCATAATAATAATATGCTCAAATTTCTACTGATTATCTGCATTAGAATAGAAAAGAATACAACTTACTGTAAAATTATTTTTTGCAGTAGCCATCAACAAAAGCCATGTCACTAAGAAAATCAGAAATTGATCTAATGCAGAAATGTTTTACTCATTGAAATGTATATAGCACATTTAAGACTAAGCAGCCAGTCACCTAACATTAATAGTTATTACTTGACTGACATCTTTATCCAAGGTGTCTTACAACAGCTGAGATGATACAACATCATTTGTTTTCCAATTGGGGCACAAGTAGATGAAGTGACTCAGTGTTAGTAGCAGTATTAGAACCCTCAGTCTCAGGGTTTGAAGTCTGAGGTTTAAAGCTTTAAGCACTACAATACATTGCCTGCCAATAATAGTAGCCTTTGGTTTAAGAAAAAAAAAAACTACAAATATTAGATACAGAAAAGTATTTACCTAAAAAAGTACTTCTGATACATTCATTGAACCGATTATTAATAAAAGACAAAGCACATCAGATCAGCACCACAAACAATTTAAGACAAAACACAAGGTGGGAAGTTCGACTTAAGGCTAAAAAGCCTCCTCTCCTATTCTCTTGTATAAAAACAAAATTTGATATAAATGAAAACCCAGTTGCAGCTTTTTTTTCCTTTCCTCCGTAACTAGTAAATGTATATATTTATATAAAAACACACACACAAATGACCGGGTCAATTTTTAGAAATTCACTGAAATAGTTTGAGACGATAAACTCAGTTGACAATACAGGCATAGACAATGTAATGTTGTAATCAGCATCTCTTGCAATAACGTTATAAGTGTAGAATGTTCACCAAATCCCAACATGTCCTTATTAATGAAATTGAACCACCTGTTGGTGATCATTAAATATGGAGATTCACTGATCTTGAGTTTGCCGAAGATGCTGTGATCAATAAGGGCTCTGATCGGGGCTCTTGAGAGACTGAGCGAGGAGTCTGAGTGTCTGGGCTTGCGAGTGTCCTGGATAAAAACCAAGATCCAGGCCTTTTATGACCTCTTAGGCACAGCCATCAGCTGTGTATCTGTCTGCGGAGAGAATGTTGACCTTGTTGAGACATTTACAGTAGTAGATGGATTGGGAGAACATGGGGGATCATGAGGTTGCTGGAATGGGGTGTGTGGCAGTTCGGATATCTTTGCAAAAGGACGAAGGTCCAAGTCTTTAGAGTCCTGGTCCTTCCTGTCTTGCTATATGGTTGCAAGACATGGATGCTATCCAGTGACCTGAGACGACGACTGCACTCCTTCAGTACTGTGTCTCTTCGGAGAACCCTTGGATACTGTTGGTTTGACTTTGTTGCTCATGATGTCCCGAATGAGGCGCATTACCTGCATTGTGAGAGAGTGTCATTTATGACACTATGGCCATGTGGCATGATTCCCAGAGGGTGATCTGGCTAACAGGATCCTCATTGTTGAGGACCCGAATGGCTAGACCAGGCCAAGGGGACACCCACGTAACACCTGGCTGCAGCATATAGAGGGTCATTTCCAGAGGATGGGTGGGATTGGACCACGTGTCTGCCAATGTTGCCAACCAGGATCCTGAGCTGATTCGTCGTGTGGTGGGTGTGGCAACATACCGTACCAGTGCATGCTCCCCAACCATGGTAAAAAAAGGATGCTTCTTTGCCTTGTCACTACCACTTCCACTTCCAAGTGATTATATGGAAAATACAATATGTGACCTCAAGGAGAATTCAATACTCCCAGATTTTTAAGTGGAGATACTTAAAGATGATTCTTAGTTCTACTTCAGCCCTTTGCGGTCAACTATTTAAATGCAGGTCCTATAGCTGCACACTGATTAAAGGAGGGACACTCTGACAGTGTTATGAGTAGTTCAATTCCTAAATTAATTAAAAAATGCCTTCTAATATGCATATTAAAATACTGTGTTAGGAATAAAGGTTAAGAGCAGTCCTGTAAGGTGACATTACTCTTGATGACAGGAGAGTGAGATCATGCATATCCACCATACCATATGTACCATATATTATAAAATATATAATGGTTTTGGAAGTCTTTTGTCTTTAAACTTTAAGACATAAGGGTTTTTTTTGGAATAGACAAAATGCAATTTTTGCCCCCATTTAGACAATTAATTAATAAAACTACCTTGACAAACATATGAAAAATGGTAGATTATGTATGTTACGGTGTAAGTATGAAGAAGACTGTACAATTTTTATTTGGATTTGTACTACTTTGTGGCAGTACAGACTGTAAAAGGCATTTTTAAAAACTGTGATTATTTAATTATCTTTTTTTTGGATTTTTGTGAAATTTAAAAAAATGAGTTTATGGTAAAAGTTAATCTTTGTATTTTATTGAGTCCACAGCTAGGCAGAAGGCATTTTTATTTCATTAATAGGACTTCCTGGTCTTCCAGAAATAAAACATTGATTTAATACTTCACATTGTTGTTAAATGAAATTTATAAGGGATTTTTTAGACAGAATAAATGTGTTGGCAAAACTGCATTCTCCCCAAGGCTTAGTGTTCAAGATGAATACTAGCAGAAGCGTAAAATCTCGTCCTTACAGCTCAGAATGTGAACTGAATTTACAGAGGTGCTTTGAAATAACAGAAAAGGGTAAAACAAGAGACATTTCTTTGAAAATCAGTATAATATCCTTTATGTTAGAGCCAATCTTGTCTGACATTACCTCTGTGGAAACCAGGCAGAAACACTATTTTGCAGACTGAATGTCACTTGATGTTACATGTCTGTTTAATGCTTGCTGGGTTTACTTGTCTAAAAAGCTAACTAAGCAGCTGCAGTGAGAAAGAGAAGAGTACAGTTCGATGGAAACAAAAAGTTCATATTCTTGCAGAAGAGAAGCTGACAAAAGAAGGATTGTAAGTGTCTGACTTTCACAAAGAAATGGAAAACTGAGCAGGTTTTGCCATGTCTGGATAACTATTTGTGTATAATATTTATTAATCTCTGTTTTATTTTAGATAGCAAAACTGATAGAAGTTCAAGTGTGTTTTCACATATGCAGAGTACAATAAAATTCTAACTTACATGTCTCATTAACATGCAGAACACATCATTGGTGCAAAATCCTAAAGTATGCATCATAACATTAAATTTATAGTATTTTTGTATTTGAGGCTTGAAAATCAGAACATTATTTACTTTTTGTTGTTTTTAATGAATGCCATGTGAAAACGTTCATACAATAAAATAAATTGCTATTTTAATTCTTTTTTTTTGTTTTAGATGAGCAAGATGGGCATTTTTATTTTGCCAGGTCTCATTAAAGTTCGTCATTGTCATTATTCGAATGTCTTTTGTGAAATCTCTGCTGAGATATTTTATAACAAAGTTTCATTATTTGGAGAATTTTACAATATAAATATGTTGAGAGTTAGCTGTTTTTATGTCAATCAACATGGAGTCTATTCCAGTAAACTAATAAATCATTTTGAAAAAGTTTCAATCAATGAGGATATACTTGGGACAGTCCAATAAGTTCTAAAGCATGTTAGCATATAGTATGGGTTAAAAATATGTTTTGACAAAAGATGTTGGGCATAAAGAGGCAAGGACACAAATGTAGCATTGTGTACAAAGTAGGTATCTTTGGAAATACAGCATCAATCATGTATTATTCAAACACACACATTCTCTATGTTTTTTTTTTTTGCCTTCCTCTGTTCTTGCTGAATCTTTTCTGATCTTTTCTCCTTTCCTGCCATCTGTCTGATCCTGCATTCTTACTTATGCCTCATTTTTTTGTGTAAGCCCTGTCTGTGTGCCATCATTGCATCAGAACAGTCTGTTTTTAAATATTTCCCGTTGTTCCTCTAAGTCGTTATTTGTATGCAGTATATAAGATCTTTTCACTTTTCTTATAGCTTCATAGAAAAAGACTGTGTTTTAAAGATTTTCTTCAGCAAATATTTAATTGTAGATGTTTTCTTGCACATACAGTACTAGATGGTGGTCTGATCCAAGATTCTTTGGCATTTTGTGACATTATGTAGCCAACTTCTTCATCACTGATTGAGACATCTGCAATTTATAGTTTTCCGTTTTACCGTATGGTGACTACCATGTCTTATTCTTTGTGTTCTGGAGGTGATAGAAGTTCTTTTTGACACAAAATCCATTTACAGTGTAGAAAGACAAAAGTTGTTTTCCATTATGATTTAGGTGACCTGCTGTGTGTTCCATGCAGCAGCTATTTCTATCTATTTATGCATTCAAGTCATCTGTCAGGTCTTTATGTTATATTTCTGAATTTTGTTTAGCATATTTTGTAACTGTCTTTAAAAGGCATCTTTTTTATTACCTTTTGCAATTTTTATTGCACAAAATGCCTGTATGACAGTGACCTTTACATGTGCTGAGTGGAATCAAGCTGTGACAATGTCGTGATTAACAGAATTCTGGTCAATTAAAGACTTTCATGCTTGCTTGCTCTGACAAATGTGCACCCTGTGTGTGTCTGTGTTGTCAAAAATATATATGGTTGTGCTTTCGCTCTACCTTTTACACAGTCCACACAGTCTCAGTTTGCTTGTGCCTAGCACATCAAGCTGGTATACTTGCATCATCTTCAGTACTTGTGTGAGTTTTCCACAATTATAAAGCATTCACACGTTCAGTGTACCAGCTCTAGTAATGGGTTTGGCATTCAAGATTCAGTTCTTCAAAGACTCATTTTCTGGTGATTTTTATTGTGTCCCATCATATCCACATCTGATATGCCATTTTCATTTTACAAAATAGTTTTTTTTTACCTTTTTTCTACTGCTATCTGTTTATGTAACTGTTTTTTAACATAGTGGAGTTGCTGACCCAGTGCAAAATCTTCCTTCTTTTTCATTTGAAATTGGGACCAGCAGAGCTATAACCTATGTATGCCCTACAAGGGTACTTGAAACAATGTAAGGTTCTCCAAGTACACATGGCCTTAATCATTTATTTACAGATGAGATTGTTTTAATTTGGAAATTGATTAATTCAGTATTATTGACTCAATGGTGAAGACATATTCTGTAAAGTTATTACCACATCTCTGTAAAAAACTTTTGAGACCTAGCCAGCTTTTGCAATGCTGCTGGATAACCACAGTGTGACCATTTGACACAAACAGTTTGGCTTTTTATAAAGAGTTTCTAACATTTTAGAAGAGGGCAGTAAATAAAGAGAAGTCAAGGAGGCTTGAGACAAAGTTGAATTCAATGACATGGATTCATTAATGTTAACCAAGACCTTGCTTTTAACATATACAGTATATACAGTATGTACTGTGTAATATTGTAGATGATTGACAGACTGTTGAACTTTGCTAAGCCTAATAACGCCATGGAGACTCAAAAATAAGTATAAGATGGTAATGGTTAATTGTATAACAATAAAAGTGCACAGGATACTGGAGGCAAAAAGATACAAGTAAACAACAGAAATAAGAAAACAAAAATCTGTAATCCCTCTAGGCCTTCTGTTAAAAGTTTGTCCCTGTGTATTGGATAGCAAGACTAGGTAGTCATCTGCTTCTACTGTAGGTCAGGTCTCTTCCTGGTTGTTCCTTTCTGCCCTTGTTTATCTTTGCCTCACTTCCTCATTCCTGTCAAGTTCTTGCCTCTACTAAACCTCCCAATTCCAATCAATAAATGGTTGACCGGAAGGAGCCTTAAGTACCAGGCAGGTACCAATTCCATGGGTAAAATTTCTTAATTACTTGTGGCCTCTGGAAATCTGCCATTTTTTAGACTGGGGTTTCTCTGACATCAACTTGTCTTGATTTTTCAATTTTTCAGTTTAACCAAATGGCTATTATTAGTGCAACCCCAGTCCTAATGGGGGTCCCCTATCTTAAATATTCATATACATTGTGTGCCTCTCAGTGCTCTTTACCTGTTTTGGATTATCTGACCATCAAGTGCTGGCTTTTTTTACCTGCTGAGAGAGCTTTCCTCACTGCTACTCACAGATATTTATATTCTACCAGAAGCTCTGACCATGACTGCCCTAGACAAGCTTTACACTGCCACTTGTAAACAAGAGAGCCATCACCTGAAAGCCATCTCTATAATCTCAGGAGACTTTAACCACTGCCACTTCAAAAAGTCCTCTCCGTGTTCTACTGGCACATTATATGCCCCATTAGGGGCGATCATATACTTGGATCACTGTTCCACCACAGTTAATGATGCCTACAAGTGTACACTTTGGCAAGTCTGGCAAAGCATTGGTGTTTCTACTGCCTGCTTACGAAAAGGTACTTAAGTGTACTAAGCTGGCATTGAGGGGAATACAGTGTTGGACTCTGGAACGCGAATCCAAATTACAGGACTGTTTGGATTTGACTGACTGGTTCTTTTTTAAAGATCCTTCTGGGATTATTTTAGTTTCTGTATAGACTTGTGTGTGCCCATCTGTATTGCATGCTCCTGCCCTGAACAGCACAGTTCACATGTGCTGGAGGAAGCGGCCTGCTTCTTTTAATTGAAATGACACAAATCCCTACAACAGGTACAAGATATGTAGGGCGATCAAGGTGTCAAATACTCAGCATGGAAGCAGGATAGAAAATGATTATGGTGGCAGTGACCTACATAGACCGTGAAAAGGTCTACAGGCCATCGCAGATCTCTGAACCTTGACAGCTGTGCCCACTGATACTCCTGCCTTGCTCCTAGATGAGCTGAATGACTTCTTTGCTTGTTTTGAGCTACTCAGCTTAGACTTGGTGAATGCTGCAATGTTTTTAGCACTACTGGCAATGAGAGCCAATCTGCAGGTCATAAAGATGGACGTGAGTAAAACCTTTAAATGGGTTAAATCCATCAAAGCCACCAGACCAGACAGCATCCCATCCCATATCCTGAAGTTATGCTGCACACTGCTGTCACAGATGTACAATGACATCTTTAACTTGCCCCTGTCAACAACAACATTGGTGCCTTTGTGACTGTGCCAAAGAAATCTGCTTTTTCCTGCCTGAATGACCATCGACCCATCACATTAACTTCTGTGGTGTCTGGAGAAACTGAACATGATCCACATTAATGGCAACATCCCTGTTACCCTGGATCCACTACAGTTTGCATGTCAGCATAACAGATCTGTGGACGATGCCATATTCCTCTCTCATCACACTGCTCTAGGACATCCGGAAAGGAAAAACATCTGTGTCAGGATGCTGTTCATTGACTAAAGCTTTGCCTTCAACATGATTGTGCTCTCTAGCCTTCTGCTAAAGCTCAGAGACCTTGGACTTTCCATCTGTGGCTGTGTGTTTGACATCCAGACATATAGACTCCAGTCAGTGAGGACTGGCAAAAAACTCTTCCATTAACTCTTATCTTATTTATTTTTGCTTTTTTATTTGTTTATCTTGTTATCATATTTATTTATTGTATTTATACATCAGTGCAACTGTGGCATAAGAAGTTTACTATGCTGTTGCACTGAGAATAAACAGGCACTGTAGCCTCTATTTAATTTGAAATAACAAAGTTTTTTTTTTAAATATCTAATGATGTCTGCTGACTTAAATCCAGTTATTTTTTAGTTTATAAAAATAGAACAGGCACATTGTTAAGAAAAACCTGGTTGTTTGGTGGTGGTGGTTCAGAGAATTGTGTTATCCTAAATTAAATTTGTTCAGTGTATGTAATCTTTGAGTACCATCTAAAGCAGCTTTGCAGTGCTGTGTATTGTCAAGGTGATGCCCTTCTGGACCAGTGACAAGGTGCTTACAAGTAAATTCATTATCCTAACAGCAATGTGTGTCAGACTGCAAGCTGTGCCACCAGAGGTCTGCATGTTAAACCATTTTGCATTTTGCAACCAGAGTCACCTCCTGACTAGTTTAAAGTGTAACAGTGTGATAGCCATGGAATTTGATGTTTTAACTGGGCGTCATGTTGCCTATTTTGATTAGGCAGGTTTGCTCATAGCAAATCTGAATTTAACAGATTATCAATAAGCCTGATAGTCTGAAAAATGTGTGTAATACAAAGCATCTGTTTTCATTTTTACTTTACTTCCAAAGTGAGCAGTATTTGAAACACCGGTTTCAAACTTTGAAAACTCTGATTCCCATTAATCGAAAAGTCTTTGACCTGTTTTAAGTGTCAATTAAACCTGAAATAGATTCTTTTCCTAAATGGTTATTAAAGGAAATTTCATATTTATGCTTTTTGAAGTATATTACAAAATTATTAAAGTATAGTATCTACTTTAGATATCAAAAAGTTTTCTGTGATTTTCAAATCCATTACCTGAGCAAGCAGGTAATTGCCAAACAGTAAGTGCAGTTTTAGGTTGTTTTTTTAACACGATATTCACTGTGCAAAAGAACATTTTCCCTGTCTCTGAGGAAAAACACCAAGATTGAGGTGAAAGGGATGAGGCCAAAACAGATGAGGTTGGTGGTAGTGTCACATAATATGAAAAGATAGATCTTACCTCAAAAGATGAGACCATGTAGAATAGAGGAAAGTGATTTGGGAGCCAGAGTAACACAGATAATGACTGTTAAACTGTTAATGATGATGTATGCAGCTTGCACATTCGTCCATGTACATGTGTGCTTTTCTTTAGATGTAGGTTTCCTTCAACATGTCAAAAATGTGTTAAGTTTTGATTTGAGTTGCTTGATTTGGAAGGACGGGTAGCCCATCCAGAGGTGCTTCCTGCCTTGTTTGTGATGCTGTATGTGAGACTGGAGTCAAGATTTAGATGAAACAGATTTGAGAATGTATGAATGGATGGAAAGTTTGTCCACTGTAGCCACAGAGATTGGAGGTGGACTATAAATAAACACATTGATTATTCACATCTCAATCAGGTCAAATTTGCATACATTGGCTTCTAAAGCTATCAAAAAACTACCCATGGAACTCAGGCACAATAAAATTCTAATTAAAATGCTGTCGAAGGAGGTCCATGACAATTTGAACTCTCCGAGTCTAATGAGGACTCTAAAGACCCTCTTCAGAAACCTCAGTATCCTTAAAGTTTTTTTTTACCCATTCAACTCTTGTTTTGATGTCTATATCTGATCCTTACTTTCTAATCCCTTAACAAATTTGGCTTTTGAGTATAAGTTTACTTTATCATCAATGTTTTGCGATGCAGAGCCAAGCTGTTTGCGCTTGACTTTACAGTATCTTCACTCATGACTAATAATAATATAATTTATTATGCTCAGATGTACTGTGTGTATATGTTTAAATATAGCCAGCTCTTGCCATTTTTGGATTATATCATACATCATACACATAACTGCAAAACCTCTTTAAAAGCTATGTAGTATAAGAAAATATATTGTACAAGTTTGGTACAGAAAAGATTCTTTATTATGAAACAGTGATTTTGACTTTTACATCACAACCTTTTCTGTGTAGTAGAAGAGTAACAATTACTTAGAATTTGGATACAGTAATTGCCAACCCTGAGAGTGGCTTAACAAGTCAAATTCTAGTACTTAAAGTTCTAGTACAAACTGATAAGATGACAATATCTTTTTTAAATGTGAGTTTATGTAATACATGTCTGTTCGCTTACAGTCAGTGTTACAAAGAAATGCCAGATGCACACTACTTTTTCTAGTTATGACAGTTTATCAAACCCATTTTTTTATTAAATGTTAACAATGTGAGTTACGTGAAGCCATACTTACTAATACAAGTGTCTCTATCTGGATAAAAAGTATTACTAGATTAACAGAATTAACTTTAAAACATGTAAATATATGGAAGCTGTATGAGTGTAAATCAGTAAAATAAGTTTCAGGTCAAATCTGTGAAGTGCATATTATGCTGAATAAATTAATTTCTAAAGAAATTAGTTTTTACTTAATGAATAGATTTAGGATTGTAGTTTTAATTACCATGAAGAAACACAGTAGCAATTGCAACAGAGTACAAAGGGAAAATGGTCTTAAAGTACACAGTTGTTTCACTTTATATACATACTTATGTGTCACCTTAGAAGCAAACTGAGAAATCATTAGTGAAAAATCTTATTAAAGCACTGGCCACCATGTTAGTTTTGTAGACATGGCAAGGACCAACAAAACTCCAGGTACTTTCAACTGTCCCATTCACATTACATTTTAAAAATAACCAACAATTAATTTTCCACAATATATTTTGAAGAATGCTTTTACAAGGATTGTGTGAATGTGGCAAAAGCAGGATGTAACAGTTGTAACCAAGCCACCATTGGAAGGCAAGCTGAATATAAACTTTTTAAATCATTTCAAACCACCTGCTGTCAGATCCATGATATTTTGTCAAGTTGACAACAAAGTAAGCAGTTGTACTGAAATAATCAAATATCTCAGGCACTAATCAAATCAGCGAATGTGCATGCAGGAGATAAGAATTTGCTCTTCCAAATATTGGTGTCAAAGAGAAACCCACTAGGAAGTATAGTTGAGTTATATGCTTTGAATTTCTGTGTTTGGGCATAGTCTGCAAATAATTAACATTAAATGTTCTCTGTAGCTACAGTATGCAGTCAGGAACAAAAATTTTAAGAGACAAAGATAATACAGTTTATAATAACAAAATAATGATATAATGTTAATTCAGTATAACATGGATATCAAAATTCTACACATCTTCATCTCTCTCCTTATGAAGTTTCAGTTTTCATTAATGTAAAAGGTAAAATTAAGACTATAATGAGAACTCATTTTTATACCGTAAATAAGATCTAGCAAACAATAATTTTTTCACCGAAAAATAATATTTTTAGAAAATCTGCTTAAAAGTCTTTCAGTGCCTTGTAGTCAAAATTGGTGGATAGCTGAGCGTATTTATCTGTTAGCTTCTTCCACTTTGTTTTTTGGTTTCTCAGTTAATATTGTCTGGTCCTAAGCACTCTGTGTAAATTGGCAGAAATTAGGCTCTGATGTAAATGTATTTAGCATCATTAACCAAATGAATAGACCAGGACTTTGCAAAATCAGGACATCCCATACAGTGACAACTAAGCCAGGAGCTAGCAAGAGACCAATTGCAACTTCAAAGGAGCCATAAGAATGTATTGCAGTAGCTGCACATATTACAATCTTTTCTGTATTTTCTACCTGTTAGAGTTGTGTGATAGGGCAGTCAGACGATTTCCATTTCTCACAAACAAAGTGAAGTGTTTAAAACATCAATATTTAGGTATAACATCTACTATCCACCTAGAGAGCTGAATTTAAAGAAGAATTTCATCTTTCAGCATCATAATACTTTGATGCATACAGGCAACTCAACCAAAGACCACCATGCATTTTTTCAGTACTGTACTATGCCAAGACTATAGCAAGTGGAGTCTGAATCCTTTTGTTCTCACAAATGGACATCAGCTCAGCACTGTGATAATTTTTCCCTAAAGGTCATCCCTCAAAAGTCACAGATAGCAAAGTATAACTTGGGTGAATGTAAAAAATCAATAACTTCTTGGCACACAACAGATATTTTTTGCATATATTTTCACTTTAAATATTAGCATATGTTTTTAATTAAAGAAAAACTTCTCAAAGTGTGCTGCCAAAAATTATTTTAGTATTTATTACCCAAATGCAAAAAAAAAAAAATCAATCTCTATTGTAATGTAATCAATTGATCACATAAGTTAAATAAATAGATTATAAAAACCACAGTTACTTCAGTTAGCTAAAAAAAACAAGAGTATGTACACTTGACTGAAATTACATTGCAGTGTTTTTGCACACTTGTAATTCAAAGTACACCCCCAACCAACAACTTGATTTGTGTCAGTGTATGTACTGTATGTATGTTCCAGCATCATTTCCAAACGGCTGGAGCGATTTTCATGAAAATTGGTACACATGTTTCTTCTCATTGGTCAACTAAAAACATGTGTGCGTATGCAAAGCATTAAATAAATAAATGTTCACATTTTTGCAACCATGACATGATTTTTTTTCTCTAACAGTGATACGTTTGTCATTTCTTAACTACTGTTGGTTAAATTGTTGGTTAAATGATCTGACATGATTTTCTTCATTTGAATTGTTACTTCAACATTATTATTTCCATAAATGTATGTAGATTTTGAAATCCACTGAATATGCAAGTACAGGCAGTCCCCGGGTTATGTACGAGATAGGGACTGTAGGTTTGTACTTAAGTTGAACTTGTATGTAAGTTGGAACAGGTACATTATTTTAAGAAATGCTATTGTTGACCCACTGTAACCAAGTGCTCTGCCAATGAATGACGGAGTTTCACCTCTCTCTGACCTTTTTATTATTTCTACTTTATTTTCAATGGTGATGGTTTTTCTCTTCTTTACTGTATCACCAGCACTTGCATCAGATTTGTGTTTCAGAGACATTCTTGAAGGGTGAAGACAAAGGGTTAAGATGAGCTATTCTGCACAGCACTGTCCACGCTATCACAGCAGGAAGGCACCCGTCAACACGTCTGATGTACTGACAAGAGACAACTTCCTGCTATGTGTGTAACAGTACAAGCAGGCTTGCTATTGAGAATGACTTGGGGCGGCAAGGGGGGGGGGGGGGGGGGGCTCATCACTCGCCCACCTCACAGTCACCTACAGTACAATATGCTGCCTGCAGCGTTCGCCCACCAAGAACCAACACAGTGTGGCCAAAGGCGGGTAGTGAATCGTCCAACCCCAATTCAACAGGCAGCCATCCGAGGCACACTACAATGCTACCCCTGCCGCCCCATTCACCCTCAGTGGCCTCCATTTAGCCACAACCGGGTCAGCACTTGCAGCATTATCAGCCGTGTGTGCCGGGCGGGCCGTGCAATGCCCCCCTCCGCTCCATCCAGCCTGCGTCCAGTCAGGAGCAGTAGCTGCGGCGGCGTAATGGGCGGGCAGCGAACCATCGTCCTGCACACGAGAGATAGCTATGGGCCCAATGACTATGGACCATGGGTCACCGCTTGCTGCTGGGAGCCACCCAAGGGACACTACACTGAGTGAGCATCAAAATTGCCCCGCTCCTGCCACCGCTTGCAGCATGCCCAGGCCGAAGACGACGGAGCGGCAGGTACTGAGGCGCACGCGTCACAGCTGTGGCATCGTTCGTAAGTTGTAGGTCGGATGTCCGTAACCTGGGGACTACTTGTATATGAACACAACAGACATAATTAATAAAGCAGGAACAAAATAAATGGTTCCTGATGAGCTCTCCTAATATTAAGAGGACATTTTTTCAACAGTGTCATCAAGTGTTTCATTGAGGATTATCATAATTTCTTTTTTCGTATCTCCCCCCCCCCCC
>JANRMT010062790.1:40426806-40479787 GCA_026402145.1 Polypterus bichir lapradei
TGCGGCTGAATGCACGCTAAGGAGATGCCGTTGGATCATCTGCTGTCTTTCTGCTTCTGGCGAGCTGCCTGTTCTGCTTGTCTCACTGCCTGATCATTTCAAAGCCTGTACAGCAGCTGTCCTTTTGCCACTTCGTGTCTCTGCCGCTTGCATTGTAAAGGAAGGAGGTGGGGGGGCTATTGGCTAGGGTGGCTGAACGCATGCTAAGGAGAAGCGGTCGGATCATCTGCTGGGTTTCTGCTGCTGGCAAGCTGCGTGTTTTGCTTGTTGCTTGTCATTGTTTTAAGAGCTGGGAGCACATGATGCGTGTCTGCCAAAAGCAATCCAACAACTGCTAGGTTAGATGTCCGTGGACTTATTTTAAATGATGGCTCACTGCCTTGTCTCACATGACAATACTTGTCCTATATTTCCGTCCCTGGGCGAGGTATAATCTCTTCCTTGCAGGACGTATAACGCTGCTCGCGTTGTGAAGGGTCTGAATGCACACTAAGGAGTTGCCGTCAGATCATCTGCTGTCTTTCTGTTGCTGCTGTGCTGTCATGCTGCCCATCGATCATTTTAAAGCCTGTGCAGCCACTGTCCTTTTTGCCACTTCGTGTCTCTGCCGCTCGCTTTGTGAAGGGGGGTGGGTTGCTGAACACACGCTAAAGAGAAGCGGTCGGGTCATCTTCTGGCTTGTTGCTGCTTGTCTCGCTGCCCGATCATTTCAAAGCTTGTACAGCAGCTGTCCTTTTGCCACTTCGCTTCTCTGCCGCTCGTGTTGTGGTGGGGTGGGGGGAATAGGGTGTTTGAACGCATGCAAGGAGAAGCAGTCGTATCTACTGCTGGCGGGTTGCGTGTTTTGCTTGTTGCTTGTCATTGTTTTAAGAGCTGGGAGCAAGTTAAAGTGTCTCTCGTGGGACTTCAAATTGTCTTCCGAGAAGATCACATCTCGTCTCCCTAGTTTGCCTCCCCAAGATTTTTTTTTTATAATAGAGAGAAAGGTTTTTGCAAACTGAGGATTGAGCTAGATTGCTGGACTGCTGTTTATGTAGTGATACAAAATAAAATTTAAAATGATCCATTTATAAGTTGTCTTTACCACCTGAGATGATGATGATGCATTAGAGTGTTTGTAATGTATTGTATACAAACCTAATGTGTAACTACAGTATGGTACAGTACATTTTATATGTTCATATCACACACATCAAGTTTCTTGCAGGAGGCACGCCTTTCTGAATTCAAAATACATTTGTATTGTGTTATCAAAGCAAAGAAAATTGCAAATATCCCTTGCTATATATGACCTATCAGTGCTGGCACAGTGTAAAGTCAAAAATTAATAAAGTAACAATAAGGAAATATACAAAATGTACTGTATCTTTGATTCTGTAAGAGTTCCCATAATGAGTAGCAAATTAAAGTATAAAAGATTTTAGGCAGTTGCCTGTGATATTGTGCAGTGAGCACTAATTGCTAAGATTGTATCTATTATTTTTCAAAAGATCACTAGGGCTTTTGGATAATTTTCATTAATCATGTGTAGTGAAGAGCTAATTAAAAGTTGTCTTATTCCTCTTTTTATTTCTCATTTTCTGGGAGGGTTGAATGTTAATATGGTTTATTCCATTATTAAATCAGAATACTATGCACAATTATGATTATTTGCATTAATATTTTTATAGTTTGCAGTGCTTGACTTGATTTTCAGTAACTACAAATTAATTATTATTAATTAGGCAGTACTATACATGTTTAAAATTTTCAGAAAGCAAGAAAGGAGTTCATACTGTGTACCTACTGGAGGGGATTCTTTTTAATATTAGTAGAATATGAATGTGTGAAATAGGCTGCATTAAAATCTAATGGCAGAAAAAATTGATGAATTCTTGTTTTTCTTAAGTTGCTTGTTTAACAGAACGGTTTTAAAAACTGAGGAAAAAAAAATTTATTACTTCACAATCTACCAAACAGGTATTTGTATTTACTTTGAAGGTGGTTTAAACATTGCAAAGAAGACTTAAAATGGTAAGTTTCAGATTATATTTAATTAGACTAGGGGGCTCCGCCCCCTGCTCGCTTTGCTCGCCCACCCACGTGTTTGGTTTACCAGATATACAATTTAAAGAGATTGTTATTTTCATGGGAATTGTTACATATGCTAGATTGTTATTTTCATGGGAATTGTCACATATGCATTATTTTCACTTTTACTTTAAAAACTTTTGTAAAAACAATACTTGTTCTTAACTTCCGGCCCTGGACGTGGTTACATCGCAGGACGTATAACGCTGCTCGCGTTGTGAAGGGGGGGGGGCCCCAGCTGAACGCACACTAAGGAGATGCCGTTGGATCATCTGCTGTCTTTCTGCTGCTGGCGAGCTGCCTGTTCTGCTTGTCGCATGTCGTTGTTTTAAAAGCTGGGAGCACGTGATGCGTATCTGCCAAAAGCAATCCAACAACTGCTAGGTTAGATGTTCGTGGACTTGTTTTAAATGATGGCTCACTGCCTTGTCTCACGTGATGTTGTAAAAACAATACTTGTCCTTTGTTTCTGGCCCCGGGCGTGGTTAAATATCTTTCTCGCAAGACGTTTAACGCTGCTTGTGTTGTGAAGGGGGGGCAGCTGCTGTTGCGCTGCCCGTCGATCATTTTAAAGTCTGTACAGCTGCTGTCCTTTTTGCCACTTCGTGTCTCTGCTGCTTGCGTTGTGAAGGGGGGGGGGGTTAGGGTTGAACGCACTCAAGGAGAAGTGGTCGGATCATCTGCAGCGAGCTGTGTGTTTTGCTTGTCGCTTGTCATTGTTTTAAGAGCTGGGAGCAAGTTAAAGTGTCTCTTGCGGGTAATCAGATATACAACTTTAAAAGCTTTTTTTTTTCTTTGGAATTGTTTCAATTTCATTATTTGCACTTTTACTTTAAAGCTTCATTAAAAACAATATTTAGAATTACCTCTTCTTCAAGATCGTATTGAATTTTGATTCCGTTTTTGGAGACACATTGTGACAACGCAACGTATAACTGCCCGTGAGTGAATATTGTTTCTGTTTCTCTAATAAATAATTGCTCCTGTGATTTGTTAATTGTCATAGCAAAAGCTGTTCTCACGGGAAACTGTAAACATTTTAATACGAATGCCATATCAAGATCTCCTTTGGTGTCTAATGTTATTCGCAGAATATATACATTACCTTTCGTGTCGCCTGTTAAAATTTGCATCGCTTCTCCGTGATCATAAATATACACCTCACCGAATTGTGTTTTCTTTGAAATTAAACTTGTTATTGCTTTAACTGTTGCGGGATCACAGATTCTCATAGTGTATGGTCCATTATTGTGTAAATCTACATTTTGTGCATTGAATGATGCAAAGGCGAAAAGACTTTGTTTTCAGCTGTTTGCCTTTTATTTCTGACCTCGCTTTGTCCTGCTATTTTTTTCAATTACACCTGGTCCTGATGATTAATTTCCTTTTGTTTGCGCTATTGCGATCTTTACTATCTTTTTTTGATACTGTAGTGACTGACGTAATAAAGTGTCACAAAAGTTTTACTTGAAAAATTGCCGACTTCGTAACCCCAAACATAATTTTCTACCACCCTCTCCAACCCCTCGTCCCCCGGGTCTCGCCACCCCTAAGCGCATCAATTAATACCCCACTATCAGTCATCCGTGCTGCACTCCGCCCTCCCTCAATCGGACCTAACAGTCACTTAAAACAAAAAAGGCTTCAACCTGGCTTTGATGCTGCAATACTTTTGAATTTTACTGCTTTCATATTCTTTAACTTTCTCTGCATGTGTATCGCGCCATTGTTTGTTTGAGCCTTTCGAATTCCACTGCTTTCATAATCTCTTATCTATCTTAGAACTTCTGAAAAGATCATGTCTTGTTACCCTGCTTTTCCTTTCCAGAATTTTTTTTTATAATAGACAAGTTACTAGTCTTGATTAAGATTAGATTAGATTAGATTAGCTTCTGGCTTGTCATTAATAGTAGCCACTAGAAATCGGATAAATGAATTTTAAATTTTCCAGTGAAGTGCAATGCATGCAAATCCAGGTACCTACTCATCTTGACTGCATTTCACACAGGCTGCAAACTTGGAAAGAGTCACAAAGAAAACCTGAAGGCTATCTTATGTATGCAACCCCTGGAGACATAACAGACACTGAGAAAATAAAAGGGTGAATTAAATACTCCTATAATCAGCTACTTGTGCTGCAATCGCAAGCACCTAAGCTTCTCTGTACCACAAGAATTGTTTGTCTAAAAAGACAGAGGGGGTGAATTGCTAGCAGAAGAGTAAAAACAAAGTGAAAAGGTTTTCAAACAGGTAGACCATCCATGGGCAATGTTCAATCGCTTTCGAATAACATGGATGAACTGACTGCTCTTATAGTGGGTCATGGAACATACAAGTACAGTGGAATTTTGCATTTTACGGAGAGCTGACTTAAATTTGATACACCTGGTACTGTTTTAATGCTGTATGGATTTAATCTTATTCGAGCAGACAAAGAGCCAGTGTTGTGTTGTAAAAATACATGAGGGGAACTGGGCATCTGTCTGAATGAGGAATTGTGTGAGAGGCAGCATATTACGATTAAAACTAAAGAATATATTCTAGCTGTTGGAATTTGGTCATGTTACTTGCCCGTCATTCTTATTAATGTTTATGTTCCTACCTCTGCAAATGGGGACTCAGCAACAAAAATGATTCACTCTGCCATCAACACATTAATGATGACTCATTCTGTCCCTGCTGGTATATTATGTGGTGACTATCAGCTTGTGTAATGTTCCACTTGAGGAAATAACAAGCTAGACCTATTCTATTCAAATGTTAAAGATGCCTTTGTGTGTAAACTACTGGCTCCTTTGGGCAGATATTACCACAACTTGATTAATTTTATTCCCAACCAGGATAGTAAGGAAGTAGAGCCTCAAGGCTGAAAAGGTTGTGGATGCCTGCTTCCAAATGACAGACTGGGAAATGATGTGCAAGTTACTTGGGGACAATATTGAGGGACTCCATCACTGCATCACAGACTATAGTAACTTTTGTGTCAACACTATGGCACTGTGATGGTCCAGGTTGGCATCATGCTCCTTTGTTGCATCCAGGAGCCTCTTCAAAGCCTAACTGTTGATAGTTATGTACCGAGGTGAGCTGGACAAATGAGGACACATGCATTCAACAAGGGGTTGTTGCTTAAGTGTCAGTGCTTTTATTAAAATCCATCCAAAAACATAGAGCAAATAGTACAGTGCATCAAAACATCCCAATAAATAAATAATCCCTAAAATGTGGTGGCTAAAATGTACAAATAAATATTTCTAGAAAACAAGGTTAAAACACACGGGCAAACATTTTCTTTAAAAACCAAGAGCCTCGGTACTGCTTTCTAAAATCCGATGTCTCCCTGGCTTATCCTCTTTGGATTCCGCAGCATGAGGAGTTGTCAGCCAGAAACTGCAGACATTCCTTTGATCCCACTCGGGCCCCCGTTGCCAGTCCGAGGTGTGAGGGAATTGATCTGAATGATCCGCTTTTGTATGTGCGATCAGCCACGCAACCTAATCTACCCCAGAGTGAAGCGTGCTCATACACACCTGCCCCCGATTAGAGTCTGCACTTCACGGGATGTGATTATTTATTTAAAAATGCAATGTGCCATGGTCCTCTCCTCACAGGTACCCTCAAAGACAATACATTACCTTCTAAGCAATAAGCCCTGAATTACTACGATCTCCTTGATAAGAAAGGAGAACATTCAAGTGTAGTGACAAAAAGGCACTGAAGGACATCCAGTGAGTGTTAAAAAATCTGAGTGAAGGAAAGGAAGCTTACAAAGCTAAAATAGAAAACAAGCTCGCTCAGAATAACATGAATAATATCTGGAAAGGACTGGGCATAATTGTTGAACTCAAGAAATCCAGAGCTCAGGTACTAGAAGGGTATGTGGTCAAAGCTAACACCCTAAAACAATTTTAGTAGCTTTTTCCTGCTCCTGCCACATTCCAACACTTACCAAATCAACTAAAATGGCTAATGACAAGTGTGACCAGTATGGGTTGTCCATAATTGAAGATCAAGTAAGAAGACAATTGCAAAAGCTACACACAGAAAAAGCTACAGAACCAAATGGAGTCATGGAGTCAGTCCTCGAGTTCTTAAGGCCTGTGCTGAACAGCTTTTTTTTTTTTTTTTTGATTTTATTGATTTTATTAAAATCAAATAGCATTCCATACAAATAACTCAAGTCTTACAAAAAGGTTCAAAACAAATCAGCCCCCACCCCTGAGAAAGAGAGCTAGGCCAGCAGAGTAAAAGTTAAAGCTAGTAAAAATTAGTAAATAGATAAATAAAAAAAAAATAAATGGAGTAAAAGTGGAGAGAGAACCTGCTTCCTCAATTTAAATAGTTGTTCTAAAATGTTATTGATTAGATCCTGTCAGGTTTTGAAAACGTTTTTTTACAAATCCACTAAGGACAAATGTGATTTGTTTTCAGTTTCAAATAGTATATAACATCAATTACTCACTGACTTAGAATAGGAGAGTCCTTCTCCACTTTAAGCCCCTCTGGAAGTACCCCAAACACAACTGTTAGTGGATTATGAGGGATTGTGACACCAAGGCTCTCTGAGAGGCATTTAAAGATTTTGGTCCAGAATGATGTTCATTTGGTGCACACTCAAAACATGTGGCCCAATGAGGCTGGAACTTGATTGCAGAGCTTGCAAGTTGGATCTTGCCCTGGAAACATTTTGGACAATTTTAAGTGAGAGAGCTGTGCTGACCAGCTTTTGATATCCTCTGTCACCACATTTGTTTGTCTGTACAGCTTCAGAAAGTGTTGCTGCTGTGGAATACATCCTGTATTGTCTCTTTTCCAAAAAAGGCAGGTACCTTTTCACCTAATGACTTTAGATCAGTGGCATTTACGTGTCACATCATGAGGAGCTTTGAGAGGCTCGTCCTGGACTATATCAGTGCTCTTGGGGTAGCTCACCTGGACCCATTACAGTTTGCCTAGAGGACAAAGATTTTAGTGGAGGATGCAATTATCTATATGCTCCACTATGGTTTATTCTCAAAATCGCAAAAACACTTTGAAGGATTTGATTGAAATTTGGTGATGTTGCGGGGAAAAAGAAAATTTGCCAACCCATTTTTTTCCCCGTAATAATACTATGCCGAGTACACTATTACAATGTGCCAAGCACAGTGCTGATTGAAGCCCAAAAACAAAGAGCAGCGGCTGCTCCACGGATTGTTTTGAGGTGTGCCAGTATACACAAATAAAGGGAAGGTGTTTTAGAAAGGAAAAAGACAACATTCACATTTGCTGAGCAGATGGAGTTGTGAAGTGGAAGGAATGAGGAAAGTTCTGCTAAAAAATGTTGTTTTCATACACCATGTCATTTTCAAGGTGTAGACTGGTTTTGACCAATTAAAGTGAAATCCCTTTTGATGTATAACATACCAATTCCAAAATACATAACATATTTAAAGGCGGGTGGAAATGGTTTATTTTATTGCCTGTCATTGTGTGAATACGGTATGGATGTATTAGGTTTGGACATTCAGCATTAAATTGCCCAATGTGTAGTGGGACAGTGGGTGCAATACAATGTTTCTCAGATCGCAGAAATGATGACTATTCTGATGATGTTGTAATGTATCTGAATGATATGCAAAATCATTCAACCTACTGAATCACTTGTGAATTGTTGACTGCATCAGAAATTTTTACAAGTGTATTTGAAGTTCACAGGAATGGTACATTATTTGTTTCAGTTTTTGTTAAATGTGCTAAGTGATCAGCCAGTTAAAAGATTGCTGCTTCAAAAGAGTTTTATGCGGAAGTCATTTTGATGTTTATGAGCCTATTACTACTATTGATCATGCTCAAACTCAGAACTGCTTACACCAAACATCACAATCAAGTACATTGCTTTTCTGATGCAACTGCATTATCTCAAAACTGTACTGATAAAACTGGAAAAGCTAAGGGCCCTACTAGATATACAGACAAATATTAAACAAAATCAATTTAAAAAATCTGTAGATAAATATACACATGTTTCATGAGAGAAACAACATTGTGGTTGCTATGTACATATAAAAATCCTGAAGTGAACAGTCTTGTAGTTATTAAATATGCGGAAATAATCCTAATGTTAAGAAAATTGCAGTTTATAGATATACACAAAAAAATATCCTGAAGTGAACAGACTTGTGGTTGTTAAAATACATGCATAAACATGTAGAAATCACAGGGCTGCTGTTACTAAATATACCTCAAAATATATTGAAATGAACAGAAACGTCTGTTTTAAATATTTCATTTATGGATTTATAATTCACACATTGATTTTGAATCTAATAAGGACATTCTTATAGGGTCCATGAATGTTAAATGTCCAAGTTGTTTTGCATTGAAATGAACTGATAAACCACGTGGAATGTAAAAATCTAATTATAACCTTTTGAAGGTTATAAAAAGTTTATTTTTGGTTTACATCCGAATTCAGAACAATTTCTCATTGCTAAAAGAAAATATAATATTGACATCATTTGATGCAAATAGAACAATCAAAGCAGTTTTATGCCAAATTTTAAAGTACAGGTGTTTTATTTTAGTAGGACAGGCGTATCACCATTGTCTTAGGAAATCTTCTGAGCGAGGGTGGGTAGTACAGCTAGTCACCCATAATGATAAAATATTTATAACTAGTATTTTTATTAGACAGTTCATTAAAAAAGTCTTACCCCCTATTTACTAGTAAAGATGATGGAGTGTAGCTTAAGCCTATCATAAAGTAAATCTGACAGTTATTTATCTTTTTAAAACCCACAGGTAAATAGTCTTCTGTTTTACTTAATATTTCTGATATACTGTATGATAGGGAAGAAGCTGTGTAATTAAAGAAGAAGAAACAAAGACAAAGATTGGCATCAATATGAAAACTGATTTCTATGGTGAAAGCCCAAACAAAATTTCATTTACATTGAAAGAATTGAATATTGCTTTGAGCTGTCAATTATTTCAAGTCAGAATGCCAGCTCTTTGTAAACGTGTGTTAATTTCAAGACAGTAAATTGAGCCTATGGACTCAAGCTGAGGACATTTCTGATTTAACCTGTTGTTTTGCTGTCACTGAAAAATAAATGTAAAGCAGCAGAAACTTTTTTTAGTTGTAGTGGATGATGCTCCTGATACTGGAAGGAAGAATAGAAACATGTGCTTGATATGAGGGTGGGTGCATGTGGATGAAAGATGGTGTTATGTTTTTATTCACAAATAAGGTGTCAGTAAATTATAAACTACATTTACCCACCTACGTCTCTGGATTGGAGTCTCCTCTTGTATGATTTTTAAGATCATACTTATTAACTGTATGCTGTAATTAATGTTTTCTTTTTCAACAATACAATTAATTATGCTTTAGTAGTCCATCATAGAAACAAATATTGCAGTTGGTCAACAGTTTTCTTTTTGTACCTTATGCAACACTGTAAAAAATTACTATATTAAATATGTCCTATTTGTGATCGTCAATATTTCTGATTAAACATAAATGAGTAATAATTAGACTAAAATTATAGTTAAAAAAATAATAGCATGTGAGGTTTTTCAAAGGCATTACAATAAGAATGACCTTTGCAGTCTGTTGTGATACTAGGGTCGTCTTGAACAGACAGTTAATGATGTTTTGTTTTAATATACATGTTGTAAAATTTGGTGTCTTCATAATTAACACATACTCCACCTGCATGTTTTATTAGATAGATAGATTAAATTCAAATTATGTCACAGAAAAATCAAAATTTGTATTTTTCTCTCTTTTTTTTTGTGTCCTTCCTTTTTTCTTATAACTTTTGATTTTAATTGGTTGAATAAGGCAAGTGGCATACACAGGGTATGGACAGAAGGTGAAGACGAATTGGATGAAGTTTTAATATGTAGATATATATTTGTATATATGTGTGTGTGTGTATGTATATGTATATCTTTAAGTACTAGATATCAAAAATGATACATATTTGATAAACATATTCAGCGGGTTGGAAAATGGATGGATGCTTATCCAATGTATCTGAAAGTCAGTCTGAGGCTGGGTGGGTGACCTATATATAACCTTCTTTTCTCTTCTTATTTAATGCCATTTCCAACAATAAAGCAGTTACTGTCTGATTCTCAACATTATTATTATTGTTGTTATTAGAAAACATTTATTTTGGTAAATCATACAATGTACTTTTATTTGTTAACGATATTTTTCTGAATCTTCTGTAACCATCGGAATTAATGTCTGACTTTTATTTTTTGTGCTAAAAGGCAGAGACTGGTGGCAATAATAATGAAAGCATACGATTGACAGACATCACTGCTTCTTCCCTTGTCTTGACTGCCATTCTCTAAGATAGTTACTGATACTGCATGAATATAATTCAAACTGCATGGCAGGTTACAGAAATTGATTTCAACAGACATGGAGAACTGTGACTAATCTAATATAGACTTGTTTGCTGAGAATAAAAAAAGCTGTTTTGATATTTCCCATTCTAGCTTAGTATAGCCAGCTTATAAGCATGGAAGCAAAATCACATATTTTGCATGTGCATAGTTCTTAACCCTTAAGCCCCCCACCTCATAATAAAATAGTGTCTGTGATGCATTCAGTAAAACAGGCAAACAGTATTTTTTTGACAATGTATAGTAAAAGGCTTTTACATGTGCTGCAGTTTTATAGAACGGCACATGTAGCTACCAGCAACGTTTTCCTGGCTGTTTGCATTTTGTGCATTGCAATGGCAGAGTCTTTTCAAAAGCATGATTGAAGGCTTTCTTTGAATGAGCAGGACTGTCTTTTCAGTGTACATGTGTGTAGGTGTTTTGCCTTGGATGCTGCTGCAAGCTACAGAGACATTCTTTTTGAAACCACAGACGAGATATTGAAAAAGTGAGGCTAGCTGCTTAATAGCTCCCAGAAGCAGGTTTCTTATTCTGCATTGAGGAAGAATGTTAAAAATCCTTTTCTGTTGCTTGTGATGTCAGAGTAGAATCTTGACTTTGTGCTTTAGTTCAACCCCATTGTCAAGCTCAATCATCGCTTTTTTAATAACTATAACTAAATATACAAGCAAAATATATATGATTTTCATGTTAAGATAGCATAAAAATTTAAAATACTGTTATTGGCAAGAGTAGACGTAGCTAAGAATGGAGCATGATGGCTCATTAGGTTAGTCTCTTCACTATTCATTATTAATTAATGAATGTTTATACATCCTCTATAGTTCAGTGTTACAAAGTCTTTTTTATTTAAATTATCTTGGACCATCCAGCTATAACTTATTCACAGCATGGCCATACTACATTTACTCTTTTTTTTTTTTTTTTACATTTTCTAGTTAAACATATTTCATTAAAGGCTATTTGACCAATTAGTGCAGTGTACAAAATGCATAAAGCGTTAAAAAAAAAAAAATCTTTTTGATAACTGTGATACATGCAAATATAATTTATTTTACAAATTCTACCTTGAATGATATAAGCATAATGTAATAGTATTTTTATTTTTTATTTTTATTTTTAATAAACTTTTTCTTTTTTTTTTCAGGGAGGTTTAAGAAACACCAAGCATGAATGTACTCTGTCATCCCAAGAGTATGTGCATGAGTTACGTTCTGGAATCACTGATGAAAAGCTCCTTAACTGCCTTGAATCTCTGAGAGTCTCTTTAACCAGTAACCCCGTAAGGTAAGCCAGACAGCACTGGGTTTTCTTACACATTTAAACTTCATCCATTAGCAGCTGTTGTTAGTCTGTTGAAATAACAATTGAGCAAGTCTCTTTTAATCCCATTGTTACAAACTGTTTTAGCATGCTACCAGGGTCACACTTGTGCTAGCTGAAAGAGGTAGGTTAAGAGCTTTTTTTTTTCTTTGACACCATTTTTCTGTAGCATAACTCATATTTCAGTTAGCTCTGAATTACCTGCTAATATATAATTATTTTTAAGTAAGATGGAATTTTTAAACATAATTGATTTTTTTTCTTTAGTTTCCCTAATTGGTTCTTTTCTGGTAAGATTAATTATGTATGAGGACAGAAGGGTTAATGCAAGGAGCAAAAAAAATAAAAAATTGTAAACTCATACAATGAACACTCATTGTTTTACTTATTGGTGGTGTGACAGATAGGGGGCGCTATCGCTCCCTTGAACCCTTGTCCAAGACGCCAGATACAAGTCCAAAACAGCACAGTGCACAAAGCACCCCCCCCCCTCCACAATACTCATTAAATCACTCACAAATATTACAATAAACTCTCCACCACTCCCAGACGCGTTGCCACCCTTCCACCCAGCTCAGCTTGTTGTCTGGGAGCTGCCACAGTCCTTTTATATTCCATGACCTTGAAGTGTTCCCAATCCCCAGTTCATGTGATTCTTGTGGGTTTGATAAAAAGTCCTTTTCTTCACCTCGGAAGCACGTCATTCCCCTTGTCCATGTGGTGACTTGGACGTACTTCCGGGGTGTGGCCCCCATGGTATCCAGCAGGTCTGTGTATAAAAACTCCAATTACCAGGATGCCCTGCTGGTCTTCGGGGCACCTCCATACTGCAGGGAGGGCTCCACCTGGCGGCTTGGGGGTATTGGCTGGGATGGACAGTGGTCATAGTTTCCTTTATATATGTCCATTATGTATCCTGGAAATATGTCACAAGCCAATAAGGACTTTGCATTAACAGAGAGAGAGAGAGATTTCCAGATCATGTAATTGGAAAATTTTAAATGTATATCACATCTGGCAAGGCCACATGAGTGATTAGGTAGAACTGTGTAACTGGTAATAAAGTCCTTCTGTCCTATATTGTGTTTACAAAATACAAAGTAAAAAGCTGTATATATTATGAATATGAACCTTGTTGAAACTAGGGTTACAGGCAAGCTCAGGACAGTTGAGCCATAAAATGTCCTGGTAGAAAATGTAATGGCAACACTTGTGACCATGCAAATCAGCCCCATCCAGAACACCATTTAAATAGTATGTTTTCTTAGTTTAATTGATAACAGTAGTCTATGTGCACTATATTTGGTTTCCTAATACTTATTAAAATGAAGGTTGACATGAAAGTTGACCCCACCCCTCCTTAAACGGTGACAGGGACACTTGGGGCTGATTGAGGTTTTCTTAGGATGGTTCAAACACCAGATGCTATCTATGAAAAATATCAAGAGCGGTTCCTTCAAGCTTATAGAGCCATTCAACTTGGAACCAGGAGGTAAGTAGATACAAGCATACAACAGCAGGAAGAAAAAGTGGCTAGCAGAAAGAAGAAAACAATACAGTATGTGATAAAGGAGGTTTTGAGTGATTTATTACCTCTCATCCAACCTCTAGGCACCCAACCAGATTGACCCAACCTGTGTATAGTAGGGTAGGCTGGGTTTTGTTTATGTTTATTTACTTGATACTTTCATAATTCCTTCTGTTTATTCTCTTCACTTTGTTATAACTTTGTTAATAAAATATCCATGTTTGATTTTTTGTCCCTTTAGAATTTATTATTTGTTCAGGAAAGGTTCTACAGTGTGGAAAGTACTATGCCTGCTGCATTTACATCACTCCCTCTAGAAGGGACAGATACCTAAATATTTTATGGGTCTACCTGCCAAGGGAAAGGGATTTCTGCCCTGTTCATCATGAGGACCATTTTGGCAGGAGTAACTTGAGTGGCCTTCTGGTACTTCTCTGGTTACTCTGTCGTTTAGATTAAATGTGTGTGGTGTCCCAGCTGCTATTTTAGGGCATAGAATACTCATGAATCCCTGTGCTTTTACTATAATAGGTAGTTTAAATATATACTGTATAGCTCAGATCCTAATGATCCTGCATTAGTATTTTGCATTTTGCCTATTGATTTATATACAGTATATTGACATATGATTGCAGAGTCCTATTTTCAGGAGTGCTAGTGCCTCACAGCTGAAGGCAAGACAATGTACTTACTTTATTGAACAAAAAAATATGTTTCAGTTGTGCTAACACAAAGACAAAGGTTTCTGTAATAACTAGTGTTTAAACATGAAAGTTTTATAACGTTAGCAATGTAGTTGTACCTTGAATAAAAAACATTCTTTGAGAAACACATATTTTTGCGTGATTCCAAACTATATATAAACTTTATTTAAACTATATATAATATTTACCTTATTTTTAGATTTAAAAAATATTTTCTAAATTCTTTAGAAATTATTTTTTCTGCTAATTGCTTTTTTTATAGCCAAAGCTTTTAATATGTTATCTGACTATTTGTTTTTTAATAAAATCTTGAGATTTAATTTGGTCCCAGCAGCCTCTTGAGGTGATGGCAGACATCTTAAATTATTAACAGTTTCCCTATTAGAAAGATGTTTCTTAATGTGAATCAATGGATCTTGCATGTCTGCTGGTAGACAGATATACTTTTGAGAGGCCTTCAACACTGAAAGTCAGGGCTTTTGAAATCCCTGTGGGCCAGTTACTTAAACTGTTATGTAGGAGACATCATATGCACATCTTTGATACTTGAAGACAAATAGACTTCATTGTGGTTGGAATGACTGGATAATGCACATAATGGGAGGCTAGTCTTCCACCTCAAGCTATAACTATGTTTCACCATGATATTCCCACTGGACCGTAGAATGACTTTACTGTATAAATCTTTTAACATACTGTACATTAATGTTAAGCAGTTTTTGGTTTTCGTAACTTTTAAAATGATAAAGAGTCTTTTTAAGTTAAGGAAGTCTTTCTGACATATAAAAAGTCATATATTGCAGGGAAAAGTTTTTCAGAATGTAACATGGACCTTAAAACAAAAGCATTATGCCACAGAGCACTTTTTTCACTATGCTACTAAAAGATGCAGATATATTTTATAGTAAATGTTTCTTTCCTTTATCAGATATAGCAGGTATTATAAATGTTAATCTACATGTGTATAATTATGCACATAAATTATATTTTCTTACTTTCTATACGGTATGTTGATTTTTAACTTGATATATCAAATTGTAACCTGAAATTATCAGTACTGACTATTCGTCTAATAATGCAGCATATTACACCATTTCGATAAAATTAATAATCTTAAGAATGCTATCTGTGTACTGTATAGAAAGCTATGAATGCAGACAGATGTAACTGTTGTAAGCTACTTAATCCAATTTCCCTTTCTTACAAATTAGATCAGTAGAATTCCTACAGAGACGTGTTACAAAAGAGTGATGGTATACACAAATACAGGATTAAGACTTGATGCATACATACACACCAATGGAAGGGCATTTAAAACAAGTCACATCTGGCCTACTCTCCATCTAGACAATGAGACTCCTCTCAGCCTAATCTAGTCCTTAGGGCCAGGTAGAATTACTTACAAAATCACAAGGTTTTGTAAACATTAAAGATTTCCTTTTTATCAAGGGAATGCAAAAATCCTCTTTAGAGTAGCATTCCTTTTTAGAATAGCATGCAAATGTTATTTTAATTTTAAATTTCCCCCTGAAATGCAGATGAATTTAAATGCCAAAACAGTAACATCATAAGGCATAGAATGCTATATCTAAAGGGCAAAGAGGGCAGTCATTTAGTACAAATTCTTTAGACAAAATTGAGATTTCGTTGATTTCTAACCAAATGCATTAAACAATTTTAATAGTAAATATATATTCTTTGTTTATAAACTTTAAATTCAATTACAAAACATTTATGAAGAAAAGCAACAAATGTAAATACACTGTATACACTATGTATTATATCAGTATTAGTAAGAAGAGGCAGATAAAAAGGAAAAACTCTAAATGCATGAAATATAATGTGTATATGTGTACACTTTTTTTTTTATGAAAAATGTAAACTTCATATGAAAATAGTAATGGTCTGAGAAGCTATTTTATTCATAAAAGAGGTACTTGAAACTGATCAGGGAATAAATACAAAATGATTGATTTTTCTCAGTGAATTTCAAGTGAACATTTGGCCAAGCCATGACAGAACACTGACTTGCATCCAATTGCTTGATAAAAACTAATTTTATTCATTTATAATTTCAGATAGAAAAAACAGTTTGTGTTGTATTTGTAGTGCTTTGAAACCTTCTACAGGTGTTTCCTTTGCTTTTTAATTTTTACTAAATATTTAAAACAAAAGCTTGAATTGATATACTGTATGTATGGATCATTTAATGTCTGAACAAAGCTGGTGGATGTAATGTCACAACTGGTGATTCCCAAAATCCTTGTATAAACTCACCAAATAGATGGAATGCACTATTCAAGTACATGCTTGAATTCAAATAAACTTATTTGGCTTAATTGTTACTCCATATTTTGCTCCAATATAAGTGATTTTTACAAGTTTGAAAGTTTAGGCATTAAACCACAAAATATGTGTGGTATCAGAGGCATTTCAAGTTTTATTTATGTATTTATTTATTTTTGTTAATTCACTGTACTTTCCCTTTCAAAGCAGCACAGTGAACAACAAACAAGCTGCAGGTTTATGTCCAGCCACTGCTTTTAAAGCCACCGTTTTCATTCATTACCTGGTTAATTACTATTTGTGGTGCCTTACTGATTCATCTTAAGTGATGACATTAAAATATGTAACTTTTAGGATTACAACTTGCTCTAAGAGTTCATTTTGACGAAAGAGTGCAAAGAAATTTCCCTGCTATCCACATGTTTTGCTTAAAACTGAAAAAGAATTGAGATGAGAGGGATTTCAAGGAGGCAGACATTGACAAACCGAGCTAAAAGCGATTGAATACTTCAAGCAAGCTCAATGTTTGCACTAGCACTTAACACACATACTGTGTTAGAAATGCTCTTCCTCTAGATTTCAAAGAACAGCACAAATGTCATTGATTCCTCAGGTGCCTGGAGTGGTGCAGGAATAGGAAAAGGCCATGACCTGTTGTGCCAGTGCCTTGGCTTGACAGATTGCACAATAAAAGCTGCTGTCTAAACCGTGTAGGAATGATTGCTAATATTTTCAAAACACAAAAGTAGCAGTGGTCTAGGAAATGTACAGTAGAATCAAAATTGGTCATATCACCAGTCAATGTATAGCACCATTGCAGTTAACTTTTATTTTAAATGTTAGACAGCACAATCATAAGGCCTACAGGCACTTTTGTTACCAATTATAAATTTTAGCATTTCAGACTTTATTAAATTATTGCAGAAGACAACATTTCATTACTGTTTATGTTTGCTGAGTTCCTTTGCTTTGCTTCTACCTCTTACATATTTGCTTTTGAAGGTGACAGCTTTTATTCTTGCCTTCATTTCACTGCTTGTGGGAGAGATATAGAATACTCTGTGCTGTATAGCATGGATTCCAGGCACATTTCATCTTAGAAAAGTAGTCGTGAGTGACCTAGTAATTTTATTCTAATTCTGTCAAAAATTCAGAGCTACCTGCTGCTATGCAAGAACTTTATATGTAAATGTGTAATATGTTATTTATTTTACCTTATGTTGAATATTGCTTTATTTAGGATTGATTCCTTTTGTGCATCCATTGCTGCCACAATCGGCTTCCATGCACATTGAAATAAAATTAATTCTAAAGTAAGTGGGTTAATATATTTTTTCGCATGCTTAATTACTCATGGTTATTTCAGTGTATAGATCATTTAATCAGAATCAGATGGATGAAGCAGTTTTCAGTTTTGATGCACAACATTTACTTGACTATTTATTTACTTAATTTATGTGAGCATGTGTAGATTATTCAAAGAAATAAAATGATGTAGCTAGTGGACTAGATTACTGTTTTTTGATTAATCTATTATTTCAATGGATGGTTAAGGGGAAATGGCAAATTTGTTGCAAAAATAGTCATCGGTTTATCAGGATTCTAGCATATTTATTCATCATATCACTTAATGTTACAAAATGTAACATGCACACTGATGAGCTCTGATTGGCTTTTTTTAAGTAGCAATCTTATCATGTCTCATCAGTTCTGAAGCTACGAGGGGGAGTCAACCTAAAGTTAGAAAATGGGATTTATTAGAAAATGGAACGAACCTTAACAAAACTAATAATGTCATTTCTCAATGTCGTCTCCACCCTTCACAATGCACTTGCATCACCTACCTGGAAGTGCCTGGATTCCAGCAGAATAAAAGGTTTTGTCTTGTCCTCACAACCACTCACGTGTCGTTTTCTTCACATCATCATTGGTCTTGAATTGATGACCACCCAGATGTTTTTTTTCACTGTCTAAGAAGATGGAAATCACACCGTACCAAATCTGGCGAATAAGGAGGATGTGGCAATACCTCAAAATTCAGGTTTTCCAGACAAGCCTTCGTGTTCTTAGCAGTGTGTGGACGGGCATTGTCTTGCAGCAAAAGAACCTCTTGAGACAGCAGTCCCCACCGCTTGGATCGAATAGCTGGCTTCACATTTGTTTCCAGCAAGTCACAGTAACTTGCAGTACTGACTGTAGTACCCCTCGGCTTGTAGTGCTCGACAATAACTCGGGTGCATGAGTGGTCGCGAGGACAAGACAATACCTTTTATTCTGCTGGAATCCAGACAGTTTCAGGCAGGAGGTGCATTGAGAAGGGTGGAGACGACATCGAGAAATGGCATTATCAGTTTTGTTAAGGTTTGTTCCGTTTTCTGATAAACCCCATTTTCTAACTTTAGTTTGACTTCCCCTCGTATATTAGCTAGACAAATAAGACTTTGCAAGAGTAACAAGAATGGCAGGAATATGCTGCTTGAATGCAAAACTCACACAACACCAATAAATGGGGCTAACACTTCCTTTCACATTTGTTACTGCGCGGTACTACTGCGTCAGTTCTTTCTCACCCACATCTCCCACAATTGATAAGCTATAAATTGCTTACATAATGAAAGTTAATGAAGCTTAATTCTGAAACTAATAATGATTATCTCTATAAATAATGTGTAATATAAAAAAGTATTAAGGTTAAGAAGAAGAGCAAAACAATATTTACCCCTTAGACAATGCACTTCAATCCATTTAACTTTTCCTGTCAACTAGTAAGAAATTAAGGACAGCATTCATTCAAAACTCATTTTGAAAAAGGTGCAGTTAAATCGATTATATTTTCCTCTAACTTTATGACTTAATATTTCTGTCATTATTTACAGTAATATTGACTATGTGCTTACTTTCATTTTCTGCCTTTATGTATTCTTTAGCAAACACATTGGTAATAAGTGATAAAAACACATTTTTGATTGCTCTAGAATTTTAATCATGCAATAGCCTTTCTTTGGTTTTCAGATTTATTTTTGTTATTGATTCTGCTACCAAAAACAAAAAAGCCTTCAGACTTATTTTGAATATGTTGGCTCTAAAGTTCCTATTACCCATTTCTTTATATTGAATTTTCCAGCTTTGAGTTGCTGGAATTGAACTCTTGCTTATTGAGTTTGCTAGCTTTATGCGCCCAGTACTGATTTCTCATTGAATCTGTTGTCTCTAACATGGCAGTACTAAGTTCTCTGTATTGAACAGGATAGCTTATAAATTCTCTGTACTAAGCCCCATGTATTAAATTTGCTGTGTCCAGAATCCTAGCACTGTGTTCTCCATAGTGAATTTGCTAGCTCTGAAATCCCTGAATGGAGTAATCCAAATTGAATTTGTTGGCACTAAACTTTCATTATGTGAAATTCTAAACAGTGCTAGGCAGTATAGATGTTTTAGTTGTCACTTGTTATTAGCAGAGATAAAAAAACAAAAAGCATTTATTTCAGGTTACACAATTAATAAAAATAGGAGGAGGAACACTGTAAAAATATTTACTATATTACATTATAATATAAATTATAATAGAATTTTGGAAAATTGAATTGCTTGTCCCAAATTCTAAAAAATATTTCTATATTTGTGTTGTTTGACTGGTTATCATCTGCTTTAGAAAATACTATATATAAGCATTGTTTAGCTGTTCTGTTTAGCTGTATTTGCAATTCCTTCAATGACAGTATTATATCTTAAAGATGAACTTAATGGAGGAGAGGTTTTTCAGCAGTGTGCGACATATGGTATATAAAAAATATAAACAGAGAAGTACTCAGTGCGGCCATTGCTCTTATCAGCATCTGGACTCTCCAGATGCTACTGCAAATGAATGCATCTTACTTTAAAAGCAGATCAATATATGGCCTGTAAGGTTGTAATTCTTTACTGAATATGTAAATTTATATGATCTTTTTTTTCAAACAGTTTATAATGGGAGTATATTTCTGTTGTTGAGCATACTTTTTTGTGATTTTATTTTTAAGTTAACAAATGCAAAAGAGGACAGCCACTAATTTCTGAGAAGAAATACATTCAAAAACACAGAAGTCTTAATCCATTTGTAAGATTTAAATACTTTTGTATTTTCTTGCAATGCTTAAATAAATTCATTCATTGTATTGGTTTGTTTTAAGAAAAATTACTAATATTTCTACACTAATAGAGATTTACATGCCGCTTACAGTTGAATCTGAAACATTCTTAAACAGATAAAGGCCAAGCACTCTGCAAACAATTACAAATGCAGCAAAGTTAAGTTTAAAATTAAAAATTGTTTTTTTAAAAAAAGATAATGTTGAAACAAATCTCCATGTGATGTGTATATGAAAATGTATATTTCTACAAACATTAACGTCAAAAGTTTTAGTCTCTTTTAAAGTTATGAAATTTGCTTTCATCCTTTAATAAAATGTGAACATTGGTGTAGCCTTTCTAATTTCTAATGGTAGTTTTATTTATCCTTGAAATTTTAGTCAACATTAGATATTAACACTTCAGTGTAAAATCTGGAGATTAGTGAATTAGGGAGATTTGCAAAATATTTATTAATTTATATGCCAAACTAATGCAGCCTTTGTAGTTATTAAGAAATGGAGTTATACAGTATAGGCAAACTTCATAGTTTTTTATAGTTGCCATGCAACTATATATACCATCTTAGTTTTACAATATTTCTAAGCCAAGCTTTAGAAAGTGTGGACTACAGATTAAATCTTTATCTGCATTTACATCTACATTATAGGCAAATTCAGCTCAAGTAAAGCCTTTTAAATTGCGAGGCATGTGTAGTGCCTGAAATGTAGTAGGGCTATGCTGGGAAGCATAGCGTCTTTACTTCAAATGCAATGTCAGGTCATTTTCTGTGTAGCTTTACCTCCTAAGACTCCAATGTATGGTAAATGAGTGTGAGTATGTGTGCCTTTTGAAGGATTAATATTCTGTCCATAGTGTTTCTCACCCTGTTACCTCTGGTGCTTGTATAGGCTGTGACCACCAATAACCTTGAACTGGATTATAAAGGTGCAAGAATATAGTGGTTAAGACTTTGGATTTCAAACTCTGAGGCTGTGTGTTCAAATCCTGCTACTGACACTATGTGACCATGAGAAAAAGACTTCTCCTGCCTGTGCTTCAATTGGAAGAGCAAATATAACAATTGTATCTAAAATGTTAGTTTCCATGGATAAAAGCATCAGCTAAAAAAGTAGATATAAATAAGATCTTGTATCTATTATAAGTTTAAAAGCAAATTATTTTCACTTTATGACTTTTTCACTTGAATAAGGTAGATAATTAATAGCATGATTAAAAAAGTGTTATTTGCTTTAATTGGTAAATACAGAAACGAGTCATTGGCATATAGATGAAAGTTAATGATACGGTTTCAGCACCAAACCCTGCATGACATTATATCTAACTTTAGACGGAATGAGCTTGTATTGGTGTCAGAGTTGTGAATCAGTTGAGAACAGTACCTAACACCCCAACTAAATTCTCAAGACTGTTGCAGAATGCTCTGTAGAGAAATGTCAGAAGTGCTAAAATCTTACAGTATCTGGGATTTTCCAAACCAAATGAAAGTTGATAGCATAGGTTAGGGCTGTTTCTGTGCAAATACTTTGGCAAAGATAAGACTGAAAGCTGGTTTAAATACATTTTCTAATGTAGAATTCAAGATTCAAGATAGGAATTGTAATAACATTTGAAGTTGATGTATAAATCTTAAAAATATTTGGGTCTAATCTACCAATGGGACCTCAATCATTTGGAAAGTTTTTTTTTGATAACATTTTTCTTAATTTTTCAGTTGTAGCTGTTCAACTATTGCAAGTGACTTTTTCAACAGATTTACTTACATTTAGTCCAATATACACACACTTTGTTTCATTTTAGAGTAAAACATAAAATTTCTAAGTTGATTTAAAATTTGCTCAGTTAGTAAGTACACAGGCTAATGTGCGGTAATCCAGTGCAGATTCGTTTGGATGCTGCCAGTTTAATCAACAATCTTATGGTATCTAGATTTATTTCTAGGGTTGTCAGATTTTAACTGCATCTGCTTTTCTTTTTTTATTGTATGCTCATGTTATTCTACACTTTTCATTTTGTTACTTTTTGTTGCAAGTATTTGTCTGGACAATCTGCACAGGGTTTATCTATGTACTACAGTTTTCCTTCCTCAACCCAAAGACTTGCATATTAAGAAGCAATAGACTCAACTTGATTCATTCAATTCAGGTTTGGTGCAGACTATTCGGGCAACAGTGGACATAAAGAACCAGGCTTGGAAAGGGTGTTACTCCATCACAGGGTCCACTCTCACAAACACAATATACACACTGTCATACTTATAAAGTCTGCAGCTCCCCTAAAATACACATTTTGGGATCTGTGGAACTAAAACAGCAGACACAAGGGGAATGGACAAACTATACATGAACAATGAATGAGTGAGTTTCAAGCTCAGGACCTTGGATATGTGAAGCAGCAGCACAAACCACTGTGCTATCATGCAGCCCTAACAACGCATTTAACAGCAGCTCTAAACTGACATTGCTATGGATTAGTTTTTACATGAGTGTTGACTCTACCAGAATTGGTTTCTGTTTTTCTCCTGATTTTGCAAGACTGGCTCTGCCTTTCTGTATCCATGAAAATAGATTAAGTAGTTTCAGTAAATATACATATATGATGTAAAGACACAGTTGTCCAGGGTCACTTCCTGTCAGACTTTTTCTCTGGTCCATGTTACCCAAAAGTACATTAAGTGTTTCCTGTATCTGCATTAATTATGTTAAGCAGTGTAGAGTAGTGGGTCCATGGCTACGAAAGATTGGTGTCTTTTAAATAATCCATTCGCCGACTCAGTCTCCGTGAGTGTGATTGTGCAGCTGCGGAGAGTTGATGGAGTACTTGGGGTGAGTCGCACCTGCACGTGAGGTGCGATCGTTCTCAATTGCTTAATCGGCTTCCTGTGGTGCGCGATTGAGATGCTGCGCCCATGGAGCCATATGAGAATGGGCCGGCACAAAGAGAAAAAAGGAGAAGAAAGATCAGAAAGCTGAACGGAGGTTAGACGAGGAAGAAAAGAAAGCTGGAAGCGACCATGCAAGCAAGCGAGGGCAGGCAGGCTTGGTGATAAGAGCAGGCTGCTATAAGGAGAGCTGTTCAGGAGTGTTAGACCGACACTCGGGAGGCAGCAAGAAGTGGAGCAGGAGTGACTGGAAGGTGGTTGGTTCGTCACATAAGGCCACAGAAGGCAGCGGGAGTCGGAGGCTTGGGAGGTGGAAGGCCCAGCGTGAGTGCCCTGATCGTCTCCGTCTGGTGAGAGCCCTTAGAGCCAGGGACCGAAAGGCGACCAGACTAGAAGGAGAAGGTTAGCTCCAGGTAGGGAGCAGCCACCTGAAGAAGGCACCAGGTTTTGTTTTTAAAGGACTGCTTACAACCATTGTTTTAACCTTGTTTTAATGGATTTATTTATTGTATTTTAACCTCCACATTTTCATTGTTTTTAATGTATTATTACATTACGGTTACATCACCAATGGTGTTGGGTTCAAGACCTCCTAAAAAAGCCGGAGCATGGAGCTGAACCTGTATCATAACAAGCAGTAACAATGAAAAATAACAAATCTAATGCAACACTTCTTCTCCTTTCAGCTGCTCCAGTTAGGGGTTGCCACAGCAGATCATCTTTTTCCATATCTTCCTGTCCTCTACATCTTGCTCTGTCAAACCCATCACCTGCATGTCCTTTCTCATCACATCCATAAACCTCCTTTTAGGCCTTCCTCTTTTCCTGTAGCCTGGCAGCTCCATCTTTACTGTCCTTTTCCCAATATATCCAACATCTGTTCAAACCAACGCAATCTCACCTCTCTGACTCCCAACCGTCCGACCTGAGCTGATGCTCTAATGTATTTGTTTCTAATCCTGTCCATCCTCGTCACACCCAGTGCAAATCTTAACATCTTTAACTCTGCCACCTCCATCTCCGTCTCCTGTTTTTTGGACAGTAATTTAATGCAACACTGCATAAGTCTTTTTTTCTTGTTCATATTAATGTAGAAGTTTAAATATTTCCCTTCCATCATAGGCTGGTCATTTTGTGCCTCTTTACCTTCATGCTAGACTATGCTTTAAAATGAACAAATAACAGCAAGTAGACAAAATTGGAAAAATTCAATTTGCTAAATTAAAAAAATAAAGACAAGAATGATGATGCACTTCTCTTGGGCTATAAGACTGCATTGCTCTACCGAATGATGTTTTTACTTTTCAATTTCTACAAACTGCACAAAAAACTGACATGACCAATATGACACGTTTATTTACAGGGAATGACACTTCAATAAAAAAACAAGTGTATTGTTATGGTGCACAGTGCTTATGATGTCATTCATATATCTATTTATTTATTTAACTTACAAAATTTTCTTTTCTGGAGCTACACTGGAAAACATTTTACAATTAAGGTATTGAAATGATTTAGGCTCTGGTTTGAGTTTAACTGAAGGTTTGTGGGAGATACTGTAATTTTATTGGGCACTTTGGTGTCTTTTGCAATGGACAGGACCAACTGTATTTCTCTGGGATGAACTGAATTTAAATTATATTGGCATATGCACAGGGCTAATTGAGGGTTGTTTGTACTAGTGTATGGATGAATGAGGATCGTGGGACAAGCCACAGTAAAAGTTCTAAAATGAAACTAGATATTAATATTGATGCATATATACTAAAGCCATCCTGGTGATGAAAATAAACGTGAAAGAGACGACCTGCTTTGAATTAGCAAACAATAAAAACAACAACAGACTAAAAATAGGTTTTCTATTTCTTTAAAAATATAATAATAATAAGTGATCTGGAGATTGTATACACCTATGCGTAGTCAATAGAGTAGATTTTGCCTTTCTATGTCAATTTCATTGACTATGAAAAAACGCGTGATTATGTTAATGGAGAATCCATTTGAAGGCTTCTAAGACACAATAGTATGCCTGGAAAGCTCATCAACATCATCAGGAACCCATGCAAAGGTTTGACATGTAAACATCATCCATGATGGAGAACTCATCAAAAGCTTTCAAGTGAGAATGGCAATAAGGTAATCCTGCCTATTCTCACCGCTTCTAATCCTGGCTGTGATCGACTTTATTATGCAGTCATCAACAATTTAGACACTGAATGGAACTGATGATCTTGATTTTGCCAATGTCCTGGAACTCCTGTCATACATGCATCAGGCAGGATCAAAATGTTTCTGCCACTTCTTCCCAAGCCAAAGGCAGGGTATTCAATACCAACCATAAGTCAGTCCTTCTTTTTGACACCTGGAGAATGACATTTACAAACAGTAAGAAAGTTCAGACCTTCATCAATACATGTCTAAGAAAGTTCCTCTAGATATGATGTGCCAATGTTATCAGCAAATTAATTTTACCCAGTAATACCAAGCACATGATCAATAAAGCAGTTGGATTTGAAGACACTGAACATAAATACATAATATACTGTATTTAAGGAATAGTTTAAGAAATTATACACATCTAAATGTATAAAAAGTGATGATCTTATCAAAGACTTTTAATGAGCCACAGCTTCACACATTTAAGTTTTGAGCGTGAATACTTTAGTGGTTGATCACCTTTTATGCAACAGTGATTTAAGAGCTTTGAAATTAATTGTATATAAAACTTGGTGTATCTTGAATTGAACTTAAAATTGAAGTTTAAGATTAGCCATTAGGCATAGAATTCCCAAGCTTGTCTAAGTAGCAATGAAAAATGTAATAAGCTAAACCTTGAGTGACCTTGAGACAACTACTAATCGGTAAATATGATTGTATCTTAATGCAAATCAGTTTGATGCAGCATATCAATATGGCGACAAACCAGATTTAAGTACCTCTTTTGTTATTCCCAAATGCACTTAGAATGATGACAGATTCCGACCTTAGCTTTGAAGTATTGTTTCAGCAGGAGAGCCGATGAACATTAACATACCTCCCCAGTGAGTGATGACACTAATGTTATTAATCTTTTTAGCATAGTATTGTGTCTGCTACTTCCTAGCACAATAACAGGTTTCTCTTTCTTCTTTTGTTTTGTGACAGCTGGGAGAAAAAAAAAGTATTTTGTATTGATAATACAGAAAGTTGGTTGTACTAGGAAATATATATGTTTTAATATGTTAATCACAAAGTATGTGTATTTTGTGCTGCCTGATATACAGTATATGTATTGACTTCAGTTTCTCATAAATCATTTTACATACTGCATAGCTTTAGTTTTTATATTTCTGTATCAAACATCTTTATCCTTAAATCTAAAATAAAAGTACTATCTGTCTTCCTGCTGTATTAACATGTCTTATGAGATCAAAGACTATATTTAGCATCTGGTAAGGATTTGTAGTCTTTAATATCAGTATCATGGAAATCTTATGGCTCTTGACCTGGATCATGCTGCTCTTCAGTTAATAAGATTAGCTTTAGAATAACTTTAGAACTGTTATTGAAAAAGCAGTCAAATATATTATTTGTTACCTGAATTTATTATACATGCCACATACTGGTATCTGGTGGGGATTAGGTGATTATATAGTTATATAATTACTTTTTTTCCACAATCATTATGTTTTGTGATTTTTATGTGTACACTTGTGCATATCAGTGAAAACTCATAAATTAACACACAAACTATACTGATAGCAAATATGTTCCCACAACAGCAAAAACATTTCTAAACATTTCTTCCTGCTCTATGTTAAAAGAAAATGATCATAAAATGTTAAAATCTCAGCAGTGTTTTACTGCCATGTGGTGCCCTGTCTTAGAGGGTGAATTCCAGCTTTTTTGATGATGAAAATTGGCAAAGTTAAAGATGGGTATAAGGACGGGAAAGTCAATATCCAGTGACTGCCATACTTTCTGTTTGAAATTTTGCCTGATGATACACTCCATGAAATGAACATATCTCAAGCCAGAGATGATAATGAGTCATAGTGGACCTGTAGCTGAGAGCATAATGATGTGTAGTAATGTAGATGCAAAACTAAGAACTCTGCAGTGGGTGGTAATTCATTCCAACCCTATTGCCTTTGAGACAGTTGTCAGGGCAACTCCAAGGCATAACACTGGCCACTAAGCATTCTTCTAGTGTCAACCACCTGATATTATTGAGCATTATAATCATTTAATTGTAAATATAAACTAATGAGGTTTGATTTCAGGGTGTATTTAAGGAAAACACATTACAGAATACAGCTACATGGAAAGAGTCTGAAATGTATTTGCAAACCTTTTTCTCTAGTATAATCTGGTATATTTGAGGGCTTAACTGCTCTTAGAATTAGAGTGAGTTCCTCTTCTTCACCTTGCATGAATACTTTCTATTGAGGATGCATCACACACGAGTGTGTCACGGTTGTTTTTTTTTTTTTATCTACCAAGTTCAAAGTTGCAGAGAGCCAATTTCTATATTGGCAGCACTTTTTTTTCCTTTATTTGTGATTATTTTATATAACATATATGCACAATGACACATTTTAAACATAGTATGAATTGGAAATTGGAAAAAAAGTTCTCCACTGCAAGTACATCAATTAATTAAAATAAATGTAATAGTAGCAGGAACAGAGGGTAGCTAGCATTTGGAAAATGTGTTAAAAGCAGTGAAATGGAAGTAAACTTGTTTATTAACAATGTATTGATTTTGGATCATAAAAAAGTTACTTATATGACATGTAGAATGTTTGTGAAGTCTGTAGGAAATTTATGAATGATGTAAGAAGAAGAATCGATTGGTTAATCAGTCAGTTAGTTAATTATCAATCTCACCTTTGGCAATGCCAGTATTTAATTAAATAAGCTGGTAAGGTTCCCATTTATTTTCCTTACCCTTTTCTGTAGGAGTGTGTCTCTGACCATTAGACATACAGTTGAAGTCAGAAATTTACATCCACTTTGGGTGAATTCTTTAAAACTCACTTTATAACCTCTCCACAAATGTTATACTAACAGTGAAATAATTTGTCTGTGAAGATTGTTGGAAAAAATACTTTTGCCCGATCGCAAAATAGATTTCTTCAACAATATGCCAAATTTATAGTTTGTTAGTATAAAATCGGGAGGGGGGTGGGGGGTTTAG
Organism: Polypterus bichir lapradei; assembly: GCA_026402145.1. Lineage (NCBI taxonomy): Eukaryota > Metazoa > Chordata > Cladistia > Polypteriformes > Polypteridae > Polypterus > Polypterus bichir. Next base: position 40,455,309 of record JANRMT010062790.1, read on the forward strand.
AAAGTGAGTTTTAAAGAATTCACCCATTCATAAGTGTATGTAAACTTCTGACTTCAACCACACATCAAGGTAGCTGAAGCTTACTCATTTTGAGAAACAATACAACAATTAATGGATAAACACAGGAATTATAGAAAATTAACTGCATTTGTATCAACATAGAAAACTGGGCACAAGACAGAGAGGTGTTTACTGTTTTTTTATTGTTGTAATTTATTTTGGCATATATAAACAGTTTCATGTTACCTTCAAGCCTTTAAAAATAATGCATACTGTTGTGTGGAGTTGCTCTGGGATCAAGTGGAGAACTCTTCTTGTGTTGTTTTTTTGCTATGTGGTCCTTTTTCTGTGGTGTGGTGTGATGTGATTCTACTTTCCTCAGCTCACTGTTAGGCTCTTTGCTGTGTTTTATGTAACTTCATAAGGAAACCCCTTGCTCTTTCTGGCACAAGAGTGGAGGCACTGAAGTTCCCTTAACTGTATGGAGTGTAGCTTCCAGTCCAAAGAAAGTTTGTGAGGTTTTTAGTTTGCAGTGAGTGGGTGATTTCCCACCTCAAAGAGAGAGGCTTGTCAGCTCCCCTAAAGTATATGGATTGTGAGCTTTTAGCTCCCCTAAAGAGAAAAGATCATCAGCTTTCACCTGCCCAAAAAAGAGACAGGAGAAACAAATACATCTGATTTTAAGAGATGGTGTAACCTCTGGTGATTGGATCAACTTCCCTTCCATTTACTAATCCAGTGATTGTGTATTGCTACACTATTTTGTCCATCACATCCATCCAGAGTTCATTTAGTTGTTACAAGCTCAAAATAAATGTCATTTTGGGTGCCCTCTTGTTTGGAGGAGTCTCTGCAGAGGTGTCAACTCAGCTCTGATTCAAACTTTTGCTACCAGATGAAGTACAAAGCTGACCAAACTTTTGGCAGAGTCGCAGTTCAACCATTAACTTTAATTTTCACTCAGGAATGCAGGGGAGGGTTTGCAGTTGGATTTCCACATCCCTTTTATGTCAGCTGTCTTACAAGGCCTTGTGTGCCAATAAAAGCCAAGCAAATTGTACAAACTGCAGTCTTGCTAGCACTAGAGTTAGTGATATATACATAAACTGGCAGCTGTTTCAACTGTAAGGAATGTAATCAGGAAATGGAAGGCCACAAGCACAGTTGCTGTTAAACCCAGGTCTGGCAGTCCAAGAAAAATACAGGAGCAGCATAGAGCACAGGATTGTGAGAATGGTTACAGACAACCCACAGATCACCTTCAAAGACCTGCAAGAACATCTTGCTGCAGATGGTGTATCTGTACATTGTTCTACAATTCAGCACAATTTGCACAAAGAATATCTGCTTGGCAGGGTGATGAGAAAGAAGCCCTTTCTGCACTCACGCCACAAACAGAGTCGCTTGTTGTATGCAAATGCTCATTTAGACAAGCCAAATTCATTTTGGAACAAAGTGCTTTGGACTGATGAGACAAAAATTGAGTTATTTGGTCATAAGAAAAAGCACTTTGCATGGCGGCAGAAGAACACCACATTCCAAGAAATACACCTGCTACCTACTGTCAAATTTGGTGGAGGTTCAAGCATGCCATGGGGCTGTGTGGCTAGTTCAGGGACTGGGGCCCTTGTTAAAGTCGAGGATTGGATGAATTCAACCCAGTATCAACAAATTCTTCAGGATAATGTTCAAGCATCAGTCATAAACTTGAAGTTACGCTGGGGTTGGATATTCCAACAAGACAATGACCCAAAACACAGTTTGAAATCTACAAAGGCATTCACGTAGAGGGAGAAGTACAATGTTGTGGAATGGCCGTCACAGTCCCCTGACTTGAATATCATTGAAAATCTTCAGGATGATTTGAAACAGGCTGTCCATGCTCAGCAGCCATCAAATTTAACTGAACTGGAGAGATTTGTTTGGAAGAATGGTCAAAAATACCTCCATCCAGAATCCAGACACTCATCAAAGGCTATAGTAGGCGTCTAGAGGCTGTTATATTTGCAAAAGGAGGCTCAACTAAGTATTGATGTAATATCTCTGTTGGGGTACCCAAATGTATGCACCTATCTAATTTTATTTTGATGCATATTGCATAATTTCTGTTAATCCAATAAACTTAATGTCACTGCTGAAATACTGCTATTTCCATAAGGCATGTCATATATTAAAAGGAAGTTGCTACTTTGAAAGCTCAGCCAATGATAAACAAAAATCCAAAGAATTAAGAGGGGTTCCCAAACTTTTTCATATGTATACTAGAGGTAATAGCTCTACACCTGTTTTCTGTAACCTCTTACATTGTCCATTATTTGTCCCGCATATTCAACCCTAAGGACCCCATATTGTAGACTGCTAGCTGCTACTTCAACCCAGTTTTAGCACTGACAAAGAGCTTCACTGAGGCGTCCTTTTGTTCCCTTAAGAGACTGTAGCTACACAAGAAATGGATAGTTTAGCTATTGCTTAGTAGTAATAATTAGCCAAAGACATTGACTTTTAAGCCTCTAATTAAAAAGTTCATGCTTTTGCACTAAAACCTTTAACAGCAAATATATGGTGGTCCAGAAATCATACATCCTGGGCACTTTAACTCTTTGTTCACTCCAAATAGAAGTAATAAGATGCTGATGACCATTACACTCGCAGGTGTCTTCTTTTCTTGTAGGTTGCTGTTCTCAAGCAGAATGAAGATACAGTGAGAGACAGAGTACTCTTTGGCAGTTTTCAAAGCAGTTGAGAGAGCAGGGTTGGAGCTTTTCTAACATCAGCTTCTCCCTTCTTCCCCAAACAAGAGCAAAGGCACACTGCTACTAGAGCATGTTGCAGTTTCTTACAGCACAGATAATGCTTCAGGCCAAGTTATGAGAAAGCTCACAATTAAATCACTGAGATTCCTAGCTAAGTAAGCAAAAGTATAAAATTTTAAATGATCATGCTCCAGCTTTCCCATCAGGCATTGCACTTCTGTTGCACTTCACAAGGCATCCAACTAAAAGCAATATGCTTCTTACCTAAACAATTTGAAGTACCTCCTGTAAAGTCTAGGTGTGATCTTCATGTCTTCAGCAAAGTATATGTTATTTTATTTATAAGACTATGTTTGCATCCACATTCTAATTGAAGTTTGATCGTTCAACGTCAGGAGTGGAAATCATAGTAGACCATTTGTAGATAGTATGTTAACAAAAATACCTTGCAATACTATTTGTTTTTTTCTTTTCGTTTGTAACTTAGTACAGTACTTGCAAACTTTTTAATTTTTCCATTTGCCCCAACACTTTGACATGGTCTGAAGATGTAGAGGAAAAAGTTATCAAAAATACTGCTGTCAGTCCATGAAATAAATTGTCTCCACTGCTGTGACTACTGAGTGAATCCGAGTTTCAAGCGTGCAACAAGGGTCATTTTTCTTGTGCTGGGATGAAATATCTACTCTCCAGACTATAAATGTTATTAGAAACTTCAGTGCACCCTAAAGGCAATTGCCGTTTTTACTTGGGTCTTGCTCTGTCAAGACAAACGTTAAAAAAAATTCTAAAATAATAGATCATTATACACTGGATGCCTTCGAATAGTGTGATATATTGTTGCTTTTTCGTTTTGGCTGCCAGACAAATTGTAAAAGACACTCAAGACAACTATTGGTAGACTTTGATTAATCTTTAGATATATTCAATAAAAATAGGTTATTATATTTCTCTTTTGTGAGCATTTTTATTTACTCTGCATTTAGTGTTAGGTTGTAAACTGTATTTATAGGAATATTTAAAAATATATAATTTACAAGAAAACTTTTATTCCTAAAAGCACAATGAAATATTTCACAGTGAATAAACACCCCGATGCACTTTGCATATTTAATACAACATGGCTTACACAGAAGCTTATTATTGCAGTGAAAGAACATGATTTGATCAGGGTTTCATACTTTTAAAATATTATTTTCTAATCACATTACAACATTGCGTGCACTAAAGTAAAATGGATGCTTCTGCTAAAGAACATACAGTCTGCCAGTTGTGTGCGCACTGGAAATGTCATGCTAGTGTAAAAAAAAAAATCACTGCTGTTAGAAAATGATGTAATTTAAAACACATATATAAATAACTGACAGCCTGTCCTTATACTGTACTATACTGTCAGACTTAAGAAAGGCAGTATTAGGTGTAAAATTACAGGGCACATGCAGGTTGGGATATATAAAATAAACTGATGCTCACTGCCCATGGCTACCTCTTGACACATCTTTTATCATCCACTGAAGTTCAACTTTAAATAAAGAATATCCATATAGTAGAATAAAAACTGAGCAAGTATAGCCCCAAGTTTATAGTATCTATATATATAATTCACTAAGGGCACGCAAGACATTGAGTGCAAGACAGTGAGCGCAAGCAAGACAGAGAGTGCACACAAGACAGAGAGCCACGCCCGCCAACTCACAGAGCCCCGCCCGCCAACTCTAAGACCATGAGATACGGTCGACAGAGCCCCACCCACCAACTCTAACTAAGGGCAAGCAAGACAGAGAGCGCACGCAAGACAAAGAGCCATGCCTGCCAATTCACAGAGCCCCGCCCACCAACTCTAAGACCATGGGGTACGCACGACAGAGCCCCACCCGCCATCTCTAATCCTACTTCTGCGTCCACTGTCGCTCTCGATCAAACAGCAATAATTAGCAAACAAACAAAGATAACTGGCAGTAACAGTGCAAAATTCACAATTGGTATGCCAGTTTGAAAAGATAAGTTTTGAGGGTAGTTTTAAAATGTATTATTGAATTGAGCTGATGTATATGAGAGAGAAGAGAATTCCCGAGTTGAGGAGCACTATGAGAGACGCTCGAGCTCCCATAGCACAGAGTTTGATGTGTAGTACAGAAAGTACAGCTGCAGATGAGAATCAGAGTGAGCGAGATGAGTGTCAGTCTGTAGGAGGTCAATGAGGTTGTGGAGAGCTTTAAATGTTAAGAGCGGTATTTAGTATCATATTCTGTAGTTAACAGGGAGCCAGTGAAATTGAGAGAGAATAGGTGTAGTATGTTCAGTGGATTTAGAACAGCAGGTTATTATCCTGGCAGCAGAATTTTGAATAAATTGTAAGCAATGGATATGTTTTTGTGGGATGACAGATAGAATAGCATTACAGTAATCTATATGTGAGGTGACTCGGGCATTAACCAATACTTTAGTACTGTGTTGGGTAAGAACAGGACGAAGTCTAGAAATGTTTCCGTGATGGAAGAAAGCAGTCCGAGAAATGTTACTTATACAAGAGGAATTATTTAATAATAATAATAATAATAATATTATTTAATAATTGCCATTATTGGTGTATAAATGGATATAAATAATTGCATGTAAATGATTCGCCAAAATTTGTTGTATGTAAAAAATACTGTTTAAAACGTTATTGTTTTTTCATCAGAAAATCCGGTTTCCACGTCTACCTGTATTAGTTTAAGTGGCACTTTTACCACTCGCAATAGGGTGGACGTGCTGACTTATCGTGTCGACTGGGCTACACAGTGAATGCGGCGTCTATCTATATATGTTTATGTTTTCCGTAGCCTGCTACAAGAAGATACTCTCTCGACCATTGGCATTAGTTTTGCTTTTTGCTATTTTCATTATACTGCGATGGTGGTTTCCTAAGCCTTTGCTATACTGAATTCCTTTCTCACCATTTTCCGTTCTTATTCTTACAACGCCATATGCTACGTTGGGCTTCGGCTAGTACAGCATAAAGTTTTAACTCATAATGAATTGAGTTGCTCATAAACAACTCAAATGCTAATTTTGTAATTCATAGATGTATCAGGTTTGATGGTTTCTTTTCTGTTAGCGTAATGTATTCTTACAAAGTCTGGGACTGCACAGGACACAAAGACTATAGTGCATGAATTAGATACAACACTGAATATGTTAATAGTCAAATCTTGTTAATGGTTTATCTAACATTTAACTGAACTCACCAGTAACTCTCTCTCTCTCTCTTTATATATACTGTATATAAAGCATAGTTGGTCAACTCGCTCACTCATTCATCAAGAAACACAATTTCCCATTTAGTTACAAAAGCTTAAATTTGACAGGTTTGTATATCTAGGCCAGTAGGTATCTGCTAAGGGACATATTGATATATCAGTATTTAGGTGTAAAAATCCCACTACAATAGAAAAAGTAAATACCCCAAAATGCTTTAACTGATTTGATTGATTAAAATTTGGTAACATTATATAAAAACATTAGTTGACATGTGTTTTTTATTTGTCAATTAATTTTTTATATTTATTAATATTATGGTAACTTATATGCTTTGCATGGTACTGACAGTGGGTTTTATGCAAACGAAGGACCGACCAGAAGTGATTGAGAGCAGCATTAGCCAATAGGGTGGATGGATGAGTGATACTGGTGTCCTGGACAGGCATTATCGTGTGCTTTGTACAGTGAGGTGCAAAATAGAAAAGAGAAACGTTGGAAAATCTCAGTGGTTAGCAAGTGTTATAAAGGTCAAGTGCCAGATGCTGTGGTTTTGAGTTTTATTGCTGCATCACCAGAAGCAAAAAGGCAGGGAGAGAGAAGTAAAGACAGAAGTGGCTTCCTTGAATCCTAGACAATGCAGACAGATGGCGTAAAGTTAAACTTAATGGGTCCCCACAAGCTACTACATTGTAATATCCAGTACATTTGTATCTACAGACTTTGAAAGCAGACCCCACCCTGCCCTCCATAGTTATTTATATTTATATGTACGTCTGTTTACTTTAAATGGGTTGGTCTCATCTCCCTCTCCACTGCTCTTCAAAATTCCTTCTGCCCATATACAGCACATTCAGTTGACTTTAATTTGGGACCCCTGATTGTTTAAGAAGCCTCCAAAACATACTATAGGCAGTTATTTTCTTCCACTTCAAGCACTTGAGAAAATGATCCCAAAAGTAAAATCCTTCAGTTCATTACATGATCTCCTAAATGTGGGTCCTTTAAACATTGTTGTTTGTAATACGTTAAAGTAAAATGCAATGTGTTAGAACTTTATTTTATGTCTGTAGCAAAAAAAAATACAAACTTTTAAACATACAACTGATGAAAAACAAAAAAACAAATACTTAAATGAGTGACGTGAATAAGTGAAGTGAAAATTATAAATTTAATAATGATAATATTACTCAATTTTCACACTATTCCTACTGAGTACCCATTTCAATTCAAAAGAATACAGTTTCCTGTAAAATTGTGATTTGCAATGACCATCAGCAAAAGCCAAGTCACTAGAAAAAGTAAAAAAAAAAAAAAAAAAAAAAAAAAGCAAGAATTGATTTAATACAGGAATGTTTTAGTTATGTGCAATTGTATATAGCATGTTCAGCCCCAGAGACCTAATAATATTTCTACTTATTAATTCACTGACTCCTTTATTCAAGGCGACTTACAACTGTTATGAAACTTGACAGTTCCCATGCAATTAAGTCCTGAACTGTTCTGAACATGCCCACTAGAGGGGGACATTTAATCTTAAACCCCAGCTAGTAACACAGAGGGCCATGCAGAATCTTTATAAGTGAAAAAAATGTATTTTTCCCAAAAAGGCTCTGTACAAAAAGGCACTCTGTGGAGTACAAAAAGTAAAAAGAAATTGCCTGAAAAGAAATAGTCAATTCAAGTCCCAAATAAAAAAAAAAGAACACAGGTTCAAAATAGAAAATCAGAAAGCTCAAGAAATTCACCACTCCCAAGCAGATTCAAGTGAATTGTAAGGAACTGTGGGTTTTCCTGGCCTTTATAGTGCCAAGGCAAGTTCCTTGAAGTGATGGGCAGGAGGCTTTACCTCCTGGGAGACTATCCACAAAACACACGGAAGGAAATATAGGCATAGATACATAGGTGCAATCAAATAAAATGAAAAAGAAATATAAACAGAACTAAAATTTATATAAACAAAAGACACAAAAATGAGCAAAGAAGTCATAAAAAAAGGAGTTGGGACCCTGGCTGAAATATAACAACAGCATACTGATTTAATTTTTTATGCTTTTTTATGGTTTTAACTAACTAAATTTGTTAGCCTAATGAGCTTATACATTTGAAATTTCAGTGTGTTTCTGTTGTACACTCCCTGCACACAGGATTCAACAGGCTCTGTGTGAATTCATTGAAGCAATGTTATGTTGCCAGTGCAGTCTGTGTTAAGCCTGGTGCTCATGCTGTCTTACTTCTGGCAGTTGCTGAAGGATTCAGATTTTCTGTGACCAGTGATATTTTAAGCTAGCCAGGCATTTCATTTTATGCCTCCATCTGTTAACCTCAAGGCTAATCATATCTTTTCCAGCACCTGCGCTTGAGCATAAATGATTCAAATTTTACATTTAACTTTTTAACCTAGTACAAAAGTCTTGCATGCAGTTGGGAAGTGAAGCACAGATGTTTTGAGATTAAAAAAAAGAAAGAAATGAAAAAAGTTATTTTTCAAAAAGTCTGTCTTAACTGGGACTTTAACTGGGTAAAAATATCGTATTAGGTTATTACTTTTTATACTTCTGCAAGGTTTCTTTGCAAATTAATGATTTTGTTACTACCAGATTATAAATCACTTTGCTTGCTCAGTTATCCTGATTCCTACTGCATTTCACTTTCCTTACACAAGAGGACTTAGCTTTCTGCCCCGGTATAGGTCATCATAACATTTACAAATTCTGGTCAATTTGAATTGCATGTGTTCCCTCTATGGTAGTAAGTGGTCTATTCTATTTATCTATAGTTCTCTTTGCAATTAAATCCTTTCTGGAATTGATGTGAAATTTGACCCTTACTAACTTCAGTCTCTGCTATATTCTTGATGAAGAAAAGATTAAATTAATAGTTAACCTTTACTTACCTAGAATATATGGTACGTACTTCCATCATAATGCACTAATTAGAGAAGGAAGGACATTTTTAAAAGGACTACTCCACTTACGGTGACCAAGCTTTTTATGTCCAATGTCTATTCTTTACCAAATAAAATAAATTATCTGTCTCTACTTATCCACTCAAAGATGGATTACGCCAATTGCACTGTGCTCTGCTCAACTGAAATGTGGCTGAATTCAATGATGGAGGTGCTAAGTTTCTCTCTGAGCTGACTGATGAGTTAATCAACCACTTAAGCTCTGAGGAAGACATTTGTGCTTTGATTTAAACCCGATTTGGTGTTCAGATATCAGGGTAATATCTAAAATGCAAAAAGGGGTGAAAAGGACTCAAAATAAGCAAAATGTCTGACCAAGAATTCACTGGCCTGCGTCAGAAACCAGTCTCACTCCAGAAGCCTAAACCTAAAACTCAACGGGCAGGCTTCAAGGCCCATACAGACCCAAAATGGAAACATTCAATGGAGAGTGAGACAAAAAACTGAAAAACAACCACTGGCCAAGCAAAAACAAAGGAAATTCTTTTTAAAGTCAACAATGCCAAAGCTGCTGTGAGACTGAAACCAGGAGAAGAGACCAGATCTTTCATACTGCTGGGAAATTCCCCTCGTCCAGCTGTATAATCACCTGACCCTGCCTTTTTGGCTTCCACTTTAAGGAGACAGTTGGATAAGTAAAACTAAACCATCCAGTTTAATACAAAATGGCAAAGTAATTTTCATAATACTATTAAAAACCATAATATGACATAAATACAAAGAGGAGAAAAAATCAAAAACAGAAGTAATAACAAAATGGAAACGTGGAAGTGTGTCTGTCTGTCTATCCGGCCCGGAAGTGGGAGGTGGAGTTGGGGTAAGGGCTACACCCCTGAGGAAACAGAAACTTAGCCGCTAATACACAATTGAGGCCAGCATGTCGGTAAAACAAAACCTCTGAAGAAAGACAAAGATGCTTAGCCGCTAATGCACAAGTGATGTGTGCGTGTCGGCAAAACGAAACCTCCTAGGAGAGAGAGATGCCCAGAGTAGTTCCTTTCAATTACCTGACATCTCTACATTTCAATTTTTTGTCAGATGATTTCAATAGTTTCTAGGACCCCTGGCCTTTTACAGCACAGGCTTACACAGCTAGTGTTTAAATAATAAAACAGAACCTAAATAAACAAGAAATAATTAGGGCAACAACCCTGGCAGCACCATAGCAATCTTAAAGTTTCTCTGGAGTTGAATCCAGGCCCTTTCATCTGCAGAGAGAAATTATCTTCTGCGGCCAGCTGTTGGCCTTATGAACTTTGCACATTATTGTGTTTGTTTGTGCAGGGTTTTCCTCTGAGTACTTCAGTTTTCCTCCCAGATCCATAAAGCGTTGAATGTTGGATTGATTGGTGATTACAAACTGGCCTGATGTGAGTGTATGTGGATGACAACTAGTATTTGACTGGTACAAAAACATTGACTTTGGTATCGATATCAATTTTCAGACCTTAGTACCAGTACTAAAACGGTTCTGAAGCAAGTATCAGATAACTTCAAAATCCCCTGTCTTAGTCCATCCTACCTGGTGCGACCTACAATTGGTTGCCTCTGTGGTACACCACACTGTCTTGCCTTACTATGTTCCGCTTCTTGAAGTACCAATCACATTAAAGCAATAGGGAAGGGGGCATTTTTTCCCCTGTGAAGTTCCAATCACATTGAAGTGTACAGTTTCCTTTCGTAAAGCCTACCCAACAGTTTTTCATAACTGCAATAGCAAGTGTTATGGGAAGTGGGGGTCGAGGGGACTGAGAGGAAAGGTGATGTTTACTTCAGGTACCAAAATGCTGGTACCATACTGTTTTGCAATGTGTTTTTTTGGTACTTTTCCTGTCCATGTATACCACACAACCCTTTTGAAAACCCTGTGCCAGTCAGTTAGCTTATATTTTCACAGACGTTTTTAAATTCTCACTTCAGCAGGGAAATGGATGTCCATAAGAATTCATGTTTTAGAGACATCTACAGTGAGATGTCAACTGTAGTGATGGTGAATTTAATGACATTCAGGTAGCTTCTAGACTAGTGCATTTAGATCCATAATAATTTGCCTAGAGAATACAGTTTTGCTGGTGCTTCATGACCGCCCTGACTTAAACACAATTATTCCATATCCCCTGCTACATATGGGTCAGTTCTTAGCCTTATTGGACATTGGATGGTTTTTGGTAACAGGAAGGGAAAAACATAAAGAACAACAACTCTAAGCCACTGAAATACATCTAGGTCCATTGTTTTCACCTTCTTCATCACAGTCTCTGTTCTGAAAGAAAAGGAAACGGCTAAAGAGAGTGCTGTGTACCACTTTTAAAATCATTTTGCACAGTCTCCCATCTGTGAATTCAGTCATCTTTTGCAAACAGAAACATAATGGCATTAGGATCTTTCCTGACCCTTCACACCCCACTTACCTTCTGTGTACTTTCCTTATGTGTAGAACATTGCTCAGGTCAGCGAAGACTGGGAAATCAACATTTCATAATAGTCCATACCCACTAGTTGTGCACCACATGAACCTAACGTCTTAAACTAAATTGTCAGTAGTATTTGACGAATACTTTGAAAGTGTTCTTTTGTTAATTTTGTTACTTGAGAGCTGCTAGTGAGAGGTGATTACTGTTAGCAATATTTTATATGTTTGTATTTTTGTTTTTTGTGGTTGACTGAAACATTCAGTTTAAGCATAACCTCTTGTTTCATGTATCTTCCTGTTCCATCGTCACTGCACCCAGTAATAAATGTTGGCAGTGACATATGAATTTCAAGCAGAGTGCTGTTCTCCATATGTCTATTCTCCATAAAGCTGTTACCACGTCTGTAATAGAAATCATTAGTTTGCCATATCATGCAGATGTAGATAATACTACCTTAATACTACCTTAAGTGATATTCCTTGTGGCTTATTGATTGTCACTGCGAAACAAGATTAATAACCTGGAAGCTGAATTTATGTAATATGAACAGTATGTGTCTATTGTATTAATATCTACTACATTAGCAAATATTATTATTCAGTCTGTAACAGAGAGTGACAATTCATCTTTTGTTTTTTTTTTTCTTTTTAAATTGTGGCTTTAAGTATTGACATTTTGTGTTACTTCAGGTTTATGCTGGCAGTGGTGGTTGTACAAGATACTAAATTATAAAGTGTTTTTTCACTAATAGATTATGTTTTGGTTGGAAAAATTAAAAAAACCTTAAGTTACAATTGAAAAAGGAGTGCACTTACTTTTTTGTATAAGACTGCAGATATACTGGGATATGTAGTGAGCCATAAAGCATAATTATGCTTTTCTTTCTTGTGACACTCAGCTTTACTTCTGTGTCACCAGTGATTAACAATGGGCTATTCAGAAATAATGCAAAGCGTGTTATGACAATTTTAATGCATCTCTGGACAATTGAGGGTTAAACCAAATCTATATCTTAGTACAGCTCAGGAATACTCATGAATCACTCTGACACAGATATATTCTTTTAAGTCAAGAGGCTAAAACCACAGCCCGCTGTCTGCTGCCCTGCCAGATCTATTGAAATTCTTCTAAATTATGCAGAAATGGTCTGTACACTCCTGAAAGGATAAACTGAATGTTCATGTCTGCATATATATTCATATTGTTATTTTTTTTCTTCTCCATGAACTTTGGATAACATTTTCATTTTCAACCACTGAATAAATAGCTTTTTCAGTCTAATTTATCCTTGGTTTGTCATGAGTGGTAATCATGTTTTCTCCATTAAAAAAAAGAAAGGAAAAAATCCTTAAGCGTGCATTTAATTGACATGCACATATTCAGTAATAATTCTTTTTTGACTCACCCTAGTCTGTTTCCCTTTCTGTTCTTGTGCTTGTTGGACACATGCTGTGCTGGAATCAACATTTAAAGATTTGGAATGTCAAGACAATAAAAGATTGTCTGGGTTCTTCACACATAAATAAATTACAAAGCCTCACAAAAGTAAATGGCTGTTTGTGAAATACAGGTTTTCAGATTAACTTATTTTTCCATTTTGTTTATTATCGGTACATCTTTAGTGCCATATAAACAAAGCTATTTTACACATTTTGCTCCTTGTTACACACTGAAATTGTTCATGGCTGCTTTTAAACAAAGAGAAGTCTGTAGGCAGAGATTACAAAAAACTTTTGTTTCCATTTCTTTTAATTTAGTGTTGTTGGGGTGTTCATTAAAAATTTTGTTTTGACTTTTATGGTTTGTTTTCTTTGACAGTGGAGCTGGGTTTTATTTAAACTGCTAACATTCTTGGATGCATCTTGTTAACTGCTTCACTCTGTATATCAATTTTACTCGCTCAACATTAGTTTTTTTATTTTTCCTTTTTTTTGTTAACTCAAAGAATCTTGTATCTTCTCACAGTCTAAAAATGCAATTTATATACAAAACAAAACCACATAATTCCTTGTGGGTCTTATTAAACACCTAATATCATCTAAATTTTGGAGCAGCTTCTCAACTTACCCCAGTTCTAAAAGAATAACATGCTCACCTTCAAGTATCTTCAGATCTTACAAGTGAACAGCTTGCTTGTGCCATACATCTTGTCTTGGTTTATAGAACTCTTGCAAGAAATAGCTGTTTGTAGTATGCATTCATGGATTTTTGATGTGTGTTGACCGTTAACTCAAAAATGCTATATGTTGTTTCCTTGGTCAGGTCTAAAATAAACAAGCCAGCTGGTTAAAGAGAAATATTTACAAAATATCAGTGCAAGATATGGGCTTCAGTATCCTTGTCCAGCCTATGGACACCTAATGGATACCTTAAAATCTGAACTCAGCAACACCCCATTGTTTCTCACAAGATCACAGTTGGGTCCACTTTCTTTGTGAAAATCTGTTGCCATTCTTATGTTTATTTTCTTGTTGTATATACAGAGAAAGTAGAAGAGATATGTATAAAATATAGCCAATGTTGACACTGAGACAGGAAATACACTAAGCGAATTTATGGTTTAATGACCCTCACAAATCTCCACATTTTTTTTTTCACTTCCTGCACTAGGGTTGCATGGTGTGTAATGTTTTCTGGTCTGTTAATTGTGCCCTTAAACATTGGCTAAAGACGATGTTGTTGGGCTTGGGGGCAGTGGGGAGATGACCTTTTTAACTGAGTGAGCCAACGTTGCTTTTCAGCAGTTCTTGTAATTTTCAATATGGCCAAAGCGTATCCTTATCATTAATAGCCATGCACTATAATAAGGTACAAAAAGTACTAAACTACTTTGTTTAATATAGAAAAGCACAGATGCGTGAATCTGTGGCTAGGTAGAAATTAACCTTGTCTATTTGGCAAAACTTGGGCTTCAAAGCACATGAGCATGGTGAGTGAAATGATTTGAACAAAGCTGTGTTAACTAAGCAGGAAGGTGATTGTTGGGGGAGATTCACAAACAACAAGTTCACATAGTTATTTGGACATACTTTATACAGTGGAGTATGTAGATTTAGCCAATGATGCGAACACAAGCACTTATGAATTTTCTCACTGTCCATTAATTATTGGTGCTTCTGGATTTAGAAAAAAAACACAGAATATAAGCAGGATATAAGAGATGAATACATTGTTACCACAGCTCTTTCACATTATTTATGTGAGTGAATTATGTTTGCTTTGGAAATTCTCTCTGATGCGTCATTTTATAGAATAAATATTTTTTTTTATCTGAGCCACTTATGTCAATCTTCAGCTTCTCCAAAATGGAATACCTGTACAGAAAATGAACAGTTATATACCCTGGAGTTAAATTAGGTTTCATCCCATTTATTGCATTGTCGCACTGAGTCATTCACCCTGTGAGAGCCTGATGTATGACTCCTGCAGAGCTGATCAGAGAGTACAACTTACTTTCCAAATACACTGGCTCACTGAGAGATTGTATATTTCAAAAGATTAGATAAACTGTTGATAGCCAGTACAGTACCAGCAACAGTAATGCTATAACAGCGATAGCACAGGTTTTGTAAATCTCATTTCAATTCTTCTTAGTAGCTTGAGTGGCTCAGTCTTTCATTAATACAGAAACATGCCAGTGACATACACGGGCACTAGGCAGTGGCTATGGTCATTGAATTATCTACGTAGGATTTTATCTCGCCAGTCTTGATCCATCCATCCACCCATCCATCCTGATGCACTTGTCTTCACTTTATAGTATGCTGCAAATGGCATTCCTTCTAGAATACAAAGGTGCAGAAAACAAGAACCAGGTCCCTCTAGTTGTAACTTATCATCCACATCTGGAAACACTTTGCAGAATTATGAAAGACCTTCAACCCATGGTACAGAAAGACAATAAACTGAAGGATATATTCCCAGAACCTCCCCTCCTTGCATACAGACAACCACCAAACGTCAAACAACTGATTGTCCGAATCTCTATGTGTGGCTCAGCAGCAAGTGGCACATCTCCTTGCCTGCAGAACAAATGTGGCTCCTGTGCACAAATGTACATGACAGATCAGGTAGTTATACCACATTGCCAGCAGGAGCATAAAATAAAGGGTCTGTTCACATGCAGATCTGCTAAAGTGGTCTACCTAATCATGTGCATAAGGTGCCCCAACACTGGACTGTATGTAAGGGAAGTTGGTCAGACACCGCGCTAGCGAATGAACTCACATAGATTTCATATTAATCAGAACAGTGTTGATCTTCCAGTGGCAGCACACTTTAACAGTAATGGCCACAGCATAAAGGATCTGAGGGTCACTGTGCTTATGGGTAATTTCAAGACCCAACAGGAGCGGAGAGAATGGGAATACAAACTTATGCTTAAATTCAACACTCTACAAAATGGTCTGAATAGAGACAAGAGTTTTATGAGCAGACATGTGGACTAACAGACTGATTGACCAGCTGACTACACCAGTGGCCTATCTTACAGACAATGCACTTCAAAAAAACCTTACAGGACTTTCTCTAGTGATGGTTATCTTATCTCTACATTTTATTAGTTCATTGTTCTCTTCTTTCAGGGTTAATTCATCTCAGGTGTATTCATTTTGCTAACATTTGAACAAAAAGGTTGTTAAGATGAAAGAAAAAAATCACTTTGCTGTCCCAATATAAGTGAGAGTATTTTTCAGTTTCTTTGTTACACCTTGCCTGATGAAGGGGCCTTAGCTGCCTCGAAAGCTTACATTTATAATCTATTTAGTTAGCCAATAAAAGGTGTCATTTCACCCTACTTTCTCCTATATCAATCTACGGCTAACACGGTACACCACTCTACTGCTAGTGGCATTCATTAATTATCAGTAATGATTTAATGTATACAAGTTGGAGTGCCTGCCTTGTTGAACCCCACAACAGAGGAGACTGTGAAATCACAAATTTACATTCTGTGAGGGAAAATGTTATCGGATTTGTATCTTTCTTTTTTAAAAAGCATGTAAAATTTCTTAGCATGAATGCAATGTGTTTATAGTCTATTCATATAGAACCGGACAAAAGTGCCTAATGTAAATAAGGCATTTATGGATGTGTTTAATCTTGTGATTAAAATCATCGGCAAAGGAATGTCCATTGGTGATGTAAGTAAACAATTATCGATTCCCAAAAAGATTGCCGATTGGAACAAGCCTGTCTCACACAGCACTCCAGTAGAAACTGGTTACACTATGTATTATGTCAGATGTGTATTACAATTGACATTGCTGTGTCTTTGTATATTTGCGGTGATCTGCCATTAAGACATTTTTCACAAGGGTGCCAGAATAGCATCTGTGATGGCAAATTTCTATTTTAATGATGCACTAACAGATATGTTCAGAGGCATATGACAAGTATATCCAGTTGTATGGGTGACACAGGAAAGAGCAAGTAGTGACCCTGTTATTTAAAAATTAGAAGACATTCATATTTACAGAAACATTATATTTTATATGGAGTGATTATTTCTCATAGTCTTTATATATAATACGCTACCGTGGCTGTCCATTTGTCTGTCCAGAATTTTAAATCACCTGTAGCTCGCAAACCTGAATTTGGTACTCATATACTACGTGACATCTACTATCTGCTTTCGGGGTGATGATTGACCTCCAAGGTTATTCCTCTTTTTATTTTTATGTTATTTTATTGTAGAATCAACTCTCGGCAGCAGCCAGCAGGGCGGCGGAGCGGCATATGCGTACGGGCACCATTCTCATCCCTATCACCTTTGCCATCACTTCCCCTACCTCTTCATATTTTAAATCATTTTTGAGGCAGAATGAAGGATGCCTTCTGAGTCCCACATATGATATACTGTTCAACAAATCTTGATGTCTAGTTATATAAAACATCAAGCTTTTTGCAGTTCTCTCTATTTTTTTGCCCTCTAGACTATGTAGAAAAAGTGTCATAAGTTCTACATGGCGTGGCCAAAATGTATACAGATGCCATAAAATGAAAGTCTGAAATGTGCACTTTTCATCATGTTGGAATTGTTTGATTTTTAATTTTAAACTGTGAAGCATAGGGGGTAAATCAAGGAAATACAAATACAATGAAAGGCCCTAAATATGTACATACACGCACAAACACACACACTGTATATATATACTCGTCAAAAGTTTTAGAACATCTTAGGTTTTTTTTTTTCAAATATAAGTTTAAAGGTTTAAATTTAAAGTTTAAGTTAGCAAAAACTGAAAAAAAAGGAAATTTCAGAATGTTACAAATAGTTCTTCTTCAGGGAACAACTAACAGGTTACAACCTAGAGATGTTCTGCAGCAATTAAAGTAAATTAAGGCATGCAAGTTGAGTCAAACAATTTGTACAGGTGTCTCAACTTCTGTTGATTACTTAAAAATCCTCTGTCTTTCTTAAAGTAGAGTTGGAACAGACAGTGTTATTGCAACCTCTGAAGTACTACTTGGACAATATTACACTGTAGAAAGTTGTAAATTCCATTGATAATGACATGAAAACAGCAATTCATAAATTAAATGAGACAGAGCATTATTACCCTTAGAAGTGTATGCCTTTCATTTAGAGAACTGCAAAAAAATCAAAGTGTCAGTGAATATGATGTCCTACACAATCCAAAGGCAATTGGAAACTGGAATAAACTCTGATAGGAAGAGATCTGGTAGATTCACAACCCAATCAGAGGACAAGATTCTGAGGATCACCAGCTTGCGTGTTAGGCGCCTCACAGCACAACAGTTTCAAGCACAACTTAACAGTGGTCGAAAAAGTGAGTCTCAGTTTCTACTGTGAAGTGGAGACTTTGTGCTGCAGGTTTGACAGGGCGAGTGTCAGTAAGAAAGCCTTTCTGGTAAGGACAAAATAGCACCTTGAAATACCGGCTGTTGACTACTGTGGAATGGAAGAAAGTCTTATAGACTGATTAATCAAAATTTTAAATCTTCAGTTCATCATGCCAGGGTGTTTATACGCCATTGACTTGGTGAAAGGATCGTTCGTCAGTTTGTGACACCAACTGTCAAACATGGAGGAGAAAGTATGATGGTCTGAGGTTCTTTAGCTGGAGGCATAGTTGGTGACTTGCACAGAGTGACTGGCAGTCTGAATCAAAAGAGTTACCACAGTTTGACTGTTAAATCAGCAAAAGGTGGCTACTTTGACGAATCAAAAATTTGAATAGAATTTTGTATGCTTAATTATTCCTTGACTTATTTTTATTTGACATTGTCTTTTTGCTCTATGCCTTCATTGAACTGCATGCATTTGCATTAAAACTGAAAATAACTGAGGTGTTCTAAAACTTTTGACCTGTAGTGTGTATGTATATGTGTATGAGCAAATCTAAAACTGGGATAAATTAAAATTTTCCTCAGGTTTAGACCTTTTTGTATTTTTCTTTTTAGTGTAATCTTTTTTTTTTGCTTTTAAGCATTTTTCTTTTTGATATACTGTATCTATTTTTTAAGAACTTACCCATCTTGCTATAAAAGTCAAATTTTTGCCTTAACATTTTAACTTTGTTTCCTTTAAAGCTGTTGCACACTTTCTGTTTCCTTTTGAGCTTTGTAATTAAATGTTTTGGTAAATAATGAAATACAGTAGCTTGCTAACTTCTTAAAATGTACTCTAAGTGCGATATAAGAACATCATCATGTTGTGTTGGGCTGGGTAGTGAATTCATTTGGCATCTTATGAATTTTTAACATTGCCATCTTTGATCTAATTAATTTGGTGACAAGTTTCCTCAAGTGAAATACTGCTAACACAATGGATACCTTGGAAATTGTCTTCTTTCACTATTGTGCAGCACTGCAGATACCCTCTGGCAAACCATTTACTGTAGGTGTTCCTAAATTTAAAGTCAACTCAGGGGACATAAAAGGTTGCTTGTCTGAGCTGTAGCCGCCAGGTAAAGCTGATTGGCTGGTAATTGGAGGATGTAGTTAGCATCACAGTGCTATAAGAAACATTTGAGAGTTTGCTGTGCTGTTTGCTGTATAGACACCCAGTTAAAAGTACTGCTGAATCAAAACGAAAAAGCTGTGTTTCTCTGTTAAACAAAGGGTCACTCTAAAAGCCAAGATTCAGAAGAGAGGCATTCAAAAGTAGAAGTTATGGTTCTTATCAAGGCTTCACTTGGGAAAACTGTCAAAATTATACATCTCAGTTCAAAGTTTTGTGCTTTAGATACCTAGAGATCTTCAAGAAATTGAAGACCTAGCAAGCTAGCACCAGCTCCAATGACCACAAGAGTAACACGCAGATTTCAGAAGGTCAAAATTATACTTAGGTAATTAAATAAGCAAAGATGAAAAACAGCATCTCGTCACTTAAAACTCTGGTAGAGCAAATATGCATACTCTAGCAAACAGTGAGAAAAAAAATCACAGAATCTCAAATATGAAAATTGTAAGTCTAAAAAACAAAATGTTCACTGTGGGAGATTTATCCTCCTAATCACTGACAATTTTATATGCAGAAGAAATTGTCTGCTACATTGGGAATAAAGTCAAGTATAAATCAAATATTGTTTTCTGAGATTTTTTTCAGTTCTATTAGGGCTGCATCTTCAGAAGCTGATCTCCACTTTTCCAACCAGGATTAAAATACGGTGTAAATAAGATGGTTTTGCCTTTCTATGTAGGTGTAAATACTTATTTTACTGATTAGACAGACCGTATATTAAAATAAATCACAGGCAACCACACATCAATATATCTATTGCAAAGATCAGGAGAAAAAAAGAATTGTAATGGATGCTAAGACAAACAACAAAACGTCTTCAGTTAACAAATTTTAAAAGATAAAATTTATTATGAAAGTTAAACAGTGGAAAAGTACAGGAAACAGCTACCGCAGGAAAAAATTTGGCAGAGGTGGAAAATTAACAAGGCTGAAACAAAGAAGTACTTCTTCTCACTAAGGGATATGTTAATCAAGTGAAAACCATGTTTGTTTTAAAAAGCTATCTACATTGGATATTGGGACATATTACCTATTAATAGAATTAGATAATTTAATAGATAATAGGTAAATAAGTGATAATTGATAACTATTTTATCATGAAAGGGCTTTGGGGCAACTTCTCCTTAAAACATTAATCCCTTTTCAAATGTACACATTCTTTTCCCATGGGCCCACAGCTATTACTATTTTTCTTTGCTTATCGTATACATACCAACATTTGTGGTTGGTACACCTGCATCCAGTACCACTACTTTCTGTCAGTAGTTCCTAGACACAGGTAAGACTATCACTGTGGCTATGTCCTCTCTGATTTACCTTGCTGAGAAAGAAGCTAGGTTTTCTGACCCCAACAACAGAAGAGAGCAAATAACAAGGGGGTATCTTAATTGGTTTTTAATCTTTAAGAAAAGTTCAAATATCTAGTGCCATAAATAAAAAAAATAAACTGAATGTGGCAATCCACAGTATACAACCTGAAATACCCTGTAGTTCTGCAAATCATGTGAAAATTAGCAGCACTCTGAATATGTTTGCCGGTGTTAAGATTCTGCTTATCTTGAAGTTCCAGCAGTGACTTAATGCATTCTTGGATTAAGTTCCCGCTCTTATCAACTCTTTTATTTGATCTTTTATAACTATATTCAGGTATGATCCTGTTTTCAAAAGCAATTTTGCCTTTTGTTCGGTTTGCATAAATCTAAGTCCTGCCTGTCTCCAAGTATTTGCCTTTCTCCTGGGGTGTGGGAGCCTCATATAACTAATTCTTGTCGCCAAAGAGGCTTTCACTAGGGATCATGCATGTAAGATTCTGTCTCATAAAACTAACTGACAGAAATGTGCTTGTGAAGCCATGTCTGAAGCAGGAGGCTATAGGACAGAATGTGCCCACACAACCTTGCACCCAGAAGACGGAGTTAGCAGTGAATAGCATTTGTGAAGCAGTAAACTGTTTACATACTTTGTGGTAACAGCTCTTATCACTAAAAGTATGCACAGCCAAGTAATGTAGTAGCATTCTTGAAATTCTGAACTTAAAATGCCTCAGAGTCTTTGACGCTTTTGCTTAAACTAATTATCAAAATATTTATACACATTCCTATCTGAATACAAAAGCATTTGAAAATAAGGCAAGGTTTGCTTATAACATAGAAAAGGAATAAAATGTGTTTGTAAAAGTCCTTAAACACACAGTTTAAGTCACACTTTTAAATGTCATAAAGAAAACGTCTACTCCTTCTCCCTACACTAATCAAACAAATATGATGCTACAAATGGTCACCTCTCATTTGTTCAATTTGATCAGTTCTTATAAAAGTATGTGCAGCAGTTTAAAACAATTTGGCCAATCATAGAATGGCCATTTTACAAGACTGTAATATTTCATATCAATTGCTATAATCATCAATAATTATATTTTGTAAAACATAAAAGTCACTCTTTAGCCAACTCAACATTCAATGTAATGCTAGGAATGACATAATTTATTTAAATACATAAAAAGTGTTTTATTGAGAATTGGAAACACAAGGAAGGAGTCTTAAGAAGAAGTACAGAAATAGTAGCAATGTATCATATGTATCACATCAATCAGTTCAAAGATAAAACTCTTGCTGTCTCATTAATCCTGGGTGCACTGGCTCTATATCAAGTGTAATGCCTTGTGCCCTTTACTCAACAGTAAAGTTAATTTAATCCAATGGTTCCCAAACTTTTTTTAAGGTGCGACCCACTTTTGGGTAAGAATTTTGTTTGCGACTCCCCACTACCATACTCAACCCCATTCATAAACAAACAGTAGTTGAGTGATGGTAAAATACTTACCAAATAATAGAAAAACTGGTCCCATCTCTTATCCAGTAAGCCACATTCAATTGCCAAAAGTCTCATTTTACAGACAGCTGTTGATATGGTGCAAATAATGTTTGGTGAAAAACCATTTTATTTTTTTTCTATTAACAGTCCTAAAAGCTGCCTCTCTAGCTCATGAAGTGGATGGTAAAAAAAACACCAAACCATAAAAGAAAAAAAAAAAAAACCAGCAAACTGAAAAAAAACGTTTTACTGTCTTTGTGAAGGAATCCGGTCTTCATCAATCACACATTTTATTTCAAGAGTGCTTCTGATAGATGTATATAATAATTCTTTCTAAATACATACACTGACATTTTTATGCATTTTGTTCTGATCAATCAAATGAATGAAGCTACTTCTCATTTAGTAATTTTTTAGTGAAAATAGATGCCTGTCACTTCCTTTACCTTCATTTTCTTAGAAAAATTGGAAGAGTTTTTATCCCTAATATTTATTTTAACTGCCAAAAGTGTTAAGATGGGGGGAAATAGCTATAATATGAGAAAGTACATAATATATAATTCACCATCCACATTTGCTAATTTAGTTTTTTGCAGTTAGAAAGCAAAAATGTTGACACACAGGCATCCATTAACTGATGAGAGTGTAATTATGGAATTTAAATAATATATTTTTAGTTGCTTTATTGACTGTGTGCAAATTTCATTTCTCCTTACATTACGAAAGTGGAATGTTAATTTTTGTTCCTTTCAATGTACAGTACTTGCTGTTAATCTTTATTTTGATTGATGTTAATATGACTGGAAATAATATGTCTTTTCCCCTTGAGGTTTGAAAAGAATATATTTTCCAATTACTAATAGGCTTATTTGATTGATAGAATTTGCAATTGGAAGAGAGGATTCTTCTTCTAATATCCAAAGGCAATAAAAGCATACATAAAATACTTTATCTACTAGTTTTCCTCTTTGTTTTTTTGACATTTTTTTAATTCACATTTTTACCAGAGTGTTATCGCCAGTGGTAATAAGGGGGAATTCCATGGTTAATACAACATTATATACTGTATTTATTTTTGTAGAGATTTTCTGAAATGAATGCAATTTAAATGAATTTGATAAAGTGACTTTATTAAATTGGAGTTATGTAGCTATAGAGAAAAGCTGGAATACAGTAATCCCTCCTCGATCGCGGGGGTTGCGTTCCAGAACCCCCCGCGATAGGTGAAAATCTGCGAAGTAGAAACCATATGTTTGTATGGTTATTTTTATATATTTTAAGCCCTTAGAAACTCTCCCAGACTGTTTATAAATTTTCTCCGCACAGTTATACAGTAAACCCTCATTTATCGCAGTTAATCCGCTCCAGACAGATAAATGAATTTCCACGAAGTAGGATTCTTTATTTATAAATCTAATATTTTCGCAGTTAGAGCATAGAAAACCTGTTTACGACCTTCTAAATACGTTTTTTAACATTATTAGAACCCTCTAGACATGAAATAACACCCTTTCAGTCAAAAGTTTAAACTGTGCTCCATGACAAGACAGAGATGACAGTTCCGCCTCACAATTAAAAGAATGCAAACATATCGTCCCTCTTCAGGAGCAGGGACGTCAGAGAAAGAGAGGTAGAGAAAAGCAAACAATCAAAAATCAATACGGGCTGTTAGAGCTTTGAAGTGTGCGGAGCACCGCGCAGAAAGTTTTATTTAATACGTAATACGTGCTCTGATTGGGTAGCTTCTCAGCCATCCGCCAATAGCGTCCCTTGTATGAAATCAACTAGGCAAACAAACTGAGGAGGCATGTACCATAAATTAAAAGACCCATTGTCCGCAGAAATCCGCGAACCAGTGAAAAATCCATGATATATATTTAGATATGCTTACATTTAAAATCCGCGATGGAGTGAAGCTGCGAAAGTCGAAGCGCGATATAGCGAGGGATCACTGTAGTATTGTTAATAACTTTTATTTATATTAAAAAAACAGCAGTACTTAAGCCAATAAAGTATTAGATGGAGTCTGTTACACCGTTTACTGTATGTTAATACTTAAAAGTTAACAATGTTCAAAATACTCAAAATAGAGTTAACTGTAATTTAAAGACTTTTAATATAATTTTTTTTTCTTTCGCCCTAGTTGGGTAAATAACTTTGGACATGAAGGCCTGGGACTTTTGCTGGACATCTTGGAGAGGCTACTGGATAAAAAGCAGTAAGTTATAGTTCTGTCTGTCTGTCTGTCCATCTGTCTATTTATTTATTTATTTATTTATTTATTTATTTATTTATTTATTTAT
>JANRMT010062790.1:40479797-40497968 GCA_026402145.1 Polypterus bichir lapradei
TATTTATTTATTTATTTATTTATTTATTTATTTATTTATTTATTTATTATCATTTTATCTCCAGACAAGAACCAATTGACAAAAGAAATCAGCATAAACTTATTCAGTGTCTCAAGGCCTTCATGAATAATAAGGTATGTCAAATAAATTGCACGTGGATATAGAGCATTTCACAGTTTCTTATGAATATGTGTTACCATTTTTGCATGATAATGTGAAAAGATGTAAACTGAGTATTGATGAACTTTTTTCTTTTAAAGAATGTAAAAACAAATTTACAAATAAACGTTCTGATATGGTGAGAAAATGTTAGGAAAAAGTAATTAATTAAAAAATGGTAAAGGGAAGGATGAGAACGGAAGCAACATATTTAATTCAAGGGGTTAAAAGTAGCCATTTTCTTAAATGTTTAAAAATAACATTTCACTTAAATTAAAACATTGTCTTCATTTTCTGTAGTATATTGCAGTATTTATAATATGCAGTCTAAGTTCATCTCAGTTCATTTATCTTTTAGCTTAATCACTTCAAATGTGTCCAGGGCAAGGCAAAATACAATCCTTGATGGGGCGCTACTTACAGATGTAGACAAATTTGTTGGTACCCTTGAGCTAATTGTAAAAGTGCTGTATGTCTCTTAAGAAGTGATTAAATGAAAAGCAATTGTCCCATTTATACATGCATGCCTTTGATACGTAATTGAGTATAGCAAAGCATGTGTGAAAAGAGATAAGGTAAAGATATTGTAAAATGGCCTGGACACATTTGTTGATATCCCTAGAAAAGATCATAAATATCTTCATCAAAGTGATTTTTCAAATTAGCTGTTTTCTTTAATTAGTATCCAACATATCTCCAATCATGCAATCAGTAATTTAGCCTATTTAAATGGAAAAAAGTAGAACATGGACAATGGAAAGCCAAGGAGAGAGTTGTCTGAGGAGATCAGAAAGAAAATTATAGACAAGCATGTTCAAGGCAAAGGCTATAAGACCATCTTCAAGCAGCTTGATGTTCCTATGACAACAGTTGCAAATAGTATTAAGATGTTTACAGTCCATAGGACTTATTGGACCTGGCTGCAAAAAGAAAATCAACCCCAGAATTGGTAGAAGGGTAGTGAGAATGTTAGACAAAGAGCCAAGGACAACTTCCAAGGAGATACAAGCTGAAATCAATGATCAAGGTCCATCAGTGTCTGATCCCACCATGTGTCACTTTTTGAGTGACAGTGGGCTCAGTGGAAGAAGACCAAGGAGGACTTCACTGTTGAAAGAAGAACATAAAAAAGCCAAACTGGAATTTTCTGTAATGCACATTAACAAGCTATTAATGCTTCTGGTAAAATGGCTTTTGGACAAATAAGACACAACTGGATGTTTTTGGCAAGCCACATCAGCTCTGTATCCGTGGATGAAGACACAAAATATTCAAGAAATAAAATAAAAACACCAAACATGGAGGTGGCTCAGTTTTGTTTTGGGGCTACTTTGCTGTATCTGGCATAAGGTGCCTTGAGTCTGTACTGGGAACAATGAAATCTTAAGACTTACCAAGACATTCTGGAGCGAAACGTACTAACCAGTGTCAGAAAGCTCTGTCTCAGGTGCAGGTCATGGATCCTCCAACAGGATAATGACCCAAAACACACAGCTAGAATCACCCACTAATGGCTAAGAACAAAACATTGGATTATTCTGAAGTGGCCTTCTCTGAGCCCTGAAGTGAATCCTATCGAACATCTATGGAAAGAAACGTAACATGCAGTCTGGAGAAGGAACCCTTCAAACCTGACATAGCTGGATCAGTTTATTTAGGAAGAGTGGGCCAGACTACTTGTTGACAGGTGCAGAAGTATCACTGAGAGCTCCAGGATTTGCTTGTTTGCAGTGATGACCTCTAAACGTTGTTCAACAAAATATTAGGTTAAGGGTCCCATCTTTTTTTCGTGTCATTTTCAGTTTTGTTATTATTTGAAATATACCATTGAATCAAAACCTTAAAATAAAGTCTGATTTTTGTTTAACATGAGATAAAAAATGATGGGTGCCAATTACTTTTGTAAGTTTCAAGTTATTTGAGACAAGTATGAGTTCTTTTTCATGGAGGGGTACCAACAAATTTGTCCAAGTCTTTTCACATATGTTCATTTTTTTCTCTTCTCTTTTTTTTGTCTCTAATGGACATCAGTTAGTTTAAAGAGGTTAATGCACTAAATCTTTTAGAAATATTATTAAAAATGTAGATTTCTCATTGTTTCAATTTTGATACTGATCATTTGTTTACCACATTACAGGAATTCTGTGAATATATTTATGTTGAGCTTGCTTAACTACCATAATCCCTATGTTACTAATTGGGAGGTGAACCTTTGCTTTCCCCCACTTACATATTTAAACATGATACTTTTTGTTTGAGAGATGTGCGTGTTTGTTTTCTTTGGATAGTATTTACTCAATTGCTTAGGGTCATCACCATTCCTGGGGCATAGGCTGTAAGCAGCAGCTTGCCAAAGTCCTCTGTTGTGGGCAGCTTTCTCAAGTTGTCCCCAAATGAATCCCATCTTGTGGTGTCAGCTTCAAAGTCACATTGCCAAGTGTTCTTTGGTTTGGACAGCCTCTCTTTTGCTTTTCCTGGAGATTCAGTGTTTAACACTTGCCTGGCAATGTTGGTATTTAGTTTGCACAGCTTGTGTCCTATCCATCTCTATCTTTGTTTCCTTAATTCTTCTTTGGCTAGTAGCTGATGTGTTTTCTTCCACAAATCAGTATTATTGATGACTTTGGGTGCCATTAATAAAGGTCTGCACTTTCCTGATGTTGTTCTTTGTTGTTCTGTAAGTCTCTGCCCAGTACAGAAAAACTGACTTAATAATGGAGTTGAACAGTCTGATGTTTGTGTGCTGTGATAGCACCTTGGAGCCTCAGATGTTCTAGAGCTTGAAGAAGGCTACCCTAACTTTGCTATTCCCTGTCTTGACATCAATAATGGTGTCTCCCTGTCTGTCAATGATATAATTCAGACAGGTGAAAGGTTCTACCTCAAGTAGACTTCCCTCGAGAGTGACTGGGTTGACACAAGTATATGGGGACATCCGACACCCCTGTCTGACTCCTGATAGTGAGCTTTCCCCTGTGCTTGGCTCTGCATGTTCATTTGTATGTATTAGTTCTTCACCAGTTTGACTATCTTGCCTGATACTCCATAATGCCACAGAATTCTCCATAGAGTCCCTCTGTCTACTCTGACAAAATCATTTTCAAAGGCATTTTATTTAAAAAAAGCTGATATACAGAGATGCATTCCACTCAAGTGACTACTCCAATATGATTTACCCTGTCTCTTGTGAAAGAGTGTTTATTTACCTCTTAAATTAGTGCGATATCTCTGTAGTTGTAGCAGTTGCTGGGGTCTCGTTTCTTTGGAAAGTTCGCAAGGTAGCCATCTGTCCAGTCTTTTGGTACTTGCTCTTCTTCCCAAATCTCCTGAAAGAGAGTGCACTGCATTATTACTGTTGGATCTAGGTTTGCCTTGAGAGCATCTCAAGGAATGTTACTTGATCCATCTCCTCCACCATTCTTTATCAGCTTTACTGTTTCCCTGAACCCTTCTCTGGTAGGTTTGTTGCAGTTTATAGGTATGTCAGTATTAGTTGCAAAAGTGTCAGGTGGGTTCAGGTCTGTTCAGCAGATCTTTAAAGTATTCAGCACATCTGTTCGGCTGCTTCTCTGTTCCCACTATGACCTTTCCATCCTTATCCTTGACTGGCCTCTCAAGCTTGCTTCTTGGTTTCTTGGTGGTATCATACAGCTTCCACATGTTGCCACTCCCTTCTGCTTGTTCTGCTTCAACTACCAGACTGTCTATAGAACTACATTTACCTGCTTTTGCACTCTTCTTCACTGTATTGTGAGCCTCTGCATATTCTTCCTTCGCTTTTACCTTTATTGCTGTGGTCCTACCAATGATTGTTTATTGGTTTTCTTCTGCCTTCTTACCTTGATCTTACATAGTGTATCAGCTGAAGACCATTCTTTCTGCTGGTTCTTTTTGGTACATAGAACCTTTTGAAATATTGAGACCTGTGTCTTATTAACTTTATGGCATTTGCTGTTTAGGTCCTCTTACTTGTACAGTTCTTGTAACACTTGGAACTGGTGCTACACAAATCTTTCTTGAATTTCTGCCCAGTTGATGCTGATGTCATCCAATTCTTTACCTTGGGTGTCATCTTCACAAACACATGGTGGTGGTGAGATGCAACATCTTCACCTTTCTTAACTCTGATCTCCTAAATTTCTTGATGTGGTCTGTTTGAGTCTCTTTTATGAGGTCAGTTGATGCCCAAGTTTTCTTTTGAACTCTTTTTTTGGGGAAAGATGCTTCCTCTAATCACTATGTTATTCAGTGCACACATGTCAGCAAAGTGCTCTTCATTTTCATTCATCATAACCAACCCATGCTTTCCCATCACAACTTTGTTTTCAGTGTCATCTGATCCTATTTTTGTTAATGTCTCTCTTAGAATACATTTTTAGAATCTTCTTTAGTCTATTGAAGCAAGTATCCTTCATTTAATTGTTGTCATTTGTTGACACATAAAACTGAATGATGTTCATCTTGATCTTTTTTCTTGGTTCTAAAGGATTCCAAGATGATGCAGTTACCATGGGTTTCCCATCTTATCAATACCCTTAATGCTGCTACCAATAGCATAAATGCTACCAATTTTATGTGTGGGTCATCTTCTTGATGCCCTAAATAAAGCATTAATTCATCTGTCATCACCCACCTCTGCCGAGACTGACCTTGTGTCACGGACATCAAGCAGATCCACTTCATTCATGGCCTTTATATCCCATATTTCAATGATGATGTTCCTGGATTATAGAGGTCTGATTGGTCCTTTTGCCTTTCCAGGCATGCCACTTTCACTACATGACATCTAGGTGAAGATCCACCTTCTTCCTGGAACAAGGTCTTTTAGGCTTCTGTTGACATTTCTGTAGAACTGGGTTTTGTCTGGGATGGGGTTGCTTGCCATACACCCAACCCTCTTCCTTTCACACATAAGCTTGGGACCATGCATAGTGAACTTTGCACGGTTTGGGTAGTGTTGGCTTTATGCAAATTTATTATCAATTGATATTTAAAAAAAAATGTTGACTATTTGAAATAGATAAATGAGTATTATGGCATATTCTTCTATAAAACTAGAGTTTGATTTTTATTTATTTATTCACTTTTTAATAATAAACAAGTAAACAGCTTTTAAATAGCTCTTTTCTATAGCAGAAGCTATTCCAAGGGCCTTTATAGATACAGGACTATAATCAAATTGCTTACATGCATTCTTTTCACGTTTAGGCACAGGTAGGTTAAGTGACTTGTTCAGGGTCACACAGTTTACAGTCCAGTGCCTTCAGCTATTAAACCACACTTCCTGCAAATTATCCAGAAATGTCCTGAGAAACCCTTAAATATAACCAATATAGTGAGAAGCAGGGCTGATTTCTAAAGTGTAAGCAATTATTAACGCCCTTTGTGCATACTGCATGTCTTAACACATTTTGTTTGTGACCTTGATTTATAACTTAGTCCAAAATAACTATGACAACCATTGTATTCTTTGTGTGGATCATTACAATTAGTGCCAGGAAAAAAATAAGTTTACTTGAATCTTTCAGGTTCCCTTAAGTCATGCACTTCACTGAATGTAAATCGTAAAGCATCAGTCTTTTAGAAACAGGTGACAGAACTGAGAGGTAAAATAGAACAGTTTATGCTTTGATCAATAGCTTTATCAGAAAGTACACACAATATTTCCTTTTAAATATTTTAAGCATATTTTTTCTTATATACATCTGTTATTTTTTTAATATTTATGCATGTAATTATAACAAAAGAAATTAATTTTATATTCAATAGGCATAGTTTAGTTCATGCTAAATACATTTCTAGCACCAACATAAGATGCACAAAAATATTTAGAATGGTTAAATATTTACAGTGTAATTCAGTCTTTTGAAGTACATACATAGTCCATTGCCTTCATGGTCCTGGCCTATTCCAGCATGTCCTGTCCAATAGCTGAGGTGTTCATTTAGTAACAGAATACATTAAAATCAAGTTTTTCTGTTTGTTTTTTTTATTGAAAATGAAAATGATTGTAATAATGTACAAGTATAACTTGTACTACTATATTTCCTATCCCTATCACAGCAGTATAATAAGAGTTTACGCTTTGGTTAAAGCATATTATTGTGTTTAACAAGTTTTTTAATGAAAAATGTTTCAAATAGCAAAGTGGTATAATTAAGTAATTAATCCCCAATTAGCTGTAGCTTCATTTTATTTCAGTTTCTCACTGACTAGATCATATACAGTATGTAAATTTCATTTAACAATTCTGATCAATTGTAAATGTTGGTTTGGTTCATAAAATCTTAATAATCCACAACAAGTGTCAAACCCCTGGTAATACTGTGAGGGCTGAAAATAGGACTATGTTCATTTTTGTTATTTTCATTTTTATTTCTGATTGCAAATTAATTGTGCGGTCTTGGCTTTTGATCTCCTTTTTGTCTGCCTTTGTGATAAAGTTTCCCATCTCTCTGTAATCCTCTCATAACCTTGAATCAATAGTTTGAACTTCCATTATCCCTCAATGACAATTTTAGACCTTCAGAGTTTTGCTGCTCGTCCTAATTTCTGTAGGATTTCTGAGGATTAGCCAGTGCAGGGTTTATTCCTTCATTAAATTACAACTTCTGGTAGATTAGGTGTCAGTATTTCACTAAAATGTTTCTACTGTCCTCTAATGATATTATTTATCTGGACTTTCAGAAAGCATTTGATAAGGTGCCACATGAGAGGTTGGGCATCAAATTAAAAGAAGTGGGAGTTCAGGATGATGTTTTTAGATGGGTGCAGAATTGGCTCAGACACAGGAAGCAGAGGGTGATGGTGCGAGGAACCTCATCAGAACTGGCTGATGTTAAGAGTGGTATTCCACAGGGGTCAGTGCTAGGTCTGCTGCTATTTTTAATATATATAAATGATTTAGATAGAATATAAGTAACAAGCTGGTTAAGTTTGCAGATGATACCAAGATAGTGGGATTAGCAGATAATTTGGAATCCGTTATATCATTACAGAAGGACTTGGATAGCATACAGGCTTGGGCAGATTTGTGGCAGATGAAGTCTAATGTCAGTAAATGTAAAGTATTACACATAGGAAGTAAAAATGTTAGATTTGAATACACAATGGGCAGTTGGAAAATCGAGAGTACACCTTATGAGAAGGATTTAGGAGTCATAGTGGACTCTACGCTATCAACTTCCCGACAGTGTTCAGAACCCATTAAGAATGCTAACAGAATGTTAGGATATATAGCATGATGTGTGGAGTACAAGTCCAAGGAGGTTATGCTCAACCTTTATAAGGCACTGGTGAGGCCTCATCTTGAGTACTGTTTGCAGGTTTGGTCTCCAGGCTACAAAAAGGACATAGCAGCGCTAGAAAAGGTCCAGAGAAGAGCGACTATGCTGATCCAGGGCTAAAGGGGTTGAATTATGAGGAATGATTAAAAGAGCTGAGCCTATACAGTTTAAGCAAAAGAAGAGTAATAGGTGATGTGATTGAAGTGTTTAAAATTATGAAGGGAATTAGTACAGAGGATCGAGACTGTAATTTTAAAATGAGTTCATCAAGAACACAAAGACACAGTAGGAAACTTGTTAAGGGTAAATTTCGCACAAACATTAGGAAGTTTTTCTTTACACAAAGAACGATAGACACTTGGAATAAGCTACCAAGTAGTGTGGTAGACAGTAAGACATTAGGGACTTTCAAAACTCGACTTGATGTTTTCTTGGAGGAAATAAGTGGATAGGACTGGCGAGCTTTGTTGGGCTGAATGGCCTGTTCTCGTCTAGAGTGTTCTAATGTTCTAATGTACTAATTTATACTATAGTATTATACACTGTTACTCATTAAAGTTTTGAAGTAATATAGTTAAATCTTATTGCTAACAGATTTAGTTGTAGTAATGTGTGTAATGGAAACCATTTGGGAATATTAAAACTATTGTAATTTGATTTAACATTTATCAGTGAAATAAGTACATTCATCTTTTTTGCCTGTTTTTTTACTGGATGCCATGTGAAAGGTGGAGGGTATGGAGTGCTATAGATCTTCTGCCAGGATCTGCCTTTTCTTACTAAACTTAGGAAGCTCTTTAGTGAAACTAGATGATGTAACAGTTCACAATACTGGGAAAGGGAAGATTTAGTAGAAAAAATATACTTGATTTTCAAGCTTTGGTAAAGTAAGGGACCACGTCATTTGAGATTCTTACACACTAAGGTGCTTGACAGTGAAGAAAAAGGTACAGAGCCGAGAATAGTCTACATTCTTCTCCCCTCACCTATATCTGATTTTGCCTTTCTCTTTCTAAGGGAACTCTTGTCTATTTCTTTCCTATCTTAAGTTCAGTGAGCACTGTCATGCAGGTAATATTTATCCCTCTTGCTGTGGTTCATTAAAAGGTGTCCCTACAGTGTGTTATTAGGAAAGGCATTGTCTAATGAAGGCCTGAAGCCACCGGGTCAGAGCATCCCCTCTATGCCTATTTCTCCATTTCTTATTAAAGCACTAGGCTATAAAAACTGTTTTAGGATTGCCTGCCATTTTCAACAGGGCAGAGTTCAAAGTTGATCTTTACTTATTTACTTTTTGATTTAAATCTAGGACTTCCTGCTGTAACACCATCTGTAGGTCTTTAAAATATAGCCTGACACTCAACAATGTGACAATATAAAGTATATTACTACTGGTTGTTTGTATGTGCATTTAACCAAACCTTATGCTAATCCTCTTTATGTAGTTGTCCAGTATTTCCTAACAGTTTTTGATCTGCTTACTGGAAATTGTTTTACCTTCGAATGTTATATGTATAAAATGTACTTTTTGAAATTATTATTATTTAGTTTTATGTTGCTCTTTAAGGAAGTCGTGTAGTAGGAAGCTTTGAAGGCTCCAAATTTGGCAGATATGGGTTGGTTCCCTTCTGGCAAAGAAAAATCCAGGTCATAAGACACACTGCTGGATAAGCCATCATGCACTACCGAAGTGTGACATTGTCGCCTGAAGGCAAACATTATTGTGTTCTGTGTGTAAAATTAAACTGGTACCACTTCAGTGCCATTGACACTATCATTCATTGCTTTTCTTTTTATATACAGAAGTGTTACGATCATTTTTCATCAACCTACCTAAATGGCATTGTGTCCCCTGTTTCATTCAAGTGCTCTTCAAGTTCCCAGAAATTGCTTTCTTTCTCAAAATCCCAAAACTCACCCAAGCAGCAGGTCATTTTTGTATATGGGTCACTGACCACAGAGAGAGCTAGCTGCTTTTAAATCTTAATCTAATTCAAGAGCTAAACTTCAAGTGTTTATGTTTTCAAGTGCTTAATTATTTTTCTTCTTCATATTTGTGTATTAATGTCAAGCGTTTTTTTTAATGTTCTAAAAGCCATCCAACCACACCTTTAAAAGTAAACATAGACTTTTCTTTCTTCATTTGAAATGTGTTAACAAACTAAATGCTCAATGCAGAGTGACTAAAATGGGCCTTGCTATTTAAAGTTGCAAGGAGAACACCTATATCTATGTCAAGAAATGATTTTCTTTTTACTTCATATCTATTACTTCACTTATAATATTACTCACTTAAAATAAAGACAAATGTACTTAGCCATTTTATTACTCAGATACTGTTTTATGACTTTTCACATTTTTCTGTTCTTTTCTGTTGATATAGTATGGCTTACAAAGGATTCTGGGAGACGAGAGAAGCCTTCAGCTCCTGGCCCGAGCAATTGATCCAAAACAAGCAAATATGATGACAGAAATAGTTAAAATTCTTTCTGCCATTTGCATTGTGGGCGAGGAAAATATGTAAGTAGCAGGAAAAAAATCCTGTGCATTGTAAAATAATAACATTTCTCTTTGGCTATATTTTAAAATAAAGATGTATATTTTTGTTCTGTAACATATTAAAGCTCAGACCAGAGAGTGTTTTTGCCCTGCATTTATTGCTGCAGTGATGAGAATATACAAAAGTGGAAAGAAGGAAAGACAGGATTTTGTTTTATGTGTGTTATGCTAGTCAGCAAAATGAAACCTGCCAAAACTATAACTCTCAAATGCTTGCTTTTGGTATACATTTCAGTGCCGACATACAAAAAAATACTTCACATTTGCATTTTGTTTGTCTTAGTTCCATTGTTCGCTATGTCACATTCAATTTATAACATGAGTAGCTTTTTCAAAATTAATATTCACAGTAGTATCAGTTTTCCACACAATTGCAAATATATTAAACTTTATATGCGGATTAGATCAAACTGCAATCTGAACGTACGACCATAAACATCTTTTTGATGTTTTAATTCCCACTCATCTCTGTCCAATCACATATTAGTTTGAGACTTAAAGGAACTCATTCTATATATCCACACTTCTCTTAGTGATAAACTTCCTTACAACCAACTTCTCTCTGTGCTTATATGTTCTTGTTAAAGAACTCATTCTAAATTTACAGCAGGTGTTCTCTTTATTTTTTCTCATAATGGTTTTAAATACATATGTCATGTCTTCTCTTGTCTCAATTTACATAAAATGAAAAGTTTAAAATAAACCTCTTTCCGTTGTCCAAAATCCATTAATTTCCATCATCTGAGACCATAGGCTGTCTCCCATACACATGTATCTGATAGTGTTTAATGTATATTGTTACATCTAGGGTAGTTTGAGAAAACCAAGTGGAACACTTATAAAATATTATGCATTACTAGTGTCACAAAAACCACGATGAGACATTAAGGAGGTTTGGGGCAGCTATCCGTATAATATGTCCTGGCTGCAAAATGAATTTAAGAAACGATATACAGATCTTTCTAGATTGGGGTCCACAACTGAGCTGCCGGTACAGAGTCAAGATGGCTGCTTTAAAGGCCAAAGTAGGGAGTGACATCATCCTAGGCTGCACTGTAAATGACATCCTCAGAGGCGTGCCTGGAAGTGATGTCCTCAGTGGCGGGTCCGAAAGTGACGTCATCATAGGCGTAACCGGAAAAGTGTCATCATCAAAGGCGGTGGAACCCTGCAGGATTTTCAGAGAATGGTCCGCAAGGGATCGAGAAAGACAGTTAGCGCACCCTGCCGCCCCCTGGTTGGACGTGGAATTGCCATTATTCAGGCCCTTTAGGTGACTCCTACTCGCACGTCTGTGACACTAGTTATTCTAGTAGTATTTATTTAAGTGAAGCCACTTATCAGAGTTGGAGAAATCTCTATAAGAATGACGATTTAACAGGAAAGGGTAAATGTTTAATGTCTCTACCCTCTTTACAGATAGGCTATAGACATCTGGAGTCTCATCTCTGATTCTTCATTTATGACCACAGACAAGCTGCCTTACAGACTGGACTATCCCCCTCTATTACTCTTTCTGATTACATGACCAGAAGTTCAGTCCTCCTTTTTCACATTTGTACTCTCAAGGGTTGGCCAGGCTTCCTTTCACATCTGGTGTGCCTCCTGAGCATTTCCATTCATGCACAATTCTCTTGCACCCCAAGATGAGTGTAAGACCAGTACTCAAACATGTGTAGTATTCAAACCTCTTTCTAGTGGGATTCCCTGCATTATAAATAATGGGTAATAATATCAACTAAACAAATATAAACAGTATATGTGCTACTTATGATCTTTCATTACATTTATAAATTGTGAGTGGTTTGAATTAAACATAAATATAATGGTATACACGTCTGTTGTTGGACTGAAGAAAAGAAACAATTGAAAAAAGTGTTTTCTGGTGTTTAAGAACATAAATTAAAAATGAAAGGAAAAAAACAGTATGCCTCAATAAAAATTTAAACAGCATTTCCTCACTCACTGCATTTCTTGTCTTTGATGATGCTGTGTCTGCTGTCCACTTCTCAATCCTTTGATTTGTTTTTTCTTTTTAGTATCATATCATAGCCCACATTCATAGATTATAAATTCTGATGGCATCATATTTGGTACAAAAAAAGCATAACTTAGCTTAAAATTCATTATTTTATTTTTTGCATGTCTTAACAGTATTGAATTTAATGTGAGTAACATCAAAGGTACTGAGTAAAGTCACAGACATACAAAGTGCAGGCTTTTAGTTAATTTTGATTAACAGTGCAGTTTTGAGGGTTGTAGTTCATGGTGAGAATGTGCTGATGATTAAAAATATAAAATTAAAAACCACCAACAGCTACACATAATAAAAGCTGTATTGTTATCAATTGTTAATAAACAACCTGCACCACTGATGAAGTGTGGCAATGCTGATTAATAAAGCACTATGCTATATAATTATAAAAAGTAGTATTTCTTCATTCTGTTTTAACTAGAGGCTCAGTCCCAACTGATGGAAAAAGCAATTCCATAGCATAATTCTTGAACCTCCATACTTAAGTAGATATATTGTTTCTTGAGACGTGGGCAGTGTTACACTTTGGCTACATACCTCTCCTTGGACTTTGTTCAGAATGCTTGATTTTGTTGTCGTCTGACCACAGACTCTTTTCCCACTTCACAATGGAGTCTTTCCCATGCATTTTAACGAACTCTAGATGTCCTTTCACACGGTTCATTTTGAGTAATGACTTCAGCATATTCATATTCTGAATAATAATATCCTAATTGTGGGATTTTTATTCAGACAGTATGACATGTTTTTAATGACTCACTCGTGGGACCAGTTGAAAGGCAGTTGTATCCTCCTGAAATGATTGTTTTTCTCCTGTGTCAAGGATTGAATATTTACGCACACAGCATATTTCCCTTTTGCATGCATAAGACTTTTATAACATAACATGAAATATAACATAACATATGAAAAGATCACAGAGGAGAAAATGTAGTGTAGGATTTTTTATTTAGTAAAATTAGAATTGGTTCATCTATCTAAATACCATGTATTGAATATAGAGTGATAGTTTATTCTTGTGTATATGATGCCCCAGATCCACAGTCATGGGCAACCCCCTTTATCCGGGACATCAATAGTCATGAACAGAGGATGAACCAGGGTGAGTGAGCAGACAATTGAGACCTTACAATCAAAATAATTACAGTTTATTAAAAGAAGGAGCATGAAAGGTGCCAAAAATGTGCAAAATAGTACAAGTTCAAAAATCCATCAATAAATAATTCAAATCAATGTGTCCATAAAGTTCCATAAATCAAAGTTAGTATATCACAGTGTTAAATAAGTAAATAAACCCAATAAATAAGTTAAAATCTCCAAAGGTGGAGAGGTAAAACCCTTGAAATTATTTTCATTCTGTCTCTTGGTCCTTCTCAGGACAGAGGGAGTCTTTGAACAGAATCCTGTCACATCCCAGTCTACCATGTAGACCCGAACTGCCACTGCCTTTGTTTGCTGCAGCTCCCAGATCACTTTTCCTATCTGTGGATGCCTCTGCATCCAACCCTCCCACCCTCAGTTCATTCTCATGGTCTTTCTTTCCTGTTTGCTCCACTGCTCAGCAGATGGGGGTCAAAGCCACAAAACAGAACCTCCACACAGCCCTCGGTCTTGCTAGGTCATCAACACAGCCAGTTCTGCCCTTCACATTCTAACTTATAATATCTCTCTGGACTTATCCTACAACAGTAAAACTTTATTTGTAGAAAAGCTTAATTTTGACAAAGTCCATCTATTGGCTACCAGCTTGTTTATTATTCTTTTTTGTAAATTATTCCTATAAATTGACCACCAGTCCATCCCTATGCTCACTTATACTAATTTATGTGACACAAATTTTTAAAGTTGCTAATTAAGAAAGTAAATTTAGCATCATAACTCATTCTTCTTTGTGCTTCTCAAATATATACTGCTTCTTTATTAGAAAAATAATTGTTTAATAAGGATTAACAAAGCTGTTTTCACTAAGATAGTAGGGAAAAGATTGTATCCTGATTGAAGATGTGAGCCATTTATTGATCATCTGTTTGGACCCATCATGTTATGTTTGAGGGGCTCCTCAAAACTGAAGAAAAGCTTCAATCAAAAGCCATGCTTAAAAACCATTAAGAAGACCACTTAACATAACATAAGCCTGACCCTGAAACTCAAGATGCAGTCTTGCAAAGTACATTGTCAAAAACAAGGCATAGTTTAGGGGAAGGGGAACTATAAGAAAATTCCTGACTTAAATACTAAAATTTATTTATATATATATATATATACTTATTTAAAGGATTTACATAAAAGCAAATGAGAAATGAGTAAAACAAGCACAAAAATGTAGATGGTGTTTGCCTTAAGGACAAGCTGAAAGACAGCAAAATCAAGTACAAAATATCAAACACAAAATCTGTAGTCCAAAGCAGAGTTCTTAAACCCCTTATTACATCCAAAAAAAAAACAAAAAACAGCAAAATCCTAAAGACAGCCAAATAAATCTTAGCAAAAGTAAATGTCTTAATGTTGATGTGTGGACACTTTTTTATATAAGCCAAGAATAATTAAAGAATTACAAAAAAAAAAAAAGACAGCCAAAAATATTCAACGACACAAAACAAAAATCATTTTATAGAGTAATTAAAAAAAAGCAAATTAAAGCCAGGGACAAAATTCTGGTTGAACAATAACTTGTTGTTGTTTATGGACCTTGGAGTCTGTGTCTGCCCAATTAGAGTGCTAATCCAATCCATTAATGATTGTTTATTTAGAAAAAAGTACTGTTTTACATAAAACATCATATATACCTGTAAATTTGCAAAATATTAAGTAGTTTATTTTTTGATTGACAATGAGTATGATTATGCTTCATACCCAGATTCGTTAGTTGACTGTAACTCAAAGATGCCTTAGGCAAAAACTTTAATGTAGATCATTAACAGATATAAAGCAGACACCACCATTAAAAAATACAACATGCATATTATAAAATGGTCAAAATCAAACTCCCCCAAATGAGACTGGAAAGTATTCTACTTCTCAGATTGGTGTTACAGTTGATAAATGATCCATGGATGGCGACAGAATGCAACTGACAAATAGTAGGACATTATGGAACAATGTTTTAACAAGAAGGTTCAACTCAGAAATAACAATGCCTTATTCAGCTTTACTAAATGGAGGCTCCATACAGTGCTTTATGGTTTTAATCTCTGTTTTTCTCTTTGATTTGCTGTGTGCCTTGTACCTTCTGCAGTGTTTATATTGCTTGTACTGTGAATGCAGGTGTTGTCTGCCTTGGTGATGCTCTTTTCTGGTGCTGAGTGCATGATTAATATAGTCAGTAGCGTTTGATTTATATCATATTTGATTAATATGATCTTATTTTATGACTGTTGTATCTGTTGTGGGGGTTCAGATCCTTTGTATTTTTGTTTTGTTGACCTTTCATTAATAATGTTCTTTGGTTTATCCTAGTTTGACATGTAAGCAAAAGTTCTACTCTGTTGATATTAGTTTGTTAGCTGAAGCATCAGGTATCTGTTCCTAGGGGCACTGAACTCTTGTAGAAAGCCATCTCTTCAGTTTGGTGCTTTTCTGATGAGTACATCAGCATCTCTGCCATTTATTAGACTGGATTTTCTTTGATTTTAGTGCTTTATTAATCCAGTTCTTAGAACCTAGACTGAGAATGATGGAATTCTATATTTGAAACTCATATTGCCCTCTGACAAGTGCCCTCCCACAGAAATCAAAATGCATGCCTTAAGATTTGGTTTTGGTGAATGAATGTGTTTATTCACCCTAATTTCTATCAACTTGAAAAATGTTGTTCTAGTGTGGTGAGAAGCTATGTAAAGCATAATATAACCCTGAATGTTTAATTAAATGTAATTTCAATTTAATTTAAGTTTAATTTTGCAAAAACACTAGATATAAAATCTGAAGCAGAAAGTAAGACAAACACAGTTAGTTACATTTTATGTGATTAACAAGGTGTTGAAACATGATGGTGCAAGCATTAAAACATTTGCACAATCTCAACATATATCAACATATGTCCTTTAAAAATATGTTGTTCTATGCACAGGAATATTTTCCTTAAACCCTTTAGAATGCAAGTTAATAATGTACCTGTTTCTATGCTGCAGAATTTCAGGATAAGTAAAAGACAGGCGCCAGTTTTCAATATTTATTTTGGCAGCCAGAATTACACTACATACATAGTGTAAGAAAAAAAGTGAAGGGCGAGTGAGAGAGAGCGGTTAATTTAATTGACTGTTAAGTGTTTTAGCTGCTGTTGCCCACAACATGATGGAAGATGTTAATTCTAATTAGAATAGAAACTGTTACAAATCAGCCAGCTCAGCTTGTCCAAAGAAATGATGGAAAGCTGAAGGACTCCCAAATGGCAAACATGAGAATCCAGCTAGCTTTTTATTTTAGAAATATATTGTGCGTATTAAAATGCCATGAAATGTCTTTAATGCTGATTACTGCTTTATGCTGGAACCTGTCTATTTCTGTGTCATGTTTAATATTTAATTTGTTCAATTAATGTTTACTGCAAACTTCAGACATAAATTATGCATTGAGCAGTAATACATCCTTTTGTTATAAAGTCTTCCTTA
Organism: Polypterus bichir lapradei; assembly: GCA_026402145.1. Taxonomy (NCBI): domain Eukaryota; kingdom Metazoa; phylum Chordata; class Cladistia; order Polypteriformes; family Polypteridae; genus Polypterus; species Polypterus bichir. The sequence continues at coordinate 40,496,447 of JANRMT010062790.1, forward strand.
TATGTCAATATCAGTAATAATATTGCTATGACCTTTACTTTTCTGAAAGCAATGATTAATAAACTTCAAGTGATTCTCTCAGTACACATTCAAGTCACAACATCAAATTGTCAAATAAATAGTTTGTAATGTAATGCTTAATCCTAGCTTTCTAAATTAATGCCAATATTAAGCAATAAGTAAGTAATAATAATAAAAAAAATCCTTTGCATCTTCCTTGAGTTGCTTACTACCCAATGGTGGTGATTTTTCTTAACCAAGCACACATACTGTACTCAACATTAATAGCCGTAGCCACAGTGACACACAGTGGCCCAGTGCAGTGGCTATTGCTGCTGTTTCATGGCAGTACAAGGCTGAGTTTGAATCCCGATCTGGACAATGTCTTATGTGGGCTTTTCTTCAGGTACCCTATTTATTTTTGGTTTTATTTTTTTTCCACAAACAAAAGATTTGTGTCATACGTTTATTGGCAACTTAATGTTGGTCCCATATGAGTGGGTGTTGGTGCAGTATGTATAATATGTAAATAGAAACGTGTAATAAGTAAAGAAGAGCTGTCCAATACAGAATTAGTTTTTTCCGTGTACCCAGTGGTGATATTGGGACCTGGCCACATGCCATGGAAACTGATTTGAAAATGGATGGCTTCTCTTCTTTTTCACTTTTCCATGACCCAAAATTCACTCATGATTATGCATAGTGTATACACATACCCCTTGTTCTATGATAGCTTTCTGACCAGTTAATGGTTATTTAATTACAGAAAGCATTACTGAACATCTGTTCAATGCAAAATCTAAAATAGTGCATATCCCCTACAATATTTTAAAAAATACAGAATTAATGAGAGAAAACAGCAAAATTTGCTAAAACTGAGCAGGGTAATGTACTGTTCTGTACATTTATTTTAGCTTTATCAGTTTAGTTTACTGTGCAAAGTTCAATTTAGTTTAATCCAAAAGATTAAAATCACTGCTAAATAATATTAATAATTTATTGTCCTTCATTTTTTTGTTTCAGAATTGTTGGATTTTTACAGATGACAATGAGATGCTCCTCTATTTAAAATTACATGTGCCACTTAGAAGTAGAAAGCCCTTATATAAACAATGTATAAAAATGTGCTTTTTATACAAATTTTTAATAAGGTATTACTATGCAAATCAAATATTAAAAATGACCAAAATAGTCTTTTTTCACATAATGGGAAATATGAAAATAGTATATAGAAATATGCTTTATTGCCATCCATTTAGGTGTGAATTTGCAGAGAGCTGAAGTACATTGGGATTCCCAGTTTCGTGTTTTAAATGAATCACTGTTTATATGTGAAAATATATCTGAACAACAGTGAATACACAGTGCAGTTGCACTTGATGCAAACTCTCCCTCTTTATAACCTGGAATGCTGCTTCATTCTCTTTGATTCAGTTCATATATTTTATGTGAATTTCCCCTTGGGATTAATAAAGTATCTATCTATCTATCTATCTATCTATCTATCTATCTATCTATCTAT
>JANRMT010062790.1:40497978-40590482 GCA_026402145.1 Polypterus bichir lapradei
CTATCTATCTATCTATCTATCTATCTATCTATCTATCTATCTATCTAGAAGATGTTTAACCATTGTGACTTACTTGAGAATTGGTTCGGAATTCTGACGTTCCTGCTACATTTGTTAGGTGTAAGATTTCTGATCATTCTATGATGATCTTTGATATGGAAGCACATTTTTCGATTTGTTGCCAAAATTCAATAAAACACTCAAATATAAACATTTCTGAACTCAGACTTTTCATTTTGTTTACTGATATTATAATCATAATATAATTGTGATACTAAAATGTTCCTTTAGACTATTATCAAAATGCACACATATGCCCCCTTAACACTTTGGTGCCACTAACCACTGTATGACTGTCACGGAACTATTGCTGAATTTTTCTATTTGCATTTCATTATTTCATTTTTGATTTGGAGCTGAAAAGAAGACAATCTCTAATCATGTCTAACTTATATTAATTTAAGTAAAAAATGTATGAAATTAATATTGGAAAGGCAGAAGAAGCACTGTCTGTGTGGTTAATAGAGCTAATGTTTCTACTTTTTTAAATATGAAATTAACATCTGTGTGTGTGTTTCTCTATTTACAGACTTGAAAAGATATTAGCAGCCATGACTATAGCTGCTGAACATAATAATAAAGAAAGGTTCTCTCCTATTGTGGAAGGACTTGAAAACCATGAAGCTCCCCAATTACAAGTATGTGTGCAGACTTTTGATTTTTTGTTTTGTTCATAAGTTTTAAACAAGTTAAATTTTAATTGCTGATATTTATGTTTATTATTTTATGAAGATTTTTTTGGCAAAACCTACTTAATCAAGCACCTTCCAGTTTTTGCTCCAAAATTCACAATCATTCCACTCAGATAATCGAAGCCCGCTCAATTTGAGTTAAAGTAAACTAATAACAGTTATGTAGTCACTGCCAAACCTGTTTTTTTTTTGCTGGTATCAAAGTTATATCTGCATATAATTATGTAGTATATGTTACATGTGTTTATTTTATCTTTAATTGTAAAACGTAAATGGGTATTGTTCATACATGAAGCTCAAACTATTCAAGTAAAAAAATATTATGCAAATTTGCTTAATCAGTCTCTCTTCCCAATTAACATTTTTCTTTGGTTGTTTTTCACTTCAAAATAACACACACATCAGTAATGCAATGTCATTTAGTACAGTATTTCATGGACGAAAGAGAGTTACAGATGATTTGAAACTTCACTTTTATATTGTTGCAGAATGCTAAGTCATTGCACACTGTAACCTACCCCTGTCTAATTATGAACATTTCTTAAAGCAAAAGGGTTTTTTTTCACTCCTGTAATATATGTCATAATGAAAGCAATTTTTGTTTCTTGACACACTTGTGACTTTACTTGTCAAGAAAATTGTATTGGTATGAAAGATTGCTTAATACTTTAGGAAAAGCAGTTACAAACGTAAAGTGCTAGGCTTCTGAAGTTGCCTTGGAATCAAAGTGCAAATATCTGAATAATTTTATAGATGTATTTAAGATATCCTACCACTTTTAATCGTGTAAGGAGATTATTGGTAGACTGGAACCATTCAGATAATGTTTGTTTAGTAATTTTACTGCACTGTATATGCAGTACATTCTTACATGGATATCATGTAGAGTACATTACAGTAGTACCATATGATGCCAAGGATTTTGCAGGAAGACAGACATAACTCTGCTCAAAAATTGCTTAGATGTTTTAATTGATAATGAAGAGAATTTCCCTCATCTATAAACATTACAAGCAACCAGCCTTACTTTAAATTTCCATTATACATTCTTTGCATTACAGTGCATCCCAAACATTGCAACTATTTAAGAAGTCTGTTGCTAAATAATTTATCTAGCTATGGTACTTGAGTCACCATTATATTACAATGGGGTCTCAGTTTTACATATGCATATGAATAAATTACTGTGTATAAGGTAATAATAATGATTACCAACTCCTGCACCTTGTTAAATATTAAGAAAGCTGTGGCACAGTTTTCTTGCTTAAAGATTCTAGTTTGGCAGAAAGATCTCTCATATTTGCTTTGGACTGAAAGTTCAGACAAAGTTGCCGTCTTTGCTTTGTATGGCTACTTTGCTGATGGTCATTTTTTTGTTCCTCTTCAATGGAAAAATATTCTGTGTTCATTTGTTATTTTCATTACCTTAAATTTCTCATTACTGCTTATAAATTCCAAGGGCAGGCTGTAAAGGAATACATTACAAAGACAGCAGTCTTCCTGGCAAATCAGGTATCCATTTTAATATGACATAAAGGTTGTCATGAAGTTGTTTATTAAGAATGAGGTAAGTTGTCCAGGCCTTTGATTGTTCAGTGCTTAGATCCAACTCTATAAATTTAGTCCTTTTGATTTAATATACAACTTTTTTCTATAATGTCTGAAATGTTGGCTAATGAATGGAATTGTACTAACTATAAAGAAGTCTTGTTACTTCTTTGAGGATGAAGTTCAAAGCAATTAAATACTTCTTCGGCTTCAGGTATTTTTCTATGAAAGTTTTGCCTTATTGTAACTGTAGTAACTCACCTTTCTTTTTGCTTTACTTTTAATGTACAATATGACTATTTAATTCTGCTGAGAAGTTCAAGAGTTATTCTGAAGGACTACAGATTTTCACTGACTCTGTAACTTTAACATAAATTATGTTTTTTAGCTAAATCTCTGGGAAATTAGGGCTAAACTATAATGGAATTTCTAAAAATTGAATAATAAAATGAAGGTATTTGCACTTTGATTCCATGCTAACATTATTTTTTATAAATTTCTTTGGTGTGGTAATTACTGTGCAATCATTGTACACAGGTACGAGTGACAATTAACTGAAATCCTTATTATAAATATTTACACAGTACTATACTATATTAAACACACTTTAAACATTTCCTTTCACAGAAAATGCCATAAAAAGATATTTTAAAAAGCAAACAAGAATTCTCCCTACAAAGAACTTTTTTGACAGTGGCAAGCTGTTTGGCCCAACATAGTATGACAGTCATATAGCATGGAACTTTTGCCAAATACCATTGCTTCTAATAATAATAATAGATAGATAGATAGATAGATAGTAACACAGCACTAAAACACAGCAAGCTGCATTCTCTGTAGGTTCTGACATTTTTCACCAGCACAGCCAGTTCGTCGATCTTATTTGGTAGTGAGTTCACATTTCCAAGGATCACAGAAGGCACCGACGGTTTATAACGCCATTTTCTCGCAAGCTGCTTGGCTTTTATCTTAGCTTTTATCTTTGCACTGGCTTGGCTGCCCCGATATTGTCTTCTTACCTCGTCAGGTAAATAGGGAACCACACCGGCGTGGGCATTTCTTCTCAGTGCTTTAAGTTGACTACTTGAATAGGCGAGTCTCGGAGTGTAAAAATCCATGTCAGGTAGTAAAAATAGTAAAAAAATGTCCAGGAAGCGATTCCACATAAAAGAAAGTGGTAGAAGTGATCAGTGAAATAGAGAAAAATAGAGAAAAAAAGTTGAAAATATAAAGTCATACACGGAGCTGCTGGAATGGCTGCCACTCGCTGCAGCGCCGGAAATGAAGAATTAGTAATTTTACTAATTTATTATTATTATTAAAAACATACTAATGATTTTAATAATAATAATAATAATAATAATAATAATTTATTTATTACTTGAGACTCTGAAGGCCCCAGTGTGCTATCACACTACATGGAGTCTTATTCTGTTTAGCTATGGCATTTTGGATGACCCCTGCAGTGGGCTGGCACCCTGCCCGGGGTTTGTTCTTGCCTTGCACCCGGTACTGGCTGGGATTGGCTCCAGCTGACCCCCGCGACCCTGAGTTAGGATATAGTGGGTTGGACAATGACTGCCTGACTGATTTTGGATGACATTTGTGTGAAATTAATCTTCTAACAGTTTCCATCCCTGCCCCATGTTCCAGTTGAACAACTCATTTTAAAGTAAAAGATGGCATCTGTGGCAGTTGCTCTCTTCTGGTTTATAACTGGACATATGATCGTGCACTTTCAGAATCTAGTTTCAGGCAACTGTTTCAGTCATATTACTAATTGTCTTAATTAAATTATCCAGATATGTACATTATTATGTTATCTTCCTTTTTTTTTTTGGTCTTTAAAAGTGGAAAACATTTTGCATCACATAGTGCATCTTACAAAGACAAATCTGTTGCCCTCATGTATTCTCTGATGAATGTAAAATAAGCTAGATGTACAGACTTCAGTACAGCAAAAATAGTTGAAATGTCAAAATGAAAGAGAGCGATTCTCTGATGGAAAGACAAATATTCAGTGCAAGTTAAATTAATGAAACAGTGAATGAATGCATCGAGCTGCTTAGTAATAGTTAAACTAAGGAAGAGATAATTATGTATGCAGAATTGCAGTGCAGCTTTAGCTTCTTATATTTAGCTCAGTAAAATCAATAACTACATGAAGAATAGCTAATTAGATTTAACTCTTTGTTGAAACACATCTGTTGCTCAGTAAAGGCAGAATTTATAGTATATCATCTGTCATGGTATGTGAAAAATGCATTTTTAAATTGATATACACTTGTGGTTCCCAAGTTAATTTTTCCATTTTGCTGCATATAGCCATTCAGAAAATGGTTTTGTTTTGTACGTGTATGTTTTGGAGACAGCATAGTGCATTATCTCTTTATGCCACTGTGCCTTAGTGGATTCCTTATATTCTTTTAGTCTACCGATGGCTTGGTGGTGGTTGAGGGCGGGGGAATTCATCAGGATTCACCTTATTTACAACAGCTCTGAGCCAGAAAGAAAAACCTACACTTGAAGCTATTCATAAAAATCAGGGTGACAGGATTCCCCGTGGTCTCTTAAAATGCATTGGTAAACACAAATCTGTCAGAGAAGATTAATAATGGCTACTTTTCGGGTGTCTGTCATGACATACTTCAGCTTCTATTGATCTGTTGTCTTCAGAACATTTCTCTGTGCAATTAACATCCTTCCTGATTTCAGTCAATCCCAGGAGCCACCTTATAGCCAGTTAATGCACATCAGCATCTTTCTTTTTGTTTCTTTAGTGTGCAAGGCTGCAAATAAATCAATTAGGACTGTGCAGCTGTTCTAGGAAAGTTTCTGAGCCTATTTGTGATTCTGATTTGTGTTTTGTTTGGTTCCCTCTCTATAATTATGAAGATTTAAATGCTAAAATGGAAGTGTTTTAATCTGTGCAGACACAAAGCCTTGACATTTTGCTAGCGGCAGAATTGAATTCTTATCCTGAGTTTTGAAGGCCATTCTTTTTATAAAAACTTAAAATATGCTTATTGCTTAAGTGTTTATTTATTTGCCCCTCAGGGATTTTAAAATGGTGACTACATTTGTGTTCACAATAAAAAAGCTCATCTGCAACAACACTGAAGCTCATCAGCAATATACAAATTAATAAATGAATTCAAAAAATGTAATTATTGTTTGTGGTTCCATTTATTATAAAAATGACTGATGTTCTTATTTATGAGTCATCCTTGGAATGCACTTATACTTAAGGTTCATCTCTAGAAATCTCCTGGCATAATGTTGTGCCTTGTTGTGACATCATTATTTGAATTATTGTTTTGTTTAGGTTTAAAAACATTATGCTTCTATACTAAAGATGCAAGTTCTTAGACATGCTAGCATAAATGGTGGTATGTTGTTGAGTTTTTTTTAAAATATGAATTTAGAAGACCAGAAAACCGTTTGTATTTGATTATTATTTGTCATCCATATTCATATTTTTCTTCTGTAACAGGGAGCTTGCATGCAGTTGATCAATGCCCTGGTCACCTCTCCTGATGATCTAGATTTTCGGATACATCTCCGTAATGAATTTTTGCGCTGTGGTCTGAAGAAAATCCTACCTGTAAGTTTGTTGGCTAATTTATTTCGGTATTTTTGTCTACTTTTCTTATCTATTAACCGTTTTTCTTGTTCTTTTCTATTTTTTATTACTTGTTCAGAGCAGATAAGCCTGAACACAAGGTGCTTGACATCTCTTGAATATTTATGTCACAATGAGAGATAATATGCCAGAAATGTTGTTAAATGTTTTTCTTTAGAAGCTGCCACACTTAATAATGAATTTCTAATATTTTAATTGGCTGCACTATAATCTTTTTTTAACATAATTAAACATAGTTTTTAATAGTCCTTTACCTTTGCTCTCTTTTTCAGCCTTCACATTGAAATCTGGATTTTAGGATCTATTTGCATTTTTATCTTATGATTTCTCAGACATTTTGAGATGCATAAGGTAAATCACAATTGCAAATTTTTTGCATGGAGACAGTGGAAAAAGGACCACTTTGAATATTTTACACAGACTAATTTAATCCATACGCTGTCTCAGACACCCACAATTGTGCCATCCCTTTAAAATTTGCATGAATCGCAACATTTTCCTATTAAGTGACATCTTACTTGACAGATGGTTTGGCATCGCCACAGAGTAATGATTGATATCTTGACGAATTTTGTTATATTTCATTTTTACCAGTATGTATATTTAATTTGAAGTGATAAATATTAAAGCTTTAAATTCTTTATTGGTTGCAAAAAATATGTGTTGAAGAGAACACAGTAGAACATATTTGTGAATTAATATTCATATTGAGTAAAATAATTGCAGAAGTTTGCACAATATTAAGCGCAGCACAGTATATTCAAACTGTTGCTCTCTTATAATCTTCTAGCATTTAGATATGAGTTTTTAAAACTTCCATTTCCTGTGGGAAAAGGACTGTAATATTGGTGGTAAAGCTATTTATAAAGTTTTCTGTATTTTTATATCCTGCAAGATTACAGCAGTCCCTTCATATCGTTATTTTTATAGTCTTAACCCCATGAATCACCATTTTTATACTATTTTGTATAGGTTTATGCCCTAAAGACAATGATAAATGCGATAATGTTTTTCATAAAAGACACACTGAAGAAAGCATGAGTAACTTTTCTATTATGCAAAATTAAGAACACTTCTTGTAAAGTAACTATTTATCATTCGCATACTGTCTTCATGTATGAGATATTAAAGTTATTGTTATACAAAAAGAATATACATTGCCTAGATCTCAACTTAGGTTGTCCTCAACATTTACTGTTTAATCAGCATTATCCTGCTGAGCGAAAGGAACATGCATTGCGCCTAAGTAGAATTTAATGTTTTACATGGCAGATTTTTTGCCCATCATGCTTATCTACTCCACTACCCACCTTTTCAATCTTTTTTATCACATTATTGCTAGATGAAGAGGTTGCTTGCATGCCAGTTGCTAATACCAATGACACATTTTCACAATCAGATTTCATGAAGTGTCAAGGCAGAGTTCATGTTAAACCATGTAAGCTGAAATGAAACCATAACATCAGTTTTGTCTTGCATACCAGAGTCTCTAGACATGCTAAGGACTCCTTCACAAAGCCACTGAATTACCTGACTAAATGTTAATATTTGGGAGGTAATCAGTGTTGTCTCTTATTTAGCAGCTTTCTAGTCTAATAAATAACGTCATACCTCTGATGAGCTATAAGCAATCGGCGAGTGTTCACGAAAGTGGGAAACACCAATATGCTGTGTACATTTTTATATTTTAGGCAATAATGCAGACATCTGCAGTTCTGCATTTATTGCATATTGTATAAGAAAGTGCTAAGACATTTGCAACCTTGTCATCTTGTGCAGTGACATAAGCTGTCACAAGGCAGTTAGTTTTTTGAAATATGTAATGAATGTGACTATTTAAACAGTAAGCTTATAACATAAACGGATAAAATGCAGCACATGCATTCTTTTCTAGCAATGTCAATTGAAAAACAGTGGGATGCATTCTTAGTCTCTTTATGACATACTGAATGCAAAGTTCCCAGTCCATAATTTTAAGTGACTAGAAAATAAAATATTATTTAAAAGTAACACGTGCACTTAATTTTTTTACTTTCACACAATTCTTTTCGTTATGCCCTCTCTGGCAGTCATATTGACCCGAGATTCAAAGGGGCTGTTCCTGTTGTTTTAGTTAACCAGTTCAGTTTCACCTCATACCCTAATACAATACGTATGAATGTATGATGTTTCGTGGTGTCGTGTCTAGTGTGTTCAAACATAACTAATCAGTGGTAAAAACATTAAAGATCTGTCTCGACAATAATCAGGTTGCCTTCAGTTCCTCATAAATAAACGTAGAAAATACTATAAATTGAGGTGAAGTAAAAAAAAGTGGAAGTTAAGACAATGCAAATCACTAACTGAAGGGGCTGTAACTGCTTGTATTCCCTTCTCTCCATAGGAGCTCCAAGAGACCGAAGAACTTGATATCCAGTTGAAGGTGTTCAATGAACATAAAGACGATGACTTAATTGAATTATCTCATCGTCTAGATGACATACGAACAGAGATGGAATATCCTTTCCTAATCATTCCAGACATATTTTTTGTTTATTGGTAAAAAAGCAAAAGTCAAAATCCTCTAAAAACTGACCTCATTATTTTCCATATCTTCTAGTTGCTCATTAAATGGGGATTTTGGCATCTTGATCTGATTAGGTTTTTGTTACTTATGCATTTATCTTTATTTTTCTTAACTGAGCAACCTTCTTTTTTTTAAAAAAAAATGACTTCATTCAGTTCATTACATTTTTATTTTTGACATTACAATGAAACTAAGATGTGACCTTTTATTTAAACATATTTATTCATCTAAAATTGCGTGTTTAGTGTGTTCCTTTTTGTTTTTTAAATACTTCACAGTAGTGCTGCCTTCCTGCTTGTTATTTCAGGTTTACTAAAAGATTGCACGCATAAAACAGTTCTTCCCTCATTATAAAGCTCTTTGTTAGAAAATTCTGGGAAAAAAACAGGCCATTATAATTGGTTTGGTTTCAAAGCTGTATAGATGTGTTTTACTGCCAGTTATCTACTTGCCTCAATTTTTTTTTAAATAAATGATATCTTTCAATGTTTACTATATTTATAGTCAGATTATCTTTTCAGTTGTATACAAATTGGTCCACAGCTTTATTTCAGTAAATGGATGTTTTATCTGAACACAGTTCAGTCATTTGCTGTACACTTCTTCCATTTCTATAAGATTCTTTTGTTTTATTATTTATATCAGTTAGAATCCATTAAGATTAACTGTATGCTGCTTTTGTATGAAACATTAGCGTTCAGCATAGTTTCTTCTTTTTCACTTGTAACTGATAAATTCACGTGACAATATGCTTAAGAACGTAAGGTGTTAGAAAAACACTATTTGAGAACTTTTTATTATGTTTTGTAAAGGCTATTCATTCATTTTTAAAATTGTATTAGTTATTGTAATACAGTATACTTGACATTAAATAAGATTTTTAGATTTACTTTATTTGTTCCAAAGGGAAAATTGAAACTTTATAGAAGCTCCAAGAGCCATTAAATGCAAATCATGGGAGTGGCGTTAAAACTCTTTAGAACTCTTTATTGACAAGTAAATCCATCTTGTTTTCACAACAGCCAGTAATCTCATCTGAAAATCTTCTTGTTTTGTTAGAGTGACCATAGTCAAGGTACAGTATAGTACTCGGCGGGATCCCACTTGGAAATGCTGCTAAAGGCTTAGCTGGACCCTCTTCTTATTTCTGTAATCCTCTTCATGTGCCACTCTGACTCGTTTCTTTCTCTTTCTATATCTCACGATGACAAATTATCTCTAATGAATTCTACTGGATCATTTAAATTGTGGACAAGATGCCTAAGTATACATACATTTAGAAATTTGAAGATAGGACATGGCTGGCATTAGTGCTTTGTCATTAAGGATAGAGTAGCGGAACTAGTCACCTCTCCTTGACCTTTTTGTGGCCCACTGAAATGGTTTTCCTTTAATACAGCTCTAGTGAACACACTTAATGACAATGCTTATTTATAGTGTTCAAAACATGGACTCACATGCAATATAGCAGTGTGCTCCAGAAGCCAAAGCAAAGATAATATTGAAAAATATCTTTTTTTTATTGACTAAAGTAAATTCAGGCTTGTTCTTTGCTATCTTATTGCAATCAATACTAAAATTACCAGAGGCTTCTGGTGCCTTACTTGCCTTTTTTCTTTTTTAACCCTGCAAATAAATGCTTTTTAATGTATTTATTTATTTCAACTAGTGGGCTACAAAACATGAATTAAAAGGTTGTTTCTTAATGTGAGGTGCTTTGTGCATACTTCTCCAAGGTAATTTTGTAATTAAATACAGAGAGAGAAAGATGAGACATTCTCAATCTAGACCTTCACCTTCATAAATAAGGTCATAAAAGGCATGCTTCAAAAAGCATGGGCCCCATGAGAATTTGTAGCTTGAAATCTTAGCATTTTTATGTTCTTGAAGAACTCATTAACATTTTTAAATGCTAGCTGGGGTCAGTTTCACTAATGTCAATTCAGTGAGATTTTGGCTATAGAGATGCAATTTAATAGGAGGCTTCATTTTTCTTATCCATTTAAATAACTTGAAATGTCTGTGCTGTGCTTAAACAAAACAAATATTCTTTTCTGAAACAGTATAGTAAAATGTGAAGTTTTTCTACTTTCAAGTAAGGATTCTTTAAACAACAAACAGAAAGTTAAATGCAGTCATCCACCCATTTATTTATTTTTTTTACCCACTTTTTCCAAGTACATTGCCGAGAGTTGTGGAAACCTTATTTATCAACTTGGAGAGCAAGGCATGGATGTCAGTTCATCAAATGATCCACAATCGCACACACTCAGTCTGTCATTCACTCATATCACCTTGATTTAAAGTGCTTTGTTAATCAAACAGCACATCACTGGAATTAAAATAATGAGAAGAAAGGTGTATTTTAACCTAGCAAAAAGTGGTTCTGGGACAATTATGATAAATGTATAATTTTCTCTATTGAGACAAAGAGGGCTGTAGGAAGGTCTTCATCATGTCTGCTGGCTATTGTTTTTATCTGTTTTTTTCTGATTGGTCTAAGTAGGTTGCACACAGAATACCTTTGTTACCTCTTTCCCCTAAATTTTGCCGACCACCCACTATCACATCAAATTTACATATCCTTTGCAGCACATTGCTTGTGACCTTTCCATAAATAACAGACTGCATTTAAATGTATTGGTGACATATCTGTAAATGAGAAAAAGCTTGACTGAAGTCTGTCATAGATAGCCACTATCATATTTTTATATAATAATTATTCATTTATTCAGTTTTACCTTTTTACAGCATTTTGGTGAAAAAGAGACAGGATTATGGATTCAGAGTGAAGATAAATTCTTTTCTTTTTCTGATTGCATCATGTGCTTTGTATAATTTCTTTGTGTATACTGACATAATAAATATGTTTATATGTGTCAGGATTAAAAGAATAATCTAATAATATATCATATCCAAATCATATTTTGTCCTAAAACTAATAATGCATAAAACTGACAAGTAAGTAAAAATAAAAGCCACTAATGGAAGGAGGTTTGCTACTTGTCAGAAAATATGATTGATTAAAGCTGTGTAGCAAAATAAGTACACTGATTGCTAGTTCATTAGGAAGAAGATTTTAAAGGACTTCACTTCTACGAAGAAAGTGACAGTTGTTCTTCCTTTTAATAACCTGTAAGAAAATAAATTGAAACATGATCAGTAGGTTCTCAGAAGGAAGTATTTCAAACAAGAATTGATAATGTAATCTGGAACAGAAGAACTACCAAATACTTTATGATGGAAAGAAGTATTTTGCTTTTTTTCTTACAGAGCTTATAGCATTAAAGATTTTAATATATCATTATTTCTTTGATATTTTCAATTTATAAATATCAAGTAAAACCATTAAAATTATCTGTCTGACTTTTAAAACAGTTCAAGTAAGGATGGTTAAGGATTCTTCAGTGTAGCCATACACTGTCCACATTTAACTGCTCAGAGTTCCATTTAAATGCTTCCTTTTATGAAATATGGGGAGGTTGTCGACAAGTTTCCCTCATGTTGTTTTCGTGCAAGCGATGAGTGTTGTCAAAATGCAAAACAGGAGGAAGAAAGACTGTGAAAAAAATTGTAATCCTGGGCCACCTTAAATTCCTTTGCACCACTCCATTAGTGTCTTTTGTTTTGCAAATGTGTCAATCAGCACAAGCAGCAAGTAGCCTGCTAAACCCAACAAAAAGTACTCCCAACTCAAGTCTTGTTTATCTGGGTGTGAGATGCCTCGAGTTGTGCAGGGTAAATAATATATCATTATTTGGAACACATGCATTTAATGCGTGTTCCTTCTTTACACTGATCTGGGTAAATGTAGGATGACTAGAAATGCGAGGCAAGAAATGTTGAACACCTAGCTAAAACAAAAACTTTTTTCATGTTCTAGTACTAATGAGAAGATTTTGACATAAAGTACAAAAAGTGTGAAGACTGAAGTCCAAGTATTAAATAAACACTTTTAGAAAATGTATATGTATAACAAAAGAAGTGCACTTTTATTCAAGAATATAACCGAAGAAAAAGAAATCGGGTTAGGATACGACACTGACATGACAGCTTGGCTAGTGTAGAGGTAAGAACTGCTGACTCATAATCAAGAGGTTGCGGGTTTAATTCTGGGTCCTTCCTAGATTTACCATTTTGAGTAGTGAGCTGCTGTTATTGTTGCTATTATAGAATAAAAAATACATATGATTTGAGTCTATAACACCCTGTGTAAATTTATAGTACTTCTAAAAATTAGCATATTTTTTTTATTATTCAGTTTTATTCTCTCAGCCATGTTCACGTCCATCTGCCCCCAAATCTGACACTGTTAGTTTTAAAATAAAGATGTGCTATAACAGAGGTGAACTCAGATGAGGATGAGGGTTCTACATCGGAGAAAGAGAATAGAAGCCCTCCCTGCAAGAAATTTCCAGTCACACATAAGAACAAAGCAGCTGCACTAGGCGTAAAGGCAACAGATGGCACTGTTTGGATGCAGCAAGAGGTCAGGCGTCATCCTGCAAGTGAATCTGACACACCCATGTCCTTTAACGAAACAGCATGGCCTACAAAGCTCACCAAGGTATCATGCAAAGTTCTGTTTACGATTGTTTTTTGATGGTCTTTATATGAAAAACATTTATATATTACTTATATAAACACCACATTGAATGTTGTTTACCTATATTTATTGACTTATCTTCCTACAGCGTAAAGTCACAGGTAGACTGCAGATCTACCTGTGTTTAATCGACATAGGCATGCTGACAAAGTACATGTGCAGTGCCACTCCTTATTTAGGAAAAGATCAGTTACAAAATGTGTGACGGCAGCTTCCATCTGTAGCAATAGACATTTCAGTACGCGAGGAACTCTCCGTGCTAATGTTTAGATCTGGCAGTGCCGTGCTGACGGTGTATGTGCCCAAAAAAGAAGATGTTTGACTGCATTCTCGGTACTGTTGTGGGATTATGACTTTTTTCATAGGCTTCAAGGATTCTAGTGTTAAGGCTCCAGAAGCCCCCCTAACAAAGCCACTGTATGAGAGACTACATCAAACTAATAGTATTGGAAATTCAAGGCGCAATGTGCAAATGAGTACGAAATTGGCACAAGAAACAAAAAATTATGGTGCAAGGGCCCCTATCAGAATCAGGTAATGTTAAAAGTATTGTCCCTCAAGGATCAGTGTTGGGGCCCCTGCCCTTTTCAACTAGCTTGTTAAGTTTTCAGATGATCCCAAACTAGTTGGAATGGCACATAATATAGAATATGCAGAAGCATTACAGAGGGACTTGGACAGAGTACAAATGTCGGCAGATTTGTGGAAGATTAAATTTAATTTACATAAGTAAAAATATGATATGAATTTTAAGAAGTACAAATGGCAGATTTGAATGCACAATGGGAGGCCTGAAACTTGAAAGTAGACCTTATGAAAAGGATCTAGGAGCTTTAGTGAATTCATAATTATTTACATCTAGACAGTGTACAGAAGCCATTAAGAAAGCTAACAGGATATTATGTTATATAGTACAACGTGTAAAATACAAGTAAAAAAATGTTACACTTAAGCTATATAAATCACTAATGAGGCATCATGTGGAGTATTCTTTGCAGTTTTGGTCTCCATGCTACAAAAAAGACATAACAGTATTAGAGAAGAGCAGCTAGTCTAACTTCACGACTGAGAGGTATGAGCTATGAGGAAAGACTGAAGGAGTTGAAACTTTTCATCTTAAGCAAATAGAGATTAAGAGAAAACATGATTGAAGTATTTAAAATAATGAAATGAAGTATTACAGTGTAATCACTGCAAAAACATGGAGAACAGATGGAAACTTAAGGGTAAATTTCACACAAGCATTAGAAGGTTTTTCTTTGTACACAGAGTTACAGGCACGTGGAATAAAGTACTAAGTAGTTTTATAGTTAGTAGGATTCTAGGGTCCATTCAAACTGTATTTCTTAGAAAACAGGTGGAATGGATTGGAAAACATTGTTGGGCTGAATGTCCTGTTCTAATGTTTTAATGACTTAATGGATGAGCATTCTATCTTTAATCCCATCTGTTCTGAGGTGTGTTTGGGGAAGGATAAGGCAAGTAGTGAAAACTGCTAGATAAATTGTTCTTTGAGGATGTACAGTATGTGCTCTGCAAACTATAGATTCTTAACTTAGATGAAATTTATATCTGTTCCTGTTTAAACTAAGCATCTAATGTTTGCAGAGCACATACGCACACACACACACACACACACACACACACACACACGTGAAAACTTGCCAGATTTTTTCTGAAGTCTAAAATCAGAATCATATTTCTTTTTGGTATGCCACATTATTTCCCTCAATATATTACCGTTTCTCTTTGATCATTTTATCTTTTTGATCAAATAAATAAAAGGAAGAGGATAAACTGAGGTGGGATGTGCATTGCTGAATTTTACATTGTATAAGGCAGATTGTGACATAAAATGTTGTCAGCCTCAAAGTGACCTCTCAAAGGACATTTAATTACTTTCTAATCCAATAAATAATAGAAAAAGATTAGAATTTGTGTTGGGCATGGGAGATTTCTTACAGCAATGACAAAACTTTTTTGACATGTTGTCATCACTCATTGTGGCATAAGAGGAATGGGGAAATTTAGCACTTCTGACTTTTGCTATTAAAACTTGGATCACACTTGAAATGCGAGTCTTATACTTTTCTAGCATAGGCCCTAAGAACAAGTGCCTCTTGATGTTCAAATTGCTGGCAATTTCTAACAATTTACACACATTTGCCAACAATTTTGCTGCTAGATATTTATTCAGACAAGCATGCTTGATAGGACAATAGCAGTAAATGTCATAAAGTTTGAAAAATAAATAAACAAGAAAAGGAGAATGCTATTTTTTCTGTCTAAGCAGCATCAGCATTAAACATTGGTACATTGCTGCTTATCTCAAAGGGGCCTGCTTTGACATATAATCAATATAACTCTGGAGTTTATGAACATATTTTTTCTGAAATTTAAAGCCTGATTTAAGGCAATATTTGAATTTGATTAATACATTTTGTATGATTTTTAATCTTAAATATTCAGACCTATGGAGTTTTCATTTGATTAATTTCAAGAGCCATTAAAGGCTTACTCTGACAGGTAGGCTTGGGGGACCTTATATTTTACCAATTTTTCTCACTCACTGTTTACTCTTCTTAAGACTTGTGATCCCTAGTGGGAAAACAGCAGTTAGAAATCATTACAACTTTTGGTTATGCATGAAGGAACCTGTCTGAATAATTGATCGCAAAGTACAAAAAAATCTCTCGTTTGCTAAGTCCTGACATTGAAGTGAGTTTAAATTAATTGCTAATAATTCTACATTTGGCTATACTTAACACTGTAAAATTGACAATATTTAAAAATTTGTAATTACTCCACAAATGAAGGTCAGAAATCTAACCCTGGTTTCTAAGATTTTATTTTGATTACTGTTCAGAATTTTGTGTGCAGTTTATTCACTGAAGAGTAGGAAGGCCTTATCTTATATATGTAATAACAAAAGCACATTCAGATTTTTCTCATGTTATACTATTTGACTGTGCAGCAGTCATAGTCAAGTATTGTTAATTTGTAATAGAACATAACCAAACAACTTCAACACCACATACTGGATCATGTGCTCACTACACATTAATCTGTTGAAATGGTTTTACAGGTTTATTTGAATCAGAGGTGCATTACATGACTGCTTCACAAACCTTGATCTTAACTTTTAATTAAAATGCAGGAGTAATAATACATTGGAAAATAAGGTATTTTGTAATGTACATGGATGGATGCTAGGAAAAAATAGGCTGTGTATACTCATTCAGGATCCACCATTTGTTAACCCTGCTTTCTGGTTCAGGGGTGTGTGGTAGAAGCCTATCTTGGATTGTGTGCCAGTAAAATACTCAGTGTTTGTACAAAATTAGTCTTTTTTCTAAATGATATGCAAGCTGTCATATTTTAAAGCCAAGGCATATGCTGCTCTTATGGATACAGGATGCATCTTGCAGAGTTTAGCCATGATTGCTATTCTTTTGCTGAATAATTTTGCATATAAAAATATGTTTCATTGTAATTTATGAACTTATTTCCCTGAATTAATGTTTAAAATATGAAAAATATAGTAGTTATGCTGGATCCTGTAAATACCTCTCAGTAGTGTGTCAATTGTTTTTAGTTGATATTGAGTGCATTTGAACATAATAGTACCCCTGTTGTCATTTTTATTTACTATTTTGAAATGTTCTATAAAAACAGTTACACATTTATGATAATTTTTGTTATTGAAGTATGTCAGTATAAGTAAGGTAAGATGTACACATACCTTTTTTAATTTGATACTCAAGTAGAATAGTCTATGGAAATAAAATGTTTTTGGTCCTTCACATGCACAGCAAGTTCATTTTGAAACCCCCTAAATGAGTGATCTTTGGAAAATAAGCTTAGTTTGTTTACAAGAACAGACCTTGTTATTATTGAGAAAAATATTTTCATTTTCCTTCACAACATAGTTTCATTAGAATTGAGAAGTTGGCACAATTCTAAAACATTCATAAATTGCATAGTTTATTGCAAGATGTGACAATGTAAATACGTCCTGGTATGAATGATAAATATGAAAGCTGCAAGTGTACACTTTAGAGAAATCTAAGTTTAACAACTAATTGTTTTTATGTATATATGTGTGCAGGCATCATAAAAACATGACTGACATTGCAGCAACTACTGTGAAGTTTGAAAAGAAATAACAAGTTCTTCCTTAACCTAAGATATACTGACATGAATGAGGTGTACCATTTGCTGTCGAACATGGTGAAGGATACTACAGCCGAGAATTACCTCCTTTCAGTTCTCCAACACCTGCTGCTGATAAGGAATGATTATTATATCAGGTAAACACATCTTATGGTTTTTTTCATTCTCTTCAAAGCAGTATGTTATGTTCTGTCTTAAATAATTTCCTACCCTTCTTACTAGTAATTTGAATATCATGGTTATGAAAATTGTTGTCACATTGGCACTGCAGACAGTGTTGCTTTCTGGCAGAGCTTTGATCTTCGGGTTCATGGCTGGGAAGGCTTTCTGTGGGGATTTTGTGTTATGTTTCCATGTTTAAGTGAACTTCATTCAGTAAAACAAAGATTAAATTTTATATTGGTTTCTGCTGTCCATTTGGACGTGTTGCTGTTCCAATAAGCTGTGTTTGCCTAAAACTCTAACCAGGAAAAGTTTTTTTTAAAGTTTTGTATAAATAAAATTAAGAAATGGATAAATATTTAGATGTTAAGTAATGTCAATGACCATTTTATTTCACTGTAGAAAACTTTCTTAAAACTACAGCTATAGAAAGTACAGTAGATATTTGATTTTATAAAGTCACAGCATTACTGCAAGTTTAATTTATTTAAGCGTTAAAAGTTATATAGAAAATAATCACAGTACTTGATGAGAAAGCAGGCAGGGAAGATTTTGAACCAATTTAATGACAATTTAGGGTTATAAATCAATATTTCAGGTGCCAGATTATCGGAACAGTTCTAGGTGGTATGAACCATAGCATTCTTGTTGAACATAATTCTTCCAGTAAGTCCAGATGTTACAGGTGCATTTTGTCACACAATCAGCTTTTGGGGAAAAAAAAAAACTTAACGCAAACACTTGGATTTCTTTCCACTAGATGAACAGACGGTTTCTCAAAACATGGAAAATGGTACCAATTCATTATCACCATGTTCAAGGTTGATTCCCATGGTAATCAAATGCTACTCTTTCTGACTAAACAAAATACTCTGAATCCTACTTTTCCTTTTAATTTTCAAAAGAATACACATCACTCATGTTCAGCATGACAAGCCTTTCTAGCTTAATCCTACAATAGCTTACCTAAAATCTGTCAATTGAAAAGGTTAAAGCATATCCCATACGTCTTTGAAGTAAGAATTTTCTAAATAAGTCTTTTGAATAAAAGTGCCAAAAGAATTTTGGTTTTGTAGAAGCAAACCTTTTTATTGGTTTTATCAGTGAAAGCTGTAAGCTGTCCATGCTTATACAAATGCACATTTTTTATGGAAATTTTATAAACTGTTCTTCTGAATGTTATAAGCACATTCTCTGGTTGTATACTGAATGATAAATATTTGTATCTTAGTGTTTTACTTATTCTACAACTATAGCCAGGCAATTTAACAGGTGTTGTTTGATATGCAAGTAAGTAAAAACCTGTTAGACCTTCTCCATTTACCCTGAATGCCATGAGACAGAGTAAGCTGTACAAATTCTCATTATTCTGTATAAATAAAAAGCCTATCCATTCAAATGTTTGTGCAGGGTCAAAACATACAGCATTTCAGAAAGAAAGAAAGAAAGAAAGAAAGAAAGAAAGAACTATTATTTTCATAACTGGAATACAGTATGTAATCACCCAATGGCTATTTGCTTAATACATTTTGTGATAAATAATTATCAGTGCACTTTTTATTTTCTTACCATATAATAAATGAATATGGTCATTTGCGAAATGAGCAAAATGTAATGATTTAAATATGTTCATACCTTTTGATTGTTCAGCGTGAAAATAATCTTTACCTTGGTTTATGATACAGCTTTTTCTTCTGCTTTATTTATCCTGTTTGTCATTTAAAGACATTTTAGTATATTTCTAGGATGTCCATATTCTATTTTCTTTCAAATCCCTTCTTTGCTACATCTTCCACCTGCTTCTAACTAAGTCATGTTTTGTTAGTAATCAATAAGCTTGTAGAAAGTCATATTAGACACTGAACAGTCAGGCACTTAAAAGTTAATCATAAAAAAGGATTAGAGTGAATGCCAGGCGTCACGTTTGGAGGAAACCAGGCACCACTCATCACCAGGCCAATACCATCCCTACAGTGAAGCATGGTGGTGGCAGCATCATGCTGTGGGGATTTTTTTTCAGCGGCAGGAACTGGGAGACTAGTCAGGATAAAGGGAAAGATGACTGCAGCAATGTACAGAGACATCCTGGATAAAAACCTGCTCCAGAGCGCTCTTGACCTCGGACTGGGGCGACAGTTCATCTTTCAGCAGGACAACAACCCTAAGCACACAGCCAAGATATCAAAAGAGTGGCTTCAGGACAACTCTGTAAATGTCCTTGAGTGGCCCAGCCAGAGCCCCGACTTGAATCCGATTGAACATCTCTGGAGAGATCTTAAAATGGCTGTGCACTGACGCTTCCCATCCAACCTGATGGAGCTTGAGAGGTGCTGCAAAGAGGAATGGGCGAAACTGGCCAAGGATAGGTGTGCCAAGCTTGAGGCATCATATTCAAAAAGACTTGAGGCTGTAATTGCTGCCAAAGGTGCATTGACAAAGTATTGAGCAAAGGCTGTGAATACTTATGTACATGTGATTTCTCAGTTTTTTAATTTTTAATAAATTAGCAAAAACCGCAAGTAAACTTTTTTCACATTGTCATTATATATATATAATTTTTTTTCTAAATTTTCTAGATACATTACAGAAAAAATGAACAATATAACAGCTTGTAATTATGAGAAGCATTTTATTTTCTTGTATATCCTATTTTTGTACATATTTTATTAGCTAAAATATATATTTTATTGAAAGTTTATTTATTTTTGTATTTTATGCTCACTGAACAATAAGCCTACAGAATTTCAGTTTGTTAATAAAAAATGAACAGTTAACACCTGTGGTCTTTAGTTTAATTCTAAAAATGCACTTTAATATATGACACATAACAACTTTTGCAGGAGATTAGTGTAAAAAGTTTTTTAATGGGATAAAGAAAAAGAAAATCAGAGTTGGCTGATCAAGTAACATGAAATCGGTATCAGCCTTTAAAAACCTGATCGGAGCATCCCCAAAAATCATAAAACAGCCCCTATCGGTATGCCTACCTCATACTAATATCCATAAATCTGTTTTTTGGCCTTACGCAGAAAAAAAACCATAAATAAAATAACCACTCCACTTCTTCTTCTATCTAATTTCTTGTCTGAATCAAGAATTCTATCATTTTCTGTTCCTCTATTACGTCATTTGCTGCTTCTTTCTTAAAGTGTATTATTCTCACCATCTCTCCTTTCTTGTCTAAAAAAATCTAATTTTCTTGCATTTCTTATAATATTTGTTATGCCATTTGATTTGAAAAATTTACATTAATTTTCCAACACAGGTTTCTTCTGGCTTGAATTTTACTACTGAATTTACAACCTGTGTTAAAATGTGCCTTACAAAATGAAGATTATCTGATCAGGTCTCGTGGTCTAATTTATTTTGACCCTGCACAGAGTGCTTTACAAACTGTTTCTTAGGTACCTGAATGAGATTCTACCAATGGGCACTTTTAATGAATGACTGGCTTAAGCTGCAAAAAAGTAATTAAAACAAATACTAGGGTAGAACATCTACTTGACTAAATGTAAAGATAATTTTAGTTTTTTTATAAGACTTCCATTACGCTGTCAAAGGCATACAGTAATTACAATTAAGCAATGTGTTAAGATCAAAGGATGCCTAAACTGCAGGATTTATATTGCTCGTGTATGCCCCATAATATGAAAGAAGCTTTCTTGAATTAGAACATTCAAGTCTGTTGTGTAAGTTTGACACTTGAATGTCTACTTTAACAGATTAAATATTTAATTCCTTAAAGTTGCTGTAAATGTAAAAGATGAAAGTACTGACCATAAATATAAAAAGTGGCATCACAGTAAATAAGACTTGTAAGCTTGCAGTTTAGAATGTTATATATTTGCTCTGACCTGTGTGCCAGTTGGATACAGGCTTTACAGTTTTTACAGTAATTGTTTGTTGTCCTGTACTGTCACACACTATCCTGTACTTGTATTGTACTCACTGTAAACTGAGGTATACCCTTGTATGCTGCGTCTATGAGTTTGTGTGGCCAAATTTTAAATTTGATCTAGAAACATTTTTTTGCTATTTCTGTTTGATAAATGTAATGTTTCAGAAGCATCTGATAAACACTGTAAAATGCAATATTAATACAATCCCAGTTAACAAAAAATATCCCTAATGAGGTAGATATAGCAGTGTTCACTAACTACCAAAGTAGAGATTTTTCCCCTGTTACTTTGATGAAGGTATAGCATAAGTAATTATATGGTAACATATGTTATACTGGGTTTATAGAAATGAGTTGTGCACCTATTTAGTGTGACCTGACAGTTTTGGGTCAAGCAATCCCTTTTACATATCTTTCATACAGCTGTGAGGGTTCTGAAAATAGGCCATTGTATGGGGATATTAATTAGGTGCACATCAGTGACAGGCAGGAGCTTAATTCACTGGCAGAAACCCTCGCTGCGTAGCAATCAGAGCTTTGCAATATCCAGAGAACAGCATTGTCTTTTTCTCCCTGTACAATGCTAAAGACTGTACACCATCCCCTTTTTTCATTAAGTAAAATTATATATTTGGGAATTTATACATTACTGTTGTGTATTCCAACATGGACTCCTTTATTGTTCCTGTATCTCCTTTTACCATAATACACTAACAGTGAAAACTAAATCATTGCCATACTATAGTTTAGTTTAAGCCTACCCTTGTAAACAATGGTTTTTGTCTGTGCTTTATTTGATTAAAACTGCACTATAATTTACTTCATTATAATAATGCAGACAGTGTGGAATAATGTTAAGATTGTGGACCCTAGCCTAAAACTTGAGGTTTTTGGGTTCAAATCCTGCTACTGACACTGTAACCATGTGCATGTCACTTCACCTGCATCGCAAATGAAGGTGACTACATAGAAAAGTGATGTCATTTGTTTTTGAAATTCTTAATAAATAGAGTTAAAAAAAAGTGCAGAAACTTTTTGAATGTCCCTTGTATATATAAGCAAGTCGGCTAACGTCCGCCATGGTGTCCTCTTTCAGTTGCGAGAAGCAGATCATAGAATGGTTGAAATAGTTTTTACTGTCAAAAAATGCAAATATATATATATAGATTATATCAATATAATAAATACATATACATAATATAATAATAAATTATATTTAAATAAAAAGTATGCATAAATACATACAAAGTTCAATTTAGTTTAATTTAGATATCACATACACTTTTTTTGCCAAGACAAAACACATTGAAGCTACAGAACACTGCAGAACGTGTGTAGCAGATAATTTTTCCAGTTTCGTGTTCATTAAGCCACAGTTTTATTATTTTTTGCACATTTAAAAATTAAATGGATAGATGTGAACAATGGAAGTTCCTTCACTATTGAAACATCTGGTTAAAGCAACACTAAGTTGCTGTTTCATAGCAGGAGTTAGCAGCTGTAACATTTTTGAGTAAGTAGACACTTGTTAGAGGAAAGAGATGGTAGTCAGAGGTAATGTAAAACTGAGGGAGGACCCATCTCTGGATTATGTGAATTTCCCCTTGGGCTTAATAAAGTATCTATCTATCTATCTATCTATCTATCTATCTATCTATCTATCTATCTACTTTATTACGGGGCAAAGTAAATCAGCTATTTGGAAAACCAGAAAGCATAAAATTGTAGGGAATGGTTTACAAGATCCGATTGTGTTTTTTAAAATACTGTGCATTAGTCGCATTTTGATTGATTTTAATTTTTACAAATCCACAAAGAATATGGACAAGTTTAAAACAATATGGTGTGTGAATAGTGTACTGTGTGACGGTGATAATGAGGAACTGCGGTTTGTTTTTTAGGGGTTTTTGTTGGTTCAATTGTGTTTTTTCAAAAAAAAAAAAATTAACATGTAAATATATTTATAATAATGTGTAAGTTGTATATTTGATGTTTTTGTCAATAAAGTTTGTTTTAAAAAAAAAAAAAAAAAATCTATCTATCTATCTATCTATCTATCTATCTATCTGGTAATGTAACACCAAAACTAATAATTATTTGCAGTGACTGTTTCATAATCATTTCAGTGTTTGCCATTTCCAAAAGGTTAACTTAAGAAATTTGTCAAATGCAAAGAAATAGTAGAAAAATGTTTCTATCAAATACTTTTGGATATTGCCATTGAATATCTATTTTTTAATAATAATGTCTTATCTAAACTGAATGTATATAATGCAATTGCAACATCCATCTAACTTCATTTGTTGCCAATACTTGATTTACATTATGGTTTTAGAGGCCTTTCTTTCACATTAGCAAATTAATCAAATATTGTTATATACACATTTTGGATCAAAGCAAATTTTAATGCTTGTTGTGAATTCTTTTATTCCAAGAAAAGAGTTATCAAGAAATTTTAGAAAATTATGTGTTTGTCCCTAAAATTAATGTTGTAAATATAGGAATGTTTGTTTACATTAAAAAATCAACATGACTATAGTACTTTTCCTTGATAGCATTTCTTCAGATATATTTATTTTATATACTCAACTGGTACACAGGAGTTGGTTAACCTTATGAACATTTCATCTACAGTATTAAAACTTTCTTAGGAATACCTGAAGTATGATGTGACAAGAAAATATTTATAAAATTTAATTTCTGTTTTAATGTGCATCATCAGCTTTAGGTTATAATCGGCACCATCCCGGATGTCAAACAATTTACTGCTAACATGTTTATCTTGAGATTTGGAAGGAACCCGGAATACCCAGAGAAAAAACCCATGAAGTCACATAGAAACCCACAAACTTTAGTGACCCGGTTTAGGATTCAAAACCAGGACACTAGATTCATGTGGCAGCCTCATTAATGACTGAGCAAACTCTGACAAATGTAATACAAATTGTTTTAGAACTACAATTGCCTATGGACCAGGCTCAGTATTCCTCCAGTGGGAAGCACTTGATCATTTTCTCACTAGAGTCCTAAACAACTTAACGTGGCCACTCCAAAGTCAGGAACAGTAGCTATACTCACATTCTTTCTGTTTTTTTTTTTTTGATCTCCTCACTTTATAATGAATAATTCAAAAATAAATCCAGCTAAAGAATCATTTCCTAATGTGCTGTTTTCTACCATACCACTTGGTATCTTAAGCCATGTGTCTATGGTTCTCTGTGTGAAGAAAAACGTATTAATGTTTATGTAAAATTTACCCTTAGCAAGTTTCCACCTGGGTCCACTGTGTCCTAGTAGAACTAATTTTAAATGAACAGTCTCGATCCACTGTACTAATTCCCTTCAAAATTTTGAATACTTCAATCATGTCACCTCTTAATCTGGTTTTCTTTTCCTTTTTAATTTTTCAGCATAACTTGTCTCTGGACTTTTCCTAGCGCTTCTATGACCTTTTTGTAGCCTAGAGATCAAAACTGTACACAATACTCCAAATGAGGCCTTACCAGTGTGTTATAAATCTTCAGCATAACTTCCCTGTTAGCCTTCATAATGACTTCTAAACACTATCAGAAATTTGCTAGTGGTGAGTTCACTATGACTCCTAAATCCTTCTCATAAGGTGTAATTTTGATTTTCAGACCTCCCATTGTGTATTCAAACCTAACATTTTTACTTCCTACATGTACATACTGTTAAATTCTATCTGACACAATTCTGCCCAAGCATGTATGCTATCTAAGTCTCTTTGTAATGATTCAATGGATTCTAGCTTATCTGCCAATCCTCCTAGCTTGGTTTCATCTGCAGGCTTAACCAGCTTATTGTTTATATTCCTATCCCAATCATTTATATATTGAATTTTAAAAATAATAGCAGTCCTAGCACTGACCCAAGAGGGACACTTCATCCAATTCTAGAAAGGTACCTCATACCATAACCTTCTGCTTCCTGTGCCTGAGCCAATTTTGCACCCAACTACACACTACACCCTGAACTCACACCTTTTTGATTTGATGCTTAAGCTCTCATGTAGCAGCTTATCAAATACTTTCTGAAAGTCAAGATAAATAATATCATATGCGCTACTTTGTCTGTCCTTTTGTTTCTTCTTCATAGAATTCCAACATGTTAGGAAAACATGACCCCATTCATCTGAACCCATGTTGACTGTTCAGTAAAACTCCTGCTCTTGCTATGTGTTGCTTAACTTTTTCCTTTGATAATTCCTTAAATTCATTTATTCATTTAAATAATTGTGATGCACATTAACCTTTCTACTCTATGCCCATTTCTGCCCATTTTATAATGGGATAATAGTTGCCATTTTCAAGTCGTTCTGAAGTTCCTCAGTGTGCAGTGTCTTTCTAAAAATATTTAGAAAAATATAAATAAGAGTTTATATATATACTTACTAATTTCCTTAAGTACTCGATGATTAACATTATCTGGTCCTGGTGTTTTATTTGATTTCAGCCTATTTAATCTGAGCAGTACTTCTCCTTCTACAATTTCCAAATCAATCAGTGCTTCTTTAGTAGTCCTTATTACCGCTGGGAGTTATTCCACTTCCTCACATGTGAAGACTTCAGAAAAATACCAGTTTATAGCCTAACTATCATGATTTGTGGAATTGTGTGAATGAAAGCATCGGACAGTAAAATAAACTCTGTCATGAAAAAAGGTTTTTGGCTATCTTACTACCCGTAATATTACTACTACTACTTCAACCACTATAAGAAACTAAGGTGTGTGATCCTAAGTAATTGACAAACATTTTATAAACAGTGCTCACCATGTCAGGGTGCAAGTCCATAGGTGCTGTCCTTGCCTTTGACTAAACATTATAGATTCACCCTAACAATATCTCATAGACTGAACCATTCTGTTGACCTTTTCCACTTTTCTTGTGTAGATTTTGTCCACCCAAATCAGGAGCTGCTTAAAGTGCTCCATGTACCTTTAAAATATTCCTATCCAATGTCCATTTTGTCCCAGTTTTGTAGAATAGCCTGAGTGGTGTACCCCTAAGCATTCCTAAGTTTTCAATTGGTTTACCAGATCATATTTGATACTGCTCTGGTCTCACAGAACTCCTCTTGCTCCTTAGCTTTCTGCTATCTCTGAATTGAAGCTCTACGTCCTGAATCTGAATGTTTACCTTACTGAGTTTGCACAAATAAGTAATAAATATGCAATGTGATGAAAACCAAAATGTGATGAAAACCAAACTCCTGTTTGCCCAGCTACTTGCAGTGCCCTGTGCTTCAAAGGACTTGCTGTTCTTTCAGATCCCATGTTCCTAGCATCTCCACTGATCTGGGATAAAAAAAACTTCAGTAGCTGAGAGTTGATCTTGAAGAACAAGGTATTTCTAGCATTTCATTTTTAAAACATTTGGATTTAGATCAGATGAAACAACTCCAAAGATGATCATGGTACTTAATTTGCTAGTGAAATGAAGTGATCATTTTCCATATTCCAAAATATAGTTTGTATTATTCCCATTGTTTTCATTTTGATCTTTCTTTTTCTGTTCATACTGACTATTATTGAACCCTACTCTTACTTTTTACAATGTACCAACTCCCTCACAGTTGTTTGCCGTGATCACCTTGTCATTAGGCTATTTCTACAAAACACCACAGTAGTTCATGGTATCCTTGTCTTTAAATTCCTTGTTGAACTATCATAGAAGTCAATATTTGAATTTTAGACCAATTATATTAAAGAGAAATTCTTCCAGCAGCACATGACACACAGATAGATTGCTATAAGGAAGGATCCCTGGGTCATAAGTCCCCCAAAAATGCCAAAGTCACAGTTTTATTTTACATTTTTTCCTGGATTTCATTTTCTCATCGAAGAACAGAGTGAGCAGAGAATGCAGTATGGATTTACTTATTCAGGATATCGGCCCACTGCTGACTACTTTTCCTATGATAATCTGAAGGCTTTATCAGCTACTTTAAACAGTTTTATTATTGCCAAGAGTAATTTCTTTATGATTGAATTTTTGAACCAGGGTATTGTATTGTGATATTTATTAAGGCATTTTCTAATACAAGTTTTGGTATTATTCCCACTTGCCGGATAGTGCATTTCAAAATGTTATCAAGCAATTAAAAAGAAGGTTTTTATGAGTATCCTAATTACCAAATTAAATTAGAAATTCCATTTTGATGCTTCTAGGAAACTTTACCGTCATCTGTATATTGTTTTTTTTTCTTTCTCCTTTTCTTTTTAGAAATAATTGAAACAAAATCTATTATCCTGGTCTTTCACTCCTGAGATTTATTGTGGGTTCAAAAAGTTTTTGAAATCATCTTGTAATATGTTAGATCTTCGTTTTATTGTAGTTAAATCTAGTAACATTTTCTGGACCTGAAAATTAATTTATTGTGCCACTGTTAATGAACAAGCTTCTTTTTTATATACCTCATCAAGTAAATACTAGTTTTCTAGCATATTAAATTTATTTAAGTTTACTGAATTCTGCTTGAGGAGCCATATTACATTGTGCCAGGTAAACAGTTTACACATCTTACTGTTTTTGGAATATTATTAAAGCCTGTACTAATTTAATTTCTTAATAATATTTATTTTAAATAATAATAAGTCTTTTTTCAGGTAGGACTTTTAAAGTTAAAAAGCTAAAAGAAATTATTTATTTTTGTAGTGATATATTTTTCAACTGGTTGCTTATTTTCTTAAATCATCCATACCTGTTTTGTTACACTCCCCATCCCCCCAGATTGGAAAAACAGTTGAATTTACAAATTGTAACATTTTCTCCTTTTGCACACCTTTCCACAGCTTAGACAAGGTAATTAAATTGTTTAGTCATATTTGCCAAATGCATAAAAAATATTGTTGTATCATAGGGCTGATTTTTGTTGCAGTGATGTATTATTGTTACTTTTGGTTTAACTCACACTGAGACAGATTTCTTCCCATTTTATAAAGCCTTTAAATGTGTATCTTTTATTTTTACCTGCAGCATCAATTTTAACACACACATTTTTCTCTGTAGGCCTCAATACTATAAGGTGATAGAAGAATGCATTTCACAAATTGTGTTGAATCGCAGTGGAATGGACCCTGACTTTGGCTACAGGCACAGACTAGATGTTGATTTTATGCATCTTGTTGGTAAGTTTCCAAGCCCTTTGATGGATCACAATTTTAAAATAAGTAAAAAAAAGTCTTCAATTTGTTTTCTAATTTTAAAATTTGTCTTCTCACATTTCAGAAATTCTATAAGACTAAGACAGATTTGTTCTGGATTTCACAATTCCTAGCAGAACAATTCTTATTTAGTGTAATTCCAAAACAGTAAAAACCAAGTAACAGCAAAGCATCTTCTTGCCATGTCTCTACACTTATAATAATTGCAAAAACAGAGGATGTATTAAGAATGTATTTGTTTATTTTAGTTTATAGACACATGGTGGAATAAATAGGGAGTGTACAAAGGAAAAGTGAAAAAAGAAACAATATCCAATTGCTCCTCTGAGCTATCTTAGTACAGACACTGTCTCTGTCTCCCAGCTGAGGTGGTCCATCCAAATATCACCCTTTCAGTTATAATGCATAAACACTCTTCTTTGACTTCTGGGTTTCTTACTCTACTACCGGTATAATTCTGTTACAACGAATATCTTTACTACAAAATTTTTATTACAACGAAGTATTTTTATGGTCCGACAGTTTCCCCATATGACACAAGTCTATAGAAATCTCGTTACTAAGAAGTACATTCAGCAGATACTTTCATTACAACGAAGTTCCCAAAAGTCCTTGAAATGCATGAATGAATCATCCACAGAGCAGTTTCTTCTGTGGTCGCAGCTCAGTTGTGCACAACGATCCCCAAACAGAAACATTGTAAAAAAAATTTCTCTCTTCAAACTTTGCTGTACTGTTTTTTTGCTGTTTTTGTTTTCGGTGGTTTTCAGTAATACCTTTAACTTATTGGTCGTCAACATTTGAAAAACATCCATTTGAATTTAACTCACTTGTCACCCTCCTATAGATACAGCAGACATGAAAAAAGATAACAGTTTGTATTAGAGAAAAAAACTTTACATTTTTGCAGCTCTTGATTGTGGCAAAAAGAAAAAAGGCGTTGCCAGTGAATTTGGAATTTCACAATCGACACTTTCAACTTTCTTGAAAGGCTGAGCAAAAAAGAAGAAAAATCTCGGGTTGCAAATGTATGCAAACTGCTGCATTTGAAGACGTCGAAAAAGCAGTTTTTATGCGGCTCAGTGATGCTCGTTCAAGAAACATTCCTATTAATGTGGCACTCATTCAAGAAAATGTGAGGTTTTTAGACTCTCTTGGGACCTCCCACAACTGGACAACACGCCGAAGAACGTCCCGAAGTGCGATCACCGTGTCTGTGGAAGACTGTTTATATGTTGCCGGGGCAACAGCAGATTCACAGCTCTGCTGCAAACTCGATGGGTGATGCAAGTAACATTGTAAATGCAGTGAACAGGATTACTTAGCCATTAACCTGGCCACGTCCCTGCCTGACTGCTGTGTCTATGTATAGCAGAGTGGCAGATCCCGCTACAATAAATAACCGTGCTGTTCCCTTTTCAAGCTGAATAAAGCTGGTTTTGCTAAAGTACTGAGACTCAGCCTCGTGTTTTGGGGTGTAAGACAGGGACTTATAGCGTGACCCCAATCTTTAAGGATTCGCGTCTGTGGCGCCTCACTGCACTGCTGTGATCCTGCTGTTCCCCTGCCCCAGCAATGGACAAACAATCTTCCACAGACATGGCAGTCACGCTTCAGGACACACTTCAGCGTGACGTTCCCGTTGGGTGCGGGGGATTGGGGGGATCCCAAAAGAGTTCAGAAACCTCACAATATGAAGAAGAAGAAAAGGATGATTCGGCTTCTGATTGATAATTGTGCTGCCCATAACATGCTTCCGCATTAAGATAATGTTTGCGTTGAATTCCTCCCACCCAGTTGTACAGCGGTGCTTCAGCCATTGGATTTGGGCATCATTCGCACCCTGAAAGTGTATTATTGCAAGGAAATGCTGAAAAAAATTCTCGTCAGCATAACTTGTAGACAGGAGAAAACTAAAATTAACGTGAAAGCTATTAAAATGATTGCAAATGCCTGGGAGCAAGTTAAAGAAAGCACTATAGCTACAAATACACAATCTCATTACAGCAAAAGTTTAATTACAACAAAATATTTTTTAGGTCCCTGGAAGTTCGTTGTAATGGAATTTTACCTTTACTTTGCTTCTGACTCCATCTTCTGCTGTTTGTCTGTCATCAGATGATTTTTAATGCCCTCCCAGAATCACATCCAGGTTTAATGGTAAAGCTTTTTTGGTTTAGAGTAACACCAGACTAGCGCCATCTCTTTAGCAGCTCCTTATGTCCCTACTCCCTTCGTCTTATCTACCTTTTATAGAGTGAAATTTATATGATGGCTGCACAAGGGAATATTCTAAAAGGGAAGACATGGTATCAATCATTCCAGCCCAGGTGTTGTGAAATGCCTGTTTATTAATTTAATTTTTTTCTTCATGTCTTTCACTCAAATAAAACTCCAAATTTGGTCTTCTATACTCCAGGAATCTAATTTAGTGTTGGAGTTTTGATTTATTGTCATTCAGGTTATGAGTGTTTATTTTTAATATTTTTCAATACCATTTTGATTGTAACGGGCAACTCCACTTTCTCCACTTATTGTGAGGTAGCTTGCGGCTGTGGTTAAGGGCAGGGTTATGGGGATAACACACCAACATTAATCATTTAACAAGTTTAAAGTTCACCAATCAGAGCACTTACTAATCCAAGTTTGCAGACTGAAAAAAAATGTTTTGCCTGGTACTTTTGCGATAGACCACCTTTTGGGCCATTACCTGTTACTTTCAGGTTGCGATCTCCGTTGTTAGGGGTGGCCCTAACAACAGCTTTAAGAAACCTAGCAGTGGATAGACAAAAAAAGACATGCCAGTTAAAAACAAATTGGCATCAGAAACTTTCCAAATAAATATTCATAACCTGAATGATACAATAGATGAACATTCTGATATTAAAAATAGCTTTGTGGGCTACAACGTTCCAAATTGGGAGCTTTAACTGAGTAAATGACACAAACAGAAACTTAACGACACAAGGTCGCCACAGCAGATGATCTTTTTCCATTTCTTTCTGACCTCTACATCTTGCTCTGTTACACCCATCACCTGCATGTGCTCTCTCTTCACATCCATAAACCTCCTCTTAGGCCTTCCTCTTTTCCTTTTTCTGGGCAGCTCTATTCTTAACATCCTTCTCCCAGTATACTCAGCATCTCTGCTCATGTCCAAACCAACACAATCTCGCCTCTCTGACTTTGTCTCCTAACCGTCCAACTTGAGCTGACCCTCTAATGTACTCATTTCTAATCTTGTCCATCCTCGCCACACCCAATGCAAATCTTAACATCTTTAACTCTGCCACCTTCAGCTCTCTCCTGCTTTCTGGTCAGTGTCATCGTCTCCATCCCATATAACAAAGCTGATCTCACTACCGTCCTGTAGACCTTCCCTTTCACTCTTGCTGATACCCGTATGTCACACATTACTCCTGACACTCTTCTCCACCCATTTCACCCTGAGGGCATAAAAGACTATACCGTATTCTAACAGCTGTTCTTCTATTGGAGTCAAGCTAACACTATATGAATGTAACTTTAAGCCTTAACCTTCTAAGATCGGCTCTTACACCCTGTTATATACAGCAACTAAGTGGTATTTAAATAAATCCAACTGTATACATTGCAACATACTGAATGTTTTGGGAGCTATAAATTAACAATCTACAAACTCTTTTTTTGTTTTTAAATCAAGCACTGGGTAGCTCATTAGGCCAGTTCTGCATTAGTCCCAAATGAGTGCCAGTCTGGAAGTATGCATGAGTGGGCCTTTTAATGGACTGACACCCTGTCAAAAATTTAGTCTTGCCTTGTGCCGAATGTGGGCTTCCTGTGACCAAGTATTGAAATATGCAGGTTTGAGAATGTTATATTTCCTAGTTAAGTGTTACTTTCTGAACAGTAGGAAGAGATAATGTAATGAAGAAACATTAAAGATTAGAATCATTTCCTTATGGTGAAAAAAGCTGTGTTGTCCTTGCACATACTGTATGCTGCTACTATGACCTCTGATGTTTTATAGTAATGACTATGCCCTATTCAGGGATGAAAAACAAGAAACAATCCTGTCTTTGGTAACATATGTTACAAACTACTGCACAGATGCTTTGATTAGGTATAAGTAATGGCACAATTATTAATTGTTAGGTGATTAAAAAAATCCCAACACATTTTCTTTTAATAACTTTTTTTAATTTAAAAGTAAACTTATTAAGCTAAAAAGCAACGCAGCTGAACAGCACCTGATTAAGTCCAATTAAAAACAAATGCTTGCTTGAAGGATACATTGACTTTTGGTAAAGTTAAGAAAGAAGAAATAAATTCCATCTTTTAGATTTTTAATGTATATGAGAATAGCATAATTGAAGATAGCCAGTTTAAATTAGGCAAACACAGAGTTAAGGAGATAGTTTGCCAATATACTATATACCTGAAAAAAGATACATATCAATGCTTATGTAAAGTGTTAGGCACATTGTCAATAGCATGGATTTGTTGGCTCACCAGAACAGCCTAATTCAATGAATTGAATTTACACTGTAATATGATCTTTTAGTGACTAGTGAATCAACTGCTTGAATGAGCAGGTCGTTTTCCATTACCTGACTGTTAGGAAACAGTAAGGACCTAATATCGATAAGTTAGAAAACTTTATAGATTTTTTGCAGTTGAATAGTTTTAATTAGTGGTTGGTGTGATGATTCCTTTTATTTGAGCATGAGGTTTTTATTCTTTTACACACACTTTTACAAGCACCCATAAAAAGATCTCTCCCTTCTCCAATTGTTTTGTGCTTTCCACAGAACTGACTACAAGAAAATGTAATCCTCTCATTAATGTTGTCATTATGCTACTCAGCTTCTAATATATTGGCTGGATGATTGATATATTTACCAAAACAGAGGAGATCATTAGAGAAATTAATCATTAGTACTTCATTAGTACCATCCTCTGGTAATCATGTGATTGTCCACATTTTGAAGGTTTTTTTGGTGTTTTGTTTGTTTATTTTATCATCTCTATGCTTAGCTAACATCAAATTGAATTAAAAAGTCATTCAGGTAGAATTTCACATACTGTACATGTTTTCTGTTATTCCCATTTTTTGCAGAAGCAGAAATAGGTTGAACAATTTAAACAGCAACATAAAAATGTTATATATTTTTAATTAATGACACAACATTCCCAGTCTTATTTAGAGTTCTGGATAGTGGAGCCAGTGCTGGCAATAACATGCTCAAAACAAGATCTAGCCGTAATAAGGTCACCAGTCCATAGCAGGGCCCTCTCACACAGAGGACATATGGAATCACTGTGTCAATAATTATCCAAACACAAATTGCACAATAATTTGAAATTTTATTTTTACATTACTGATTGCATTATGCTACTTCTTTAATATTAAAACAGAATGTTTTGTCGTGGAATCACACCACAATCAGTCATAGGTCACACATTTTGCACTGTGCTAATGGCCGGTGGTCAGCAGCAAGTCAAAACATTTGGATTACAGAAGCAGTTCATAAAACATTCCTTAAAGGGGGAACTCCCCTTATTGTTTGTGCAAGGACTTCCCTTGCCTTTTTGTGCATAGGCTGCCTGAATTTACTACAAAGTGGAGCATTTCCCAGTGATGTCAGCTGGGCTCTCTCCTTCACTCAGTCCCCATCTTAATGTGCAGCACTGCTTCTTAACTCCATCTTTGCACAATGTAAATACTGCTGACTACATCAAGTGTTTTGTTATGGAATCACACCATGATTTACCCCCAGGTCACAAATTTTGCCCTGTTGTAACTTCCAGTGGTCAGCTGTGAAACCACAACATCTAGGTGACAAAGGTCCCCAGAACCAGCTCGCTACGGCATCACTAAGGGGACTGCCTGTAGGCACAGCAAAGTGGAGAACTTAAGGTGATGTCAGCTGGGGACTTTCTCTCTCTCTCTCTCACACTCAGCCTCCATCCTACTGCACAGCACAATCTCTACACAGTCCATCAAAAGCTCTCATCTTTTGTTTGAAAATACTTCTTTGTAAAATATTTTTTATAAGTACCTTCCCCTAAATCAAAGATCAATTAGTTTAATGTTAATTATTGTCCTATTCAATTCATGCTGTCCAACCAATTTAGGATTTGCTTAGTCACTAAGTTAACTAGTCAGTAACATTTATCATCTTGCCATTTTCTCTTTTAAATTAGTGGCTATTGTGAGTTCATTTTGTACCTTACTTACTAAATATAATGCATTGATTCTGCAAAGCAATTTTCTGAATGCATAATTATTTTTATTATTACTACTATCTTCCCACAGATCAATTGGTGGACAAAGCCAAAGTAGAGGAAAGTGAACAGAGGGCAGAAGAGTTTTCCAAAAAGGTAAAACTATAAATCATTTTCCCAGGAGATTGGTATTCCATGAATAAGACTCCTATCGAAAGCTTTTTTTCTTAAGCTCTGAGACAGAATATTGATTGTGCTGCTTTGATCAATAACTGGCAGCATAAGTACATGATCTGTATCAGTATTACATGGATCAATGTTGATGTACCAAGTCCATTCTGCTTAGTTGTTTGTACCTCATAGAGTTACTTCTTAAATGAGCAGAGACAAATTTTCACAATGTTTTACAGTTAGTGATCCCTAGAGAGAATAATAGTAATTGTGTTAATATATACATGTATATTATTACTATTCTCAATTTTGAAATGTTTCTAAATGTATCTTATGCTGGAATAAGTTGATAATATCAAAGGCATACATAACTTTATTTTAGACATTTATGAATTTACTTGTTAAAGTTTGACACAGCCCCATTTGTGTATAACATAATCTGTATTAAATAATTCTTGCTCATGTAACCTGTTGACACAGGTTGCCATTGTGGTTTACTGGCCTGGCCCTCTGAATATGCTGTGATTGTTTTGCCATAGTGTGGGAATAATATTTCAGATGATGCATGAATGAATACTATTATTCGTTGTAGTGATCATATTTGTTTTAAGGTGTATATAGTTTTATCACATAGAAGAAACTTATATAAGATATCTTTTCTAATATAGAATGCAAGAAATCATTTCAACCATTGAACGCAGCTGTTGCAGCTGCAGTACACTCACTGAATGGCAAATAAAAGTATGTTCCACTATAATTAAGACTATTCATGAGAACTGATTCTGGACTGAATAGTACAAGTAACTTTTGAATATTAATTTGTTCTAGTATACTAGCATTCAACCATGCTGTACTAGGTGTACAAGCTAAACTGATTATTTCCCACATATCCACCAAGCAGGAGACTGAATAGGAGATATCAGCAATACAGTAATGAACTGGCACAAATTACAGTGTTGAAAATGAATATGAGAGCATCATCATTCAAAATAAATACATGAAGACATATTAAATTAAAGAGTAAGTGAAAGTAGTACAGGAACAGAATGAGAAAAGCATTTTAATCCCATCGCTTCATCTGACCTATTGTTAAAGGCTTCCAGGGATGATTTAATGTAGCATAAAGATGGATGACTGTGTTTGTCATGGTGATTGTTGCAGTTTGATGAAGAGTTCACAGCTCGACAGGAGGCGCAGGCAGAGCTGCAGAAACAAGCGGAGAAAATCAAAGACCTTGAAAAACAGATTCAGACACTGCAGGAACAGGTAATGGGAATATAAACTATAGGGCTTTATCAGTGGAAAATTGCCTAGGTGGAAATTATAAATCGCTGAAAATTATTATTTTTCTTTTGATGTCTGTATGTGTCTATAGGTATGTTTTATATACCTTTATACAAACGAAAGTGTTATGTTACTGTCAGGATATCTGCTTATTTCATCTCTTCTTGACATCACACCATGTGCTGGCATTGGTTTGTTGTACTGAGGACCAGCTCTGCTACCAAGCCACATAATATACAGCTAGGTGCCTGAATGTTTACATTCTATGACTGATCAAGGGCAAAGATGATCATTATTAATAATTCTGTTATAGATTATAAAAATGAATGAAATTATTATCTCTTTGTAGATTTAAATTTTTTGTAAAATATGTAGTAATCCAGGTATCTATCCACAAATCCATTCAATCTGGAAAACACCTCTCTATCTACTCTACCTGTGTATCTGATACACTAATCTGTCCATGCATCCTTACAACCCATCCAGTCTCCCAGCTGATGAATCTTTTCTTCCCATTTCATGCACAGCTCACTTGTTCATCTGCACATCTGTCTATCTGCCCATCCATGATTCCCAAACCCCAGCCCATTCATTTTAGTACCCCTTTTTCTGGTTTAGACTTTAGTGCTAATCAGTCATCTAAACAGTGAATTACTTTCCAATACAAAGAAGCAGGTAATGGGTAAAATGTGCTTCAATTATTTATGCATTTAAAGAATAGGACACATCTTGAAACAAATATATTGATTTATAATGGCAACAGAAGTACCTTAGCAATAACTGGCAGTATCTTGTCAGTTTTCTAACATACTCTATTCCTGTGTATGCTTTCAAAAAGCAATATTAACACAAATTTGCTACCATCACAGCTGTAATTTGGTATGGTAGCCTTCTCTTTAGGTGTTCATTGGCCTTGTCTTTAATGTTTTAAGACACTAGAGGTCGCTGTTGCCTCTTTCAACCCCACAGACAGACACATGCACACAGGGTAAAATCACCAAGAAGGTTTTTAATGTTTTTTCTTCTCGATGCATTGTCCAAAAGCCACCATACACAAACAAAACAATAACAACTATACACAAATCTCTCCTCCACTCCTCCCACCAAGCTCTATCCTGCTTCCTTCCAACTCCAGCTCCCTTGGTGAGTCTCCAATAGTCCTTTAAATAGCCTTTGACCCAGAAGTGCTTCTGTCCTTCTAGCCACGTGACTTGCCTGCACTTCCGGGTCAGATGGAGACTTGTGGATTTTTTCAGCCCGGAAATACTTCTGTGGTTCTGTTCCCGTGACTTGGGAGTGCTTCCGAGCTATACGGGAAATATAAATTCTCGAGTCTCCCTGCAGCATGTCCTGGTGGCACCCACGGCACCCAACAGGGCTGTGAAGACGAACTCCAACTCCCATGGTGCCCTGCAGGAATCTGGGGTGCCGCTATGCTGTAGGGGCATCTCCATCTGGCATTCTGGGGGAGTCAGTGTTCCTCTGTAACTGCTTTCCCCCATCTTTCTCCTTTCTGGGTGTCCTGGCCGGGTTGAGCAGCCAGCCGTCCGCCACAATGTCTTTGACATCTAAGCTAAATACACATATTTACTGTTTATGCTTGTTATATTTAGTGAATTATCAGTTGTCTTATAATTCTAATTTAGCTCTGCATGGTTGAATTCATTGCTCTCTGCTTATATATTTCCACAATGAAGACAAAAGTCACAAGCTTGTACGTGAACTGAAAGATATCTCTCACTATAATGTATCATTGGTTGTTCAGGTAAAACTACCTCTCTTGTGATATTCTTTATAAACTAGCAGCTTCCCTCAATCAAAGCATTTTAATGTAGCATTGCCCTTTTAGATGTCATATTTATGCTTTCTTTTAGCTTTATTTCAGGATGATATGTAAAGATTACACTTGCTACTCACTCTCATCGCATGAACCCCTTTATATATGATAAATAACATTTGCAACAAAATCAAAACAAATTACAAAGAATCTGGCTTTATTTTCAAGTATAATAATGCTATACCTGCATGGTATGGGTAATATCCATAGACAGAAACAAAGCAGGTTGTGCTGCTGGTTATTACTGCTAGGAGGCATATGCTGTTATTATTAATAATACATGACTAGGATCAAAGCCTGTTCAAATTAGAAGAAAAAGGGAAAAATCCACCATCAAAAATATGAGCTTGTTAAGGCAGCCCACATTTATATGGTTGAATTATTTGTAAAGTTTATTTTTTAATGTGTCCCCATTTTGAGCTTTGAAAATATACTTGCATATAGACAGCATTCCTAAAGTTTTTGTTGGATTGATGTCTACTGCTGACACAAGTTTTTGTCAGCCACAGTTAACTAGAATAATGTGTGTTAAACATGAAAGTCCCAAAAATATACTGTAAGTAGTTGAGGAAAAACTTAAGCACTTGTAAAGTGTGTAATTGAAAGCATTAGTTTACTGTCTACCAACAGCATTAAAGTGCTTCATTATTTCTATATTGTGATTTACACGCTTTCTCATTAAACTGTACAATGTTGTAATATTGTAATACTGGGCTCCCAACACATACTGTGCACTTTCTAATTTTAAACAGTTTCATTCCTGCTGATAGCCAAAAGTGCTACATTTTTTCATACTGCAGACTAATTGAAGTTTGGGATTCAAAGCAAATCCCATCCATTATGGAGACAAAGTCTTCATGTGAAAATCAATAACCTGCATATTTAGAAGAGAGAGAGGCAGACAGAAAAAGAAGATGTAGCTACATAGAACATATAGAAGGGAAATGCACTGAGGGCAAAGCACTGAATTAATATTTAATATTACTTTCCTGGTGATTTTTATGATGAAAATACTTTGGCGTGGCAAGTGCTGAAATGTACACTCAGTTTTCAGCATATCAGATCACATCGACATTGCCTTTCTTTGTCAGTTAATTTTTACTTCTAATAGGGACATGGCCACAAAGGCTAAATAAAGCATTGAAGAAGGGTGAGCTATGTTCTCTGATTTAAATAGCTCAACAAATAGATTATGTGCAGTTAAGTAATTGTATCATTTTTTTCTTTCAAGAGCTGAGGAAAAGAAACATAAAAAATAAATTATATGTGGGTGAATGGAAATGAACTGCACAGTATACTTAGTTAATGTACTAGAACAGGAAAAAACAATTAGACATCTTTTCTCATGAAGGGCTTTTTCTGTTTGATCAGGTTCTACCCTGACAGCTCTGGTAAATATAAAGGAGTATTTAACACTGAAATGCCTTTTAGACTAATGGTAAACTTATCTGTTTCATTAAAAGAGATTTGTAATAGTGCCACACACTTATTTGGAAAGATGCCATGACAGGAATCCTTTATGCTTCTTTAATTAGAGTGAGCACATCATGTTCTGTATGATCATCTAAATCTTCTTCTTTTTTCCTCACTTATCTCTTACTGATCCATGAAGGATTTTGTGTGTGTGTGTGTTTGCCTCGACAATAATGAAGAATATTGTTAATTGTCTGCTTAATGTGTCTATATGTCTGTCTTATGTCTGTCTAGCTAGCTAGTCAGAGAAATAGAGTCAAAGAGCTCCTTCTGAAAACCTGTGAAACTGATGGGCAGGTGGGTATTGTTACTGTATGCATGTAAGCGTACCACTTTGTGCAGCGATTTTTTTTGTTAATGTTTTTTGTGTTTCTTTATTTCGTTTAATAATTTCTTTGCATGATTTATACATTTTTACTACTTACTGTACTATTATTATACTTTTGATGCAGTATGTACACACACAGACCTACAGTCTGTTCATACAAGTAACTACATTTATAGAGCACATTACAGTAATCATATAGTACCACAGAACACTGTAGCCACACTCTCCAGAAAATACAGTATGTTTGCCTATTTCAGTGATACATGTCTTTCAGGTTCAGCTGGGATGACTGTTGTGTACATGATTATGTCCTGCGATAGACTGGCACTACATCTACAGCACATTCCTGCCTTCCAACACAAGGTTGTTATAGTAGGCAGCTCCACCCTGTGTGATCCTATAACAAGATATAAGAGATTTGAGAAATGAATAGATGGATTATTAAATTTAATTATAAAAGGCCAAAACAAATAAACACTATTGAGCCACAGGGGCACATACAGTATAATGACATGTACAGAACTGAAGGCCCTGTTTGTTAAAAAACAACATGCTTGTATCATTGTGAATTCTAAACCTAAAATAGTTTATTTTAAAAAGAAGAAAGTCCTAATCCATTAAGAAACATTTCTAAATGGTAGTTTTAAAAATCCTGTGGGTTTAAAATATTTTAAGTGTTATTTTCAAAAAAGAGTGAGCTTGCAAATTGAAATGCACTCTATAAAATATTAAATACAATCATTTTTAAAAGTTCTTTTGTTATGGAATATTTTATAATAAATAATCTATTTACTGTAATGATTCATTTTCCAAAACAATTTAATCTGGTTAGAGTGTCATTCTAGGTTGGAGTATTTTCCAGAACCAATGAGTAAAAGGCAGGATGACCATGGACAATGCATCAGTCTATAGCAGGACATGTAGACACCCACACGCACCAACGACTGGGCCCATTTAGGACCGAAGTTGGGAGCATGCACTGATACCACATGTTGCTGCACCCACCACACAACAAACCACGTCAGGATCCCAGATTAGGACCCGAGCACAGCCGTGCAACGGGTGACACCTCAGCACCACACTAGTTAGAATGGAATGGTGTGAGGTTTTTATTAATCCTGCCACCAACCCCCAAATTTTCCATTGCAAGATTAAGCGTCTTACCGATGATGGAGCAATTGCAGGTTAAGGGCCTTGCTCAAGGGTCCAACAGAGTAGAATCATTTCTGGCATTTACGGTATTCGAGCCAACAACCATTCAATAGCCGACGCAGATCACTAGCCTCAAAGCCACCACTCCGCAGACAATTTAGGAAAGGAAAAGCCAAAAAAAAAAAAAAAACACCTAGACAAAATCCCACACAGGCAAGGGAAGAATGTCCAAATTTCACACCAACAATGACTGGGCTATTCATACACAGTGGGCCTTAAAGGAGCCAAAATGCTCTGCAACGTGATGAGCACATTATAATTTACTGTACCCTGAAAAAGAGCAATCTGTTTTTGTCTCTGCAAGTCAAATATTTAATCATCATGGGTGTGTTTACATACATTGCAAAAGTGTGCCTGCCATGTAAGAGATTACCAGGGACAAGGGTACCACCAGGATGACAAAGAGCAAAGTCAAGAAGAAGAGAACCTCATAGGCAATATGAGAGGTCCTGCATATGCAGACATGTTAATGCAGGAGTCATGACATGATATTAAACCCTGAGTGTCTGACATTTGCACTGGAATAGTAGTAGGCCGGAACAGTGGTTCAGGAGAGGGGAGATACAATCTGTATGAGAATATGTAAAGTTCCTGTTTTTAAGGGATATTTAACTTATTTTTATCAATTTGGAGAGACTGTTCTGTTATTCTGGATTTGGAGGGTTGCAAAGAGGACACAGTACTATTTGTATACTGTATAAGTGGAAGCCGTGAGACTATTTGCTGACACCTGCCATCTAATTGAAAGTAACTGGCTTCCAGCAAACCCTTTAAGATTATACCCCATAAAAGGCATCATGCTTCCTGTCGTTACAGTGTGCTGCCCCTCTCTCCATCCTCTTTGATTTCTCCCACTCTCTGTCCAAGGAGAGTTAAGCATCCCTGTCTGCTGAGCCAATAGCAATTTAACCCCCTTAAAGTGATTTCTCCCTTTCTAACCATGTTTCAGCTGGATCTGTTGTGTTCTGTTCACCAAATGGTTCCATCAGAGCACATAGTACACTTCCAAGGCTTACTGTGCACTGGTGGTACCTTTTTTCCTGCACTAGTTTCATGGCATGTGTTGTCACTGCCAGTATGTCTTGTATTTGATGTTTTTTGTGTTGCTTGCAATACTTTCAAGGTTCTCTCTTTGTGTACTAGTGATGCATTTGTTGTGTCTGTCTTGTGTTTTTTAGATATTGTATGGTTCAATTATAACCTTGTTCAGCTTATCCTGTTTATACCTCCTCTGATTTAACTGTAAAAGGACAAAAGTACACACGTAAC
Organism: Polypterus bichir lapradei; assembly: GCA_026402145.1. NCBI lineage: Eukaryota > Metazoa > Chordata > Cladistia > Polypteriformes > Polypteridae > Polypterus > Polypterus bichir. Next base: position 40,540,293 of record JANRMT010062790.1, read on the forward strand.
ATTCTGGTGTGAACATGGACATGCAGGCACTAGCACATGTATCTTTGTCTGATATAGTTTAAACCTCTCTGATAGCAATTTTGATCTAAAAATTTCCAGAGATATCTGTAATTAAGATTCCCATATCACAAGTGTTTTTAAAATTTGTTCAGTATAATGGTTGACTGTTGCCACAAGTAAGGTTACTGTTTTAGTGTTCAGTGCTACTGAGATGGATTAATCAAGTCTGAGAAATTGAACATCCAGGTTAATTTGAGAAATGCAGTAGAGCTTACATTCACCTTATAGGTTTTATAATGGTAAATTGAATTTTTTTGGCTTAATTTCAGACGTTTCTTTTGATGAGTGGTGTAAAGAACATCTACAAAGCTTTCTTTTGATGAGTGGTGTAAAGAACATCTACAAAGCTTTCTGTCACACACTTTAATCAGATCTTGAACATCTAAACTCACATATCATCTGAGACACCACTTTACAAGATACTTAAATAATATTAAGCAACTTGATACAGTAGAATATGAGCCTTTTGGTGACGAGAAGAGAGTTGTACTTTCCACTTGTTACTTTAAGACTATAAGGCAAAACTTAAAATGATATATTAGAACAGGTTGCCTTCCAAAATAAATATTGCAAAATAAAGGATAGGTAATGCATGGTAAGCAGAGTGCAGTAAGAGGCCCCATTGGAATATGTCACTTAGTCACACTTCTCCTTGTCAACCCCACCTTGAGACACCTGCCAGGTTTCAATGGCTCACACTGCCATAACAACTGCCTCCAAAGGTCTCAAAGCTAGTTACCCCAGCTCCTCATGTATAAGGCCGTGCGTAGAATTTGCACTATAACATGACATAAGCGCAAAAGCCGAAATGTGCTTACGCACAGAAAATTCCAGATGCAAGAATCTGTGCGTACTCCAACTTCTGCATTCTTCTGCTCCATAAATCCTGATCAGCGTGAAAACTAATGCACTTGCACGCGCCTTCTATCCCGCCCCGTCTCCTCCCAGAATTACGCCTCTTTGAATATGCAAATCAATATAAATAGACCTTAAGATCAGCATTCTGTGAAAAGGCAATGGCAAAAGCAAGAGAGAAAATATAAGAATTTCAGCGAATACCAAGTGGAGGCAAAGAAAAACATAGTATTTGTTGGTTTATACAGTGGTATAATCAACAAAAGGAAGTTGATCGAGTGACATAGCGTGTTGGAGAAACAAGCTCAAGTTCACAAAGTCACACAGTGCCCGATAAAAAAGTTGTCACATATCAAAGTCACAGTGAAAAGGCGAGACGTAGCCCACCGTCCAAGTGTCATATGGAAGCTTATTAGGGTACAGTGAGAAAAAAAGGCACAGAGTAGGAAAAAAGCACGAAATGTTAACTTCAATCTCAAAATATCCACTTTAATCACGTAGTTTATTTTCTCATTAAAGTAGAACATAAACTTCATCATAAAATCGTTTAATTTACTAGTTTCTCAAATCCCATCGTAACTAAAGTAGGACGTTAAATGCTTTGTTTTGTATTTGATCTTCAATGTGCTCTATGTGTGTGAATCATTACATGCTTCAGTTCTTTCTCTTTCTCCGACAGGACACAGAATCCATTATATTCATGATATTACAGCTCTCTGAATAATTAAAATACTGAGATGTATACGTGATATCTTTTTCATGATGATAGGAGTTAAAGCACGTTATTAAACAGGGGAACACGGTGCGTGATTGTGCGTGACCTTCGATGAAATTACTGTAGTAGTACTGTCTCTTTCAAATGTACTATCCTCCAATTCCTGTCCTTACTTTTCTTTCTCCAAGTACCCAATCGCCACACAATCAGCTCTGTAATAGACGTTAAGCCATCTGTAAGCTTACAACGACGATTCTTCAAAACTTTAAAGAAACATTGAAATATCTTCATAGTACGTGTTTAATTATTCTATCCGTCTATCCTTCCAGTGTCGCGTCATCCTCAGCAAATATACAGCGCGAGGCAGGAATAGTACGTGAAGTAGCTAGCGCTGTGGCACAGTGTCCTCACATGTTTAAATATTAACAATATAGATTATTTAAATGAAGTTAAAGTTGTATCTGTATAATATAATCAACATATTTTGCTGCATTTCATCTTAAAAATTATATCGTCATCATATGTAAATACTTGCTTTATAAAGTGGCGCAGGTTGTGCAATATTGTAACTGTAGTGCAAGTTTACTGTGAGGTGATTGTACTTATAAGTACAAACAGTTCTACAAGGGGCCGTTGATTGAGTGCGTTTATAGTTCTTGGGATGAAACTGTTTCTGAACCGCGATGTCCGTACAGGAAAGGCTTTGTAACGTTTTGCGATGGCTGAGGCAGAGTGGGCTTGATACTGTATACAGATAATTCTCTTTCCGATCAGCTGCTGCTGTGATTCCCCACTCAGATACAGTGATATAAATACTCCGAGTGGTGCAGTGAGAGTAATATGGAAAAAGATGATCCGTTGTGGCAACCCTTAACAGGAGCAGCTGAAAAAAGGAAAAAAAAAGGTGCAGTGAGAGTTACAACGCTAAAGCAGTTATGGTATTTGGAATACTATGGCTATTCCCTGTGCCATTATATTGTTACAAGTTAATTACAATCAGATGCATTACACTAATAAACAATATGCGGTTAGTTTCAGTGTGTTTATGAAGCTGCGTCAGGAATGTGGTTCTAACAAATAAAGGGTAATCACACAGGAACGGTAGTACTGCTTTGACGTTGGGTGCCGCCAGTCTGCAAAACCGAGTGGAGAACCGTGGAAAAGTGAGTGGCTTTACGCCGTGTAGGTTTTATACATCACAATTTGAACATGAAAACGTTCTTACGCAACATTTCTGTGCATACGCACCGTTTATACATGAGGCCCCTGATCATTTGGCTCTGGAGAGATGCATTTCCACAACTCCAAACTAAACTTCTAGCCAAAATTATTTTCTTCTACTTCTGCATCTTCCATTTCCTCCTCTTCTATTTCAGCACCTGTAAATATTTTACTGCAAGAATACTAAGACTTAAAGACGATGTTTTATAGATACAGTATAAGAGATGATTGCTTACAAATGTTATGGTGGTGTGGGAACTGCTTCTGTGACATACACAGTTACTGGTGTGTAGCAGCTGGACAAAAGCATGCCTTGAAGCTTAGCTGTAGTTAAATTGTCAGTAAAGGGTTACCTGTCGGAAAGTTCTGATGTATCTTTTCTGCTGACTTTTGTTTGACAGTGCATAAGGTTTTGATACATGGACATCCTTTTGAAAGATTTGAGTTATTGTGTGTAATTTGATTCATTTTACTGGTTTGAGATGCCTGATTTGTTTAACATTGTCAAGTAAGTAATTAAAATGTATTTAAATAAACATTATGTGTGATTTATTAGAAGTATTTAAGCAATACTGGACTTAATACTGTATCATTTTCAAAATGTCACATAATTCATGTCACCAAAATCTGTCATGCATGGGTAAACTAGATCTTATGCACATGCGTGTTAAAGATATATTTACTGTTAAGTTTTTGTATAGTAAAACCATTACAAGTTATATTCTTTGCATTTAACCTAATCTTTCTGAATTGTTGAGGCATTTAATTTCCAAAGTAGCTCTTTAGTCCATTTTTTAATAAATCCCAGTAACACTTGTTTATTAACAGGGCTCGTTTTATGTGTATATACAGTCAGAGTTTTTTCAATCACCACTGTGATGAAAAAGTCAGAATCAGACGGTGCTACACATGGAGGCTTTGGGTCCCATAATGATTTTATTCCTGTGAGGCTCTGTTTACATTTTAATAAATACTTTATTAAATTATACATAATGATAATTTGTTTAAGACTGACAAATGTAATCTCCAAACTGGTAACGTAAACAGTTTAATTTGTTTAATTTTACTACCACATTAAAGAAATTACATTTTTTTCATTGTTCTCATTTCTGGCTTGGATGATGATTAACCCTTAGTCTTTTGCTGTTGCTCAGCACTACAGTCTACAATCCTGGGGTCTTCTCCTTGTTTTTGTGAAAATGCTTTTTTTTCATGCACATCTGAGAGGGATTCACTTTTCTTATTGACTGATTACTTTCCACTGCATGCTTTTGCATGTTCTCCATCATCTAAGTGCTGGTAAAGTGAAATGGAGAGAAAGGTGCTTAGTAATACACATTGATACAGTAGGTGTAATTTTAAAATGCTTTCTTTTTGATCAGTGGATAAAATCCAAGTTATTTTAACCTATTCTAATGTGGTATTAGTTTATCATTGAAACACTTCATTTTTGAAATACCCCCAGTAAGCTTAATACACATACAGTGTTAGAATGACAATAAAAGCAATCAAAAATTAATCAATCTATTTTTTTTAAGATTACTTTATAAGTAGAAGCTTCAGAGCTGAATTGTGCTACAGTATTTAGCCACGGATATTGCAGATTCATAAGTGATTAATTAATGTTCATTTTGTTTGATATTTCTGGGGTAACATTACAACTACAAAGCTAAATAACTCCATTTACAAGGCTTCTCATTAGATAAATGGCTGCCATTTTTGTTTAAACTATTTTTTGTAGTTAGAAGGTAATTCTTACCATTAATAAGTTATAAGTTATTGTTCCTGCCTCTGTTCTTCTACATTAGTAATGCCTGTTATTGTACAGAGTATTTCACAAATTCTTTAACAAAATGTTGTTCAAACTGTATTGGATTAGCGTAAGTTAACCTTTCATCTTTTTATTTCTGTTGAAATAGCTACTTTATGACTGAAATACAAGCTGGCTACTCCATATTTTGGTATTTTGTTGCTCTCAGTTCATTTTACTTTAGTTTAGAGAAAAATAAAAACATTTAAGGGTGAATGTCATAAACAAGACGCCGTAATTTAGGAAAAATATATGTCAAATAAACCACTGTGCATTAGAAGCTAAAGGAGGAATCTTTATGAAGTTCTTAAAGAATAAAAACAGCTTCTTTTTTGTAGTTTCAGAGGTGGCAGACAGTTAAACATTGAATTAAACTAAAAGTTCCATGTATAGTAAATTTGTCTTGTGATTAGGAAAATAATAGGCAAAAATGTGCAGCCATTGGCAAATGCCAGTTGTATTTGCAGATCTTCACTTTGGTTGGGACAGTCTTATTAAACAATGTTATTGTATTTGCATTTTTTCTTTAGTGTTGAAAACAGGCTGTTGTCTTATAAAATAAAAACCCCTTAATCAAGCTGTAATTGTGGGGAAAAAAGGATATTAACAATATTAAGTAATCACATCAAAACCAGCAACTATTTGTTTTTTTAGTCATTTAATTACTTAATTACTTTAATTACTTTTTTAGAGTATGAATTCTTGCTACAGAATAGTACAATTCACAGCACATATTGGCTGTTTGATAAGCAACTAGAAACTTTGAAGAGCAATGGACTTGCAACGTATCTTTTAAACATACGTATCACTGTGTAGAAAAAAGAAAAAAGGTTTTCAAGTCTAAAGTTCCCAGTTGATATTTTGAGTTATAGTTGCTTTTGGACATCAGTGGTCCCTAACAAACTCATTTGCAGTTATGGTTTGCATTGCCCCTATCTTTGTTGAGGGGTTAAGTTTAATATCACTTACATGCCATGGGAAGTGCTCTCTTAAGGCTATGTCATGCTAATCAGGAGCCTAAATGAACAAGTTAGTTAATGCGTTGGCAGCGGCAGGCCATTAGGAAGCCTGACATGTAAGGCAGATGTTCCCCATTTTGACCCCTGTTACTGGTTGAGCAATTCCTGGTCATGGTTTGTAATATTCATCAAAAGTGTTATGCCCACACTGAGGCATAATGGCTTTTTCAAAGCAGGCCTGAAGGTAGGGTTATACTATGTAAGATGCTTGAAAAACCTACACTCTTTTTCTGACGAAAAAAAAAAGAAAAGGTGCAAAGATTATGTGCAACCTTTAGAGTGTAGTAACAACTTATTAACATTCTGTCTGCAAAATGGTAGGTGTTGGGAGTGAGGGTGTTATAAAGAGGCAGCATGAGCTGTAGAATACTAAACTCAGTCAGACGGCTCAGTGGGCCATTGAATAAGAAAATGATGCCGCTCTAATTTACCAGCTAATTTGCTTTCATTCTCCTGCATTCATCTTAAATGGAGAGGTAGTGCACAGTGACCCAGAGATTGACAGATGCATAATCATTCTTATATTTCAGTGTTCAGGAATTCAACCGTATGTTTTCAAACTTACAAGCAGCACAATTTGCATTTGCTTCTTCGATAAAACAATGAATAAATTGAAAGTTAAATTACCAATGTATATATAAAAAAAAACAGTTGTGATGGCTTAACAGAATATTAATTGATCGCCAGAGGACAATTATGTATTGTGGTAGTTTAAGTGAGAAATGCAGTGTTTTTTCAGAATCAGCTGTTTTCTTTTTTTAAGCCATGGTTAACTTATTTTATTAGGTCTTTGTTTCTTGCTAAATAATTCAGTGGTACTAGTCTATATTGTTATTTTTGTTTAACAATATTTTTGAACAGGAGATCACACAGAATGTTCTTAATGTAAATGATATTTACGCTGAATTAGCTGAGCAACATGTGCCCATTTTGAAGATGTATACATTCTCACCGATACTTTAAGTTACCCACTCAAAACGGAGTCTTTCCCTTTATCTTAGACTACCAGACGAATGCAGTCAAGTAGCCTTCTTCCACACTCCACATGGAGACAAGAAGATGGCTTTGAAGACAGAATGACATTGTGAACTGAGTAACAATGAGCTAGCCACTGCACATTCGGTTTCAGAAGCTAATTTCTGTTGGCCAAGTATCACTGAAATGTAATTTTTATTTTAATTTTCCCTGTAATTTACATAAAGTAAAACCAATTTCAGGCCAAAACGTCATTTTTACATGCCTTGTTTTTGTTCATTCTAATCTCATTTTACAGCAGCTCACCCATCCTTTCACAAGGTTGAAATATGCTGTATACTTGTACAATGGACGTGAATAACTTGTTGTTTGAACATTAGACAAGATAAAGATTATATCACCACTAAAATATCAGTATAGTAATGCTTAGTGTCAGGCTAAATACTGTAATTTACATTATATGTATGTATAAAAGGAAACACAGAAACCCAAGTGATTATACTTGAGCATCAGACTCAAAGCAGCCAGCTAGATTTAGAAAATGGATTGATTTAGTGACCTCAATACTATCGTCCATCAGTAGTCGCTCAGCACCTTCTGTTGGAATGCTACAGTGCAGGTGATGTACAAATGGCCTGTGCAAAAAAAAAGTGGAGAGAACCAAATGATTTTAGACCAAAAATGTTTTAATCAATTCAAATAAATTTTTTGTCTTGTCTCTGTGGTAATATTTTGTAAATCATTTAGGTAGTAGGTGAGAGTAATAACTTAAGCAATATGAGTTTCTGTTTTATCAAAATGCCATTACCTTAACCTGACACATTTTGTTTTCTTTAATTTTTTTGCTTCTGAATAATCTGAACTTTTGTGATATTGAAGTAAAACGTGCCTCTGAGTGGGTAGTAGTTGATGATTAGTATAAAGGCAGAATTGTTTGATTATACTGTACATTTAAATACATTGCGCTGAAACGTTCAAAAGGACACAACTTTGACAAGTATTTGTGAATTTACAATAGATAGGTTCAATTTAGATTCAAAAGATACTTTGTCTTTTGAAAAAAAAAACTGCTTTACTGTGCTTATAATATTATAAAGTTAAATGCTGAAGACTTACGGTAATAGAAGTGGCTGTAGTACTGTCATGTCCATAGAGTAGGGTGATATTTCCACTTGCATGACTGATAAATGTTCAGCAAGACGTCACTCTTATATATGCAGTATTCTTGTTACACTCCTGCCTGACTTTAAAATGTATCTTTCTAGCACTTCAAACCGATTTCCTGTTTGTAATATTACATTCAGAACACCCTAACACTCATCTACAGCATTTCATCTAGATTATACTTTTAAAAGCTAGAGCATTTTGCTGCAATTAATGTGCTCATTATTACAGATTGATTGTCTTTGGTAGAAATATCAATGCATATGGTGAGTCAGTGTGAAATATAAAACCCCCTTTAAATCTAATTTTAAAATCTGGAGCAAAAAGTTTAATTCCTACTCCACGGTTGTAAATGTTTCTTCACATGTTCTAGAAAAAGAAGGATTAAAATACGAATTAATCTCAGTCATCATTAGGTATAAAACATTGAAAATGTATTTAAATTTATGACAGACTTGTTAAAGGATTTACCCATTTGTTTCTTTATATTTAAATTGAGAAAACAACTACAGTAGTTTAATATATAGATTTTGTTTTATCAAGACCGGAAAAGGTTTATTGCTGTGATCTACTGAGCTGGCAGAAATGCAGTCTTCTGCTGTCCCCTTGTAGAATTAGCAAGTCTTATTATTGTGACTTTAGCTTGTGACTACAGTATCAAGTTATTTACAATGAATGACCGTATCTGACTTAAACAAAAATATATAATGAACACTGTGTGCCTGGATTTGAAGTGTCACCTTCAGCCGAATTTGTTATTGTGTTACATCACTATATCCTTATACCTCACAAAGTCAGATTTGAATTGTATTTATTCACCCATTTTAAAGAAAACCAAAAATGGTGTTTGCAGGACATTTACAGTGTAGTACTGTATATGGCATTCAGTCAATTTCCTTGTTACTCTCCATATTGATTTTAAATCACATATTGATAACATCACCTTAACATAAAACATTGTCACAGTAATAATCTAGAGGTCAGCCAGTCAGTTACTCAGACTGTAAACTTTATAGTAATTAAATTTTATTATAACTTACATATCCAGCCGTGCTTATTCATTAAAACAATATGTGCAGACCCATTCATGTCTCATTGAAAACTTTTTCAAATAAATACAAATATTTCAGATCCTTTTTTGACAAGTAAGAAAACTGCTTCTTTGTAACAGTGACAGTGAGAGCTGATTGCAATTGCAAGTCACAGAAAAACCTGGGGGAGTGATAACTCCATGCAATATTCAAACTTCAGATATGTGCACAACATGTGGTTGTCATTTTCCATCTAACAATGAGGCAGCTTATCCAACAAAATGCCAATCAGAATAAGAATACTCAAGTCAAACAACAGCTGGCATGGCGGCAGCTGATCTTTGACTTTTGTGTGTGTGTGTGTGTGTGTGTGTGTGTGTGTATATATAGTATACAGTATGTGGATAAAATGATTTACCCTGTTTAATAGGATGAATCCCTGTTGACACAATGGCGTGATTGTTGAACCTTCATTCAAAAACATAATCATAAATAATGTATAATAACAGTGAAATACTTAACAGAAATGAAAAAAAACGGAATCTGGAATTTTAACACTTTTTAAACGTGAGAAATAAAGGATAGTTTTGGTGTTTCAAAAATCATGACATTCGATGTGGCAGAAAAAAATGTAGCTTTTTCTAGTTATATCTTTTACTTGGCACCAGTACCATGGTGTAGTTAATCGAAGGGGAAAACTTTCAGTATTATAAAACCTGTTTATTATTTTTAAACACAAACTCTCTATGACCACATTACATTTGAGAGATTTTAAACATATGGTATTATAGTATACTTTTGTTTTGTGAGTGATCTTCTGCATCTCATTGATCAATTTTTAAATAGACATTCTTTAGTTTGGCAGTGCTTCAGGATGATTGACTGAAACCCTCCTCTGCTTATGTGTTATGCCCAAATTGTTCTGCGACACAACTCATTGACTACTGCATATTAACAGCTAAAATATTCAGGTATAAATGATTGATCTAGTTGTAATGATTCTGGATGTTGACTAGTATCTAGTAAAAATAACAATACTAATAATACCTTTTAGTTGTATGACTGTTTAGAAGAGCAAAGGGAGGTTAACAGATAGTCAAAACAATAGTATTTTTTATTTATTTCAGATTAGTGAACTTGAAATATATGTACTGCATTTATTTTAATCTTTTCTTATGCTAATGTGAATGATTTCATGCGCTAAATAGATCAAGATTGTAATGATATTTGTGTGGCAGGCAGTTCTATCACTTATCTTTTGCATTACATGATAAATGCAGAATTGTCTTACACAGTGGAATGTTTGTCTGTTTGATTATAACTATACTTACTAGGACTGTGGCAACAGTTGTTCCCAAAACAGTGTTTCAGTTTTACTTGTTTTAAGTTTTAAGAGAGAGGTTATATTAATTATAAAAGGCCATAAATTAGATGCTGTCAGGTTTTTTTTTATGTATAGTACATGCTAACGATCTATAGGAATTTGGGCTTTACCTCCAAATAATGAAGTAAACTGATGTTTTTACATTTACATTTATTTGCTTGGCAGTTGCTTTTATCCAAGTAGCATTAGGCTACGGCCTGTTTGTTCAGCAGGTGTAGTATGAAAAAGATGTAATAATTTATAAATATATAATCATGGGTTACATTCAATAAAGCAATTAAACTTAATCTAATAAATTAACCAACACTATAAAGTATCACAAAGCATTTTTTTTTCAATCAATTCGACAGATATTCATAGAACAGATGGGTTTTCAATTGTTTCTTAAATACATTGAGGGAGTCAGCATTACGGATGGATGAGAGCAGCTCGTTCCACCAACTAGGAACTACACAGGAAAAGAGTCTGGATTGAGACTTGATTACCACGCAGAGGTGGCATCACCAGACACTGTTCTCAGACAGAGTAGGCGAGAAGGAGTATGTGATGTCCCCAGTGTCTCTATCTACACAAGTGCTGACCCATAGACTACTCTGTAGGCAAGCATCAGGGATCTGAACTTAATACATGCTGCTACAGGGAGCCAATGCAGTGACTTGAAGAGAGCAGTGACATGTGTCCGTCTCGGTTGATTAAATACAAGACGGGCCGATGCATTCTGGACCATCAGCAGCGGCTTGATAGCACATGCGGGTAACTCCTGCCAGGAGCAAGTTGCAGTAGGCCAGATGCGACAAGACCAAAGCCTGAACCAGAAGGTGCGCTGCATACTCTGTCAAATAAGGTCTGATTTTGTGGATCTTTTTCTTTCTGATGAATTATAACCCAACAAATGTGTTCAAACAAGGACACAGAAAAACTTTTACTTACTTTATACTTTTATCAAAATGATAAAGTGACTTTCTATATTTTAAAATGCATAATTTGAAGTCATAAATTAATATGCTCCACAAACTTCACTAAATAGGTCAATATTCCTTTATTGTTCTGTTGCCCCCTACTGTAGAATGTCAGGGCCTAATATCTGGTGAGATTTTGGTCTTATAATTAAGACTTTTATTTAACCGAATGCTTTTTTTGTGCCTCACTTTCTACCTGGAGATTTCCTTTCTCCTTTTTCTTTTAATACAGCTGACCTAGTTTTCTATCCACCACTCTATTAGTTAGGTGGAGATACATTAGTAATGGTACCTTTGGGTGTTGACCTTTGGTTTGCAATGAAAATCTGAGTGACTTGTGAAATGTTTCGGTATCTCTAACAGCTTGTTTATGCAGAGTCACTCTATGAGTTGAACTGAAGTTGACACACAGATACTATTTATTGCAAGCAGGCAGAGATGTGTTCTGGCTTTGGATTTTTTTTTTATTTCTTATGGAGCTCTTCAATCATACACCATATATGTTGCTATTTTATCAACACACATTTTCTTGTTAAATGAGATTGACATTAAACAAACATCATTGGCAGGATGCAAACGGATTACCTCTTTTATATCAAATAAGTATTACATTTTGTCTCTCTCTTTTTTAGGCTCCTAAGGTATCAGTTGCTGGTGCTGTTCCACCCCCTCCGCCTCCTCCAGGAGGAGCACCACCTCCACCCCCACCACCACCTCCACCTCCTCCTGGGGGTTGCCCACCTCCTCCACCCCCTTTACCATGTGGTATACCACCTCCACCACCTCCACCCCTTGGTATGGGGCCTCCACCACCTCCTGGTCTCCCTGGTATGCCTCCGCCACCACCACTTTTTGGGGGACCCCCACCACCTCCTGTACAAGAAAAGCTACCGTATGGCCTCAAACCTAAGAAGCTTTATAAGCCTGAAATCACAATGAAGAGGATTAATTGGTCCAAGGTATTTGGTATTTCCCTTTTGACTTTTATTAATTAATTGAATTACAATTGTATCAAGGTTTTAAAATGTTGCAGTAAGATGCAATATCTAGCTGTACTATTTGTTGCTTTACAGATTTATTATTGTGATCATTTGTATGCGTTCTAGCTCACAAGGTTTATTTATCTTTATTGATGGTATATCTTATTGCACAGCATAATGCTTCTGTAAATATGTTTCACTTTATTAACTTTCTATTTTAATACACCAGAGAAAAAAGAATAAACTTTTAGGTATGCATTTGTCTATAGGCAATGGCACACACTGACATACTGTAATTGTTTTCTGTTTTATTTTTGAAATATACTGTAGTTATGTTAGTGAACAGTCAACACAGATTTAGACAAGATGGATCATGTTTTACTAATTGGTAAAAACTGCTAAAATTTTGTAAGGAAACTTAAGAAAGTGATGTTAGTGATATATACATAACATAATCATCTTATTTTCAGAAAGTTTGGTTGGAAGCCTAATGAGAGGCTAGTGAACAAACTTCATGAAGCTGATATTTAAAGCTTAATTTAAGGATAGCTGCAAAGCTGACTTAAATGCAGAAAGCAACTTAGGTAATAATGTTGAAAGTGGGGTCCCTCAGGGGTCAATCCTCAGGCCAGTAATTGCTGAAATTTATATACAGTAATATACATAAAAACATGACTGATATTGATTTACAGACAGACATTTGAAAATCTTACAAGTACTTGTGAAGTAAAAGTGGGTGTAGGTTAAGGCACCTAAAACTGTTTCTGATTCTGATATGCTAACCTTGATACTAATAGTTCTGTAAAAATGAATGCTTTGTTGTGAGCTTTATAGCTACATGATTAACACTCCTGCTGCCACTCCAAATAAGCAGATAAACAGCATTAAAAATATAAAAGTGAATTAAAGGTAATAGATAATAAAATATTTTACTGATCTAAGCTTCTACTGTGTACTGCTGGCATAGCATACCCACTTTTCCTCAATTTCATCCTCATCTTCTTATTTTAGTCCTTCCCCTGACTACATTCACATTTCACATTTGTCAACAGTTCAATAAGCCCTTGCACAGAACTCACTTTTTAACCCCTTAAGATCAATAGAGATGACAAGAGATGGTAGAGGCCTACCAGCATATTGGAGTCACTACAACAGAATCCCTGCTAGCAACACTATAGTTACAAATTGCAAAAGAAAAAGTTGAGAACTTTCCCTTCAGCCTAACATACAGGTGCCCATCAACTCCTGTTAGGCATTCCCAACAATATTATAATCCTTTTCATAATGCTGCTTTCAGCTGCATTGCTAGATAACTTCTTTTAATCATATGGCCCCTTGGTTTTAGAACAGTCTTTATGCAAATAAGAGAAAATCTTTAAAAACTAAAAAAGCCAAGGGCATTGTCAAATGCAGACACAGTTTAGCATATCACTGATATTTGGACAAGTGGTTGTGGGATTGTATATGGACTTGAAGAAATTTTAATGTAGTTGCTTTTCCTTTAAAAACAGGTTATCTTTAGAGAAAGGGGCACAATTAATAAAGGGCATTGCAGGGCTTTCTCAGCCAATAAGCTATATGACCTTACCAGAACCTATATGAAATCCACAGGGAGTGCTGAGTAGACATTACATTAGGTTTTCACTTTTTTTGTTTCACATATAGAGCCGAGAAATTAAGATAGAGTACTAGTTAGTGTTTTTCTGCTATTTACACCATGCTGTTTCATGGACTCATCAAGATTGATGCTGTGCATGGGTCATTTTTCAATGGAAAGAGAAGCACTCCTGTTGGTTTTTGCCTCCCCTGACTTATATTAGTACCTAGCTATTAACAACATGGGTAGTTAGTCTTTTTATTGGCGTTTGTTGAATTTTGTTACCTTGCCTTAAATACTGATTTGTTCAACACCCTATTAAAAGAGCTAAAATATGAAACTCACAGTTTAATTAAACATGTATTTACATTAAAGGTATAGCCTTTGTCTGAGCTTATAGTGAGTGAATGTACTCAGTAAATGTTCTGTTTTCTGGCATTATCATAGTAACATTATCTTCATTTTCATTCTGCTTTGGTGATGTTCAAGGTGGCAAAAAACTGAACTTGATTAGCAATGTCACTCTCTCTATACCTGCTTTCCCTTTTGAGGAATTCCCTGATGCTTCCAGTCCAGATGAGAGAGTTAGTCTTCTCAGAGTAGACTGAACCCTGCATTTTTCCCAACGGAGGCACCCAAACTACATGTCCAAACACCTCAATTGGCTGTTCTGTGTCTGGAGAAGCAGTGGTTCTGCTATGAAATCCTTCGTTTTGTTGAACTCTTCATTCTTCCAAGAGTTTTGGGGAATTTCACTGGCTTCCTGATAGTCCTCTGTGGATTTTGCATGAACCAATGTGTTTGACATCCAGAATAATTCAAAAATATTGAAAGCTTCCTCAAAGGCTGCCAGCTTCACTCTGTTTTTCAGAGTATTCTATTCCAAGGAAGTGTCTTCAGTTGCCAGAGGGAATCTTCTGCCATTGTGGATTCCTTTCTCTTTCTTTATGGATACATGCATACATGAATAGAATGAGGTTGATTTAATAAAATAAGTTATATTTTTTCCCAAGAATTGGTTTTACAGTGTTGAGAGTTATTACACTGAAAGAAAATTAAATAAGTTCATAAAGAATTTAACTATTGAATCTTTTATGTTTCTCATTGCTAACAACTATTTTTGTCACTTGTATGTTTTTTAAATAGGCACTTAAAAAAAGTAATTTTAGATTTACATTTTTGAGTGACTGTTAAACTTAATGGTTTGACTTTACACTTCACACTTTTGTGATTCAAGCAGGCATTGCTGCAAGAAGTAAACATATTTCAGTGTGCATTCTTCTGCATTTCTGATAAATTCTGTAAATTTAAAGGGCCTATATACCATTCAAGGGCAGTAAGTGTATATCCTGCGTCTGCCCTCTCAACTTCAGCCTGAAATATTTAAATGTTTTTTGAAGAAGTAATGAACATTAAAAATCTAAAAGCCTAGATTGTGAAACAGTTATTAAATGTCAAGGGTAAGCAATCTGACTTTTGCTAGCAAAAGAGGATCTGAATCAATACTACAATATCACTTATTCTCTGCAGTTGCAAACTCAGTGTTGTTTACTTTTTATGCTCAATTAATTATAGATGTGAGATAACTTTAATATATTGGCAGAAGAAAAGAATAGAAAAGGTGTGTGTTCAAAGAAGATCCACTAAAAACAAGCATTTGGGTTTGTAATTTTTTTACTTGAAATAATAATAAAAATGTACACTTTCTTGAAACCTCTAATTCAGTTCAGAATCATCACATGGGTATTAAGAAAGCAGGTAACACATTACTAATGTGACACAGTCTTTATTATAAAAACTGCACCATCAGCTATAGCAAAGTTGGAACTTTACCCTCTAAATGTTGTGTGTTTATTTCAAACTTTGCTCTCGTGAAGGTAAATTTAGCAGGAATGTTTCCATAAAATGACATTACATTTTCATCAAGAGGCAAAGTCACTGAAATTTCTGCCTTTTTTAATCTGATCTTATTAAGCACTCAAAGAACAGAAATCTATGGTTATTTGTATTGTTTTAATCAGAATAAGAAATATGATTGTTCTACTGTACTTCTTTCTCTGTTGTCATTTGTGAGCAGATCATGATAAACTCGTAGCTTTTTCCCCATTTTATTCTGCATTATGGCATTGTCTTTTTAGCAGACTTATTTTGTGATTTCTCCATGGAGTTTCAGTCTGAAGAAGATTCTTTCTACTTTGACAGGAGAGACTTTATCAGTGGTCCCCAGGAGTTTATTATTAAAATTGTTCACTAGACTATTGCAGGAAAATGATTCAACTCATGTGGTTCCCCCAGTAATTATTGTTCAACATGAACTGAACATTACAGAATTCAAAAAAGTGATAAGGTCTAATGTAGTTTTAAGGAAAAAAGCACCTGTTACCAGATTGTTCACTACTGCCTTTTAAAAAAGAGGGAATGTTTTGTATATCTTACAAGTTTAAATAAGTTTAAAACTTTGTAGTTTGTGTGGTACCAGTTAAAACTAGGCCTCAAAAGTGCCAATATATTGTATACTAGCTGAAATACCCAGCGTTGCCCAGGAGGAAAATAAAGTGTTTTTTTTTTAATCGTTTGAGAAAAATATAATTAAAAAAAAACATAACTTCAAAAATAAAAATAAATTAACAACCAATGAAGACTCACTAATGTGCTTGTCTTGCAGTCTTGTATGTATGTTATCATCCAGTTGACACTCAGAATCGGCCAGCTGTCTTTCATTTCCAAAGCAACAGGGGCGCGGTGGTGCTTAAACATAAAGAATGCTGGCAGTCACCTTCAGTTCACCCTTCTGGTGGTCGTTTCAAGTGTCAACTGGATGATAACATGCATACAAGACCGCAAGATCACTCCCCCCACCCTACCCAGAAGGGGGTGGGTTATGGCTGATTTCACCTACTTTATTTTTAGCTGACCAATGAGAAACATGTGTAACGAGTTTCATGAAAATTGCTCCAGCCGTTTGGAAGTGATGCTGGAACATACATACATACACACATACATTGACTTATATATATATATATATATATATATATATATATATATATATATATATATTTTCTACTTCTTAAAATATCAGCTACAAATTCAGTTGTTTCAGCAAAGTACTTTCATTATTTTATGCTTCTTGACATCTCAGTGAGAGTTTTTCTGGAATTTCAAAGTTTATCATCTCTCATGATATCTATAATCTAATGGGACACTTCTTGTATACTTCAAATAGTATATTGCTATGCGTTCTCTTAAAAATGACATTGTGCATGATATTGGTGACAGTCTCCATGCAAAAGGACAGTTTCAAAAGAGACCTTCTTAAGAGAGGGGTGAGAACTTGTACTGAATGAACATCTCTATACACTAATGTGGGAAGACTGCCTGTCCCAGTACACATACTGTAGCTGTCAGCTCTGTTGGTCTGACCCAGAAGTAACCCTAGTCTAGAGGTTGGAGTGCAACAAATTGAACAGTAGCATACAAGTAAAAACATTTTTCAGGTTATTATCTGAGCCTGCTTATCAAATTCAGTATTCTGGTCACCAGGAGCCCAAACGAGTATCTTCGATCATAAGGCAGCAACCCTCCCTTTGTAAGGAACCAGTCCTTCACAGTGCACACTCACTTACTTGTAGTCCTGCTCGCATTCATTCCAGGCTAATTTACATTCCTTTATCAACTTAATGTGTTACCTCTGTTATCCAGAGAAAAAATGCAAGTAGTCTTGGGGAAAATATGCACATTGCATACATGTGGTGAATAGACTGAGGTTTTAAACCACTGTGCCACCATGAAATATTTCTCTACCTCTGTTTCCGATAGGGGTCACTAGTTCCCTAGTTGGAATAAATTCTTTTGTAATTGCGGCGTTTTAAGTAACCAAAAACTATACAGATATGCTATTAAAAGGCGATATCCCTCCTAGAGTGATACATCGGTAAAAATCACATAAGAGAAAATAACTTAGCTTTCTTTATTGACGATTTACGCAGCATTACAGACAGGAAGCCAATAGCAAGACAATACCAAGGTGGGATCTTGATCTATACAGTCTGCCATTTTTCGTCACTGTGCTGGAAGGCTTTTCAGGACGGATGACGATATCACCCATCTGTCTGTCGGCTTCAAAGTATTTGGCTGATGTCCAAGTCTTTTTATACTGTCTTCTCCACGTGCAGGCCCTTATTTAGGTTCCAAACAAGGGAAGGAGAGGATTCCATTTCATCTCTAACATACGGAAATAGTACAATGACCATTTTTGTAGTTGTACCTTCTCTCTTCAAATGCTTGCCTAGCAGTTCTAAATGCTAAGAGCCCCGTGTGCTAACTTTGGCCTGTCCTGTACATGTGAGTGGATTTATACAATAATTATTGTACAGAGCATAGTGACATTAAACTTATATTCTTACTAGCAAAATACCCGCGCTTCGCAGCGGCGAAGTACTGCCTTAAAATTTTTATTAAGAAGAAAATTAATCCTTTTTAAACTGAGGGAAAATATACCAATAATTATTTGTTAAGGATCTCTTTGTATACCACATTGTCAGTTCGGCCCTCCGGTTGTAATATGACTAAGCTGTGCGCTGAGCTTACTCTTGAGCATGCAACGTACAGTTGGCCATGTGAACAGTAATCTTGTTTCAAATCTCACAGCTTGGATTGCTGCTGTCATAATCGGTTTCAGTTTCATGGTTTGTTTCAATTACGTCAGTATTTGCAGGACTTGTGCTGAAGTGACATTCGGCATCTGTCAAGCATTGTAAGCATACAACCGTTGTCATCGATAACTCCACATCCAGCTTTTGATAGTTTAAACATTCATAAACATCAAAGTGTCCACTACTGAAATCGTCACCTGTGAATCTAAGATGTTTAAGAGGCATTGGCGGTTGTTGAAAGGTGTAAAATATTTGGCCATTTTGGTACACTTGAAAGCGACAACCAAACAATTCAGCGGCAGCCATCAACTCACATGCAGAACCATAGGTGAAGGGCTTAAGCATTTCACTCTTATAGTGCTCCTGTGTAGTATAATTATCTCCTGTACCGTCATCAGTCCACACCTTGAACCTGTCCCAGTCATTCAATACATAAGACACAATGTTCCTCTGGATATCAAGATTGAGCCTGATATGGCCATGCAATATGTAACAAAGAGAATGGAAAAGGTAGGTGCCATCTCCGGGCATGGAAATCACTCGGTAAGTGACAGTTCTTTGATCGATGGTGATCACCTCGATAGACATGTTAATGTGGGTACGGTTGGAATGATAAAGGAAATGGGTACCTGAACAATGTAAAGTAAGTCTAAAATACCTACACAATAACTATAATCGTAATAAACGAACAATAAAACAGCAGAGAAGCCGTGGATTAAATAAAAAGGCTGCGGTTATCAGCAGGGAGACGTGAATCCCGTGGCGAAGCAAGGAAGGGAATGTAGAGACCGGAGCGACGGACGGCCTTATGTAGGCAGGCATCCAACAACGTGGGAGGCGCTGGGATGGGGGACCCAACGCCGCCTCACACGGTGGCCGAGCTGCAGGCTATGGACGTATATATGTACGTATTTAGGATTCAGTTAGCATTGGGAACCCGCGTACCAAATTTCTTGAAGATGGGCCCATAAGTAACAAAGACCGTTGAAAAGTTCATTATGGCGGCTGACAAGGCATCCTACCACCGAAATAAGTACGTACATTGGTTTCGGTTAGCGCAGGGAAGCCGCCTACCAAATTTCGTGAAGATGGGGACATAAATAAGAAAGTTCAACATGGTGGACGTTGTCGACCGTTATGACCGTTACGCGTAGAATTTCGAAATGAAACCTGCTTAACTTTTGTAAGTAAGCTGTAAGGAATGAGCCTGCCAAATTTCAGCCTTCTACCTACACGGAAAGTTGGAGAATTAGTGACGTTGGAAAGTTCAATATGGCGGCCGACAGTGGCATCATATCACCGAAATAAGTACGTACATCGGTTTCAGTTAGCGCAGGGAAGCTGCCTACCAAATTTCGTGAAGATGGGGTCAGCCTTCTGCCTACACGGGAAGTTGGAGAATTAGTGACGTTGGAAAGTTCAATATGGCGGCTGACAGTGGCGTCATACCATCGAAATAAGTACGTATATCGGTTTCGGTTAGCGCAGGGAAGCTGCCTATCAAATTTCGTGAAGATGGGGCCATAAATAAGAAAGCTCAACATGGCGGACGTTGTCGACCGTTATGACCGTTACGTGTAGAATTTCGAAATGAAACCTGCTTAACTTTTGTAAGTAAGCTGTAAGGAATAAGCCTGCCAAATTTCAGCCTTCTACCTACACGGGAAGTTGGAGAATTAGTGATGAGTGAGTGAGTGAGTCAGTCAGTCAGTCAGTGAGGGCTTTCCCTTTTATTAGTATAGATTACAACTTCTTTGTTTGCAAGCAGGTCCTCCAACTTCCAGGGAAAATTTGGGGGTTGGCGGCAGGATTGGCACGCCAGCCACTGTAAGAAAAACAAAAAAAAAACAAAAAACAAAACCTCACAGTGTTCCAATGTAGTGCTGAGGTGTCACCCACTTCACTCGGGTCCCATTCTAGGTGGGTTGTCATGTGGTGGGTGTGACAATTCGCTGTAATCAGCGCATGCTCCCAACCTCCTCCTCCTCACTGTTTTCTGTGACAAACTGGCATATTTGTCATAGTTTTAATCACTTTTAAAGTAAAAGAATGTCTGAAATGTACATGTGAGTCATTTTAGGATCTGCATAGCAACAATTTTCAAAAAGTGGCAAGTGAATGAAACACTGACAGATCTGTTAGTTAAATGAAGCAAAATGAAGGACCTGTTATGTATTAAAGGTCATTTACAGTGAAGAACTCAAAAATAGGTACTATTTCAAAAAGAAGTTTTTTTGTTAACTCTTTCCCTTCTGGCAATTATAATTTAAAGCTGTTGCAATGCTTTTATAATATAACACCTTGATGGAATGTTTCTGTTTCTTACTTCACTTTAAAATTACAGAGCATCTTATTTTGGTGGGCTAATATTTTCCATTTGTCGAAGTATAGCAGTTACTTTCAATAATATCCTTCATTCCTACAGTAAGTGACAGTTCAACAGTATCTGGTCATTCTCATGTCTGTTCTTTAAATTATAATTGCCAGAAGGGAAAGAGTTAACAAAAAAACTTCTTTTTGAAATAGTACCTATTTTTGAGTTCTTCACTGTAAATGACCTTTAATACATAACAGGTCCTTCATTTTGCTTCATTTAACTAACAGATCTGTCAGTGTTTCATTCACTTACCACTTTTTGAAAATTGTTGCTATGCAGATCCACCTTCACCTCAAAACTTTGACTATGCACATTTGCTGTCCTGACCCCTGTTCTGACAAGCTTAGAATAATAAGAGAAAACATTATGTCTGAAATCTGTTTAAGTACTATCAAGAACTTATAGTGATATGCAGTGCCAGAAGCATTTGCTTTCAGAGATTTGCTTTCAGTCTGTGCACCATCCATCAATGCACTGTCAGCCATGGCATGACTGTTTAAATAAAATAGGTTACAGAAATCTTGGATGTAGAATTAGGCCAAATTTAAATGAATTTTGTGTCTGAAAGAGAATAAAAATAGTGAACAGAAATTATTTCACAAAGGAGAATATAATCAGAATGATTTAGATTAAAAGCAACCTTAATATGCTACACATTTCTTATGTTTAGAATTTACTAAGGGAGTAAATTGTTTGTTTGTAAATGACCTCCAAAAAAAGAAGAAAAAAATAAAAATAATAATAATAGTAATGGTAAAAGATCCACAAGTAGAATTTCTATTTTCTAAAGAAAGGTTAATCCGTCCATTTGCTTATCACAGTGGAGCTGCAGCTTTCTTGTGGGCACAGCATAGCAGCGGGCATCACTGGTACTTCAGTCTATCACAGTGTACATAAACACACTTGAACCCACTCATATGGGGTCAATTTGCAATTAACTATTAACCTAACATGCATATATGCAGTTTACAGTAAAAATTCAAATATAACCTTCAATATTACACAGAAAAATATAGTATGTAACTGATATCTTACTTACTCACGTAAAATATGTATTACATTTGGCTTCTAATATATCTGCCACATATTCACATTATATATATATATATATATATATATATATACACACACAGTGGGTACGGAAAGTATTCAGACCCCCTTCAATTTTTCACTCTTTGTTATATTGCAGCCATTTGCTAAAATCATTTAAATTAATTTTTTTCCTCATTAATGTACACACAGCACCCCATATTGACAGACAAAAAAAAGAATTTTTGAAGTTGTTGCAGATTTATTAAAAAAGAAAAACTGAAATATCACGTGGTCCTAAGTATTCAGACCCTTTGCTGTGACACTCATATATTTATATTTGTGTGGAGTTTACATGTTCATTCTTGAGATCACCTTCATTTGAGTCCAGCTGTGTTTGATTATACTGATTGGACTTGATTAGGAAAGCCACACACCTGTCTATATAAGACCTTACAGCTCACAATGCATGTCAGAGCAAATGAGAATCATGAGGTCAAAGGAACTGCCTGAAGTGCTCAGAGACAGAATTGTGGCAAGGCACAGATCTGGCCAAGGTTACAAAAAATTTTCTGCTGCACTTAAGGTTCCCAAGAGCACAGTGGCCTCCATAATCCTTAAATGGAAGATGTTTGGGATGACCAGAACCCTTCCTAGAGCTGGCCGTCCGGCCAAGCTGAACTACCGGGGGAGAAGAGCCTTGGTGAGAGAGGTAAAGAAGAACCCAAAGATCACTTTGGCTGAGCTCCAGAGATGCAGTCAGGAGATCGGAGAAAGTTGTAGAAAGTCAACCATCACTGCAGCCCTCCACCAGTCAGGGCTTTATGGCAGAGTGGCCTGTCGGAAGCCTCTCCTCAGTGCAAGACACATGACAGCCCGCATGGAGTTTGCTAAAAGACACCTGAAG
Source organism: Polypterus bichir lapradei (assembly GCA_026402145.1). Taxonomy (NCBI): domain Eukaryota; kingdom Metazoa; phylum Chordata; class Cladistia; order Polypteriformes; family Polypteridae; genus Polypterus; species Polypterus bichir. The sequence continues at coordinate 40,563,028 of JANRMT010062790.1, forward strand.
ATTCTCTGGTCTGATGAGACCAAGATAGAACTTTTTTGGCCTTAATTCTAAGCGGTATGTGTGGAGACAACCAGGCACTACTCATCACTTGTCCAATACAGTCCCCACAGTGAAGCATGGCGGTGGCAGCATCATGCTCTGGGGGTGTTTTTCAGCTGCAGGGACAGGACGACTGTTTGCAATCGAGGGAAAGATGAATGCGGCCAAGTACAGGGATATCCTGGACAAAAACCTTCTCCAGAGTGCTAAGGACCTCAGACTGGGCCGAAGGTTTACCTTCCAACAAGACAATGACCCTAAGCACACAGCTAAAATAACGAAGGAGTGGCTTCACAACAACTCTGTGACTGTTCTTGAATGGCCCAGCCAGAGCCCTGACTTAAACCCAAGTGAGCATCTCTGGAGAGACCTAAAAATGGCTGTCCACCAACATTTACCATCCAACCTGACAGAACTGGAGAGGATCTGCAAGGAGGATTGGCAGAGGATCCCCAAATCCAGGTGTGAAAAACTTGTTGCATCTTTCCCAAGAAGACTCATGGCTGTATTAGCTCAAAAGGGGGCTTCTACTAAATACTGAGCAAAGGGTCTGAATACTTAGGACCATGTAATATTTCAGTTTTTCTTTTTTAATAAATCTGCAACAATTTCAAAAATTCTGTTTTTTGTCTGTCAATATGGGGTGCTGTGTGTACATTAATGAGGGAAAAAATTAATTTAAATGATTTTAGCAAATGGCTGCAATATAACAAAGAGTGAAATTGAAGGGGGTCTGAATACTTTCCGTACCCACTGTATATATATATATATATATATATATATATATATATACACTGTATAATCATTTAACTCTCCATTTAAACAATTAATCTAATCCTGTTTTAGTTCCAGGATTCTAGCGGTTTTTGCATCAATATCTGTCTAGCTAAACATAAATAAAAGCAAAACCTTCATAAGGAAGCTACTGTATGCAAAATTTCAGGAGAGAATCAAGAAATGCTCATCTTGGTAATCTCCTATTTAGCAGTTTCATTCTTTAATACTCATTTCCCCATTGTGCTAATTTGATACATTAACAGTCAATAACCCTTCTTTTCTTCTAATTAGGGAGATTACACAAAGAAATTCTTTATGAGGTAATTAGTGAGGTTTTTCAGTGAGTTCTTTTTTAATAAAAGATATCTTCTAACAGAAAACAGATACATCTAGCACCAATAAATGTAAGCCTGTTATTTATTTTGAGTACTTGTACAGAAACTTTTCTTTTCCATAGTATTGGTGAAATGTGTCTTGGAACCAGTCTGAGGAGATCTGCTGGGGTATTTTTGTGATTTATTTAAGCAATTTATTACTTGCTTTTAGTTTTTTTTTTTCTTACTCTGCTAAGCAGCAATCAACTCATTAAGGCAAATGCATGGCATCGCATTGGGCTTGGCTGCACAGATAAAAGAAGAGGGGCAGGTAAGAAAGGAGAAAAACAAATCTGGAGAAAGAAAATTTAGAAGCAACCGTGCACTAGTGAATGATGTGAGCTCTTCACTGGTTTCTGGTGGAGGGAGAGTGAGTGAGTGCAAGTGCAACAGCTGGGAGGAGATTTCTAGCTTGCTGAATAACTCTGAAGAGATAATTGCTGTTGAAGGGATCAGTAAAGCTGGAAGGTAGCTGGTGTAAACCCCACAGTGTTTTTTTTCTTCAAAAAATAACTTTTAATATAATGTAGTATACACTTACACTAACAAATATTAAATAACACTAATATTTATATATTATATGATTTTATATGATACAAATCATTTTCAGTGTTGTTCATATATTTTTGGCTTCAAGTTTTTGAGATCTTTCGGCTTTCAAAATATTCCAATTTATTTGTTCACAGCCAACTCACAAATAACCAAAACCATGAGTGTAAAATTTGCAAATTTGGAGGGGCAAGTGTAGTTTGTTACGAGTAAAGTCCAGCTTAGCCCTAAATAGATTACCATTCTGATGTGAAAGCCTCAAATGAGTAGGAATATGCTTGTGGAAAAATGGAAGACATTGCTGAGTCTTTTGATAGCAGCAATTCTTACGTAAAGAATTCAGGAGAGGATATCTTTTACAGGGATTCAATGTCAGTTTGTCCAGAATTTTTTTTCCTCCTATGCTCTTAAAAGGTGCTAGAGTGGTTCTTCAGAATAATGTCATTGGGGAACTGTTTTTAGTTCCCAAAAGAGCAATCCACAAGAAAGTTCCAGGAAAAACTTTATTTATTTAGATCCCAAACAAGTTGTACAGGGTTAGCCAAAATGAAGTACCACATTTCTCAAGGTCATTGTGCAAAGTAGAGGCGGCCGAGTGGGTTGGGGTGGAGGTCCTTTGATTGGCAATCCCTTGTACTTTTCAATTGGCAACATGCCATGGCCCGGTGCGCACCATGCTTTCACTGTCAAAGCATTCTTCAAAAACAAACAAATCCATCATCACTATGCAACACACCTTCTGAACGCACTTCAGCATTCCTCCTAACGGTGATACCCCAAATTGGAAATATAATTCTGGCTAAATTTAGACAGATGGGTACAACATTGAACAGAAAATCTCCAGTCCGTCCTCAGACTGTAAGAAATGCTTGAAAACATCCAACCTGTAAGGACATCAATCTTGCAGTCTCCTAGATGTTCAGTGTGCAAACATGCTTCTGCCTTAGGCATTTCCAACATGTCTTTGAGGAGCATTTTGCATGAGGACCTTAATCTCCATCCATACAAAATGATGGTAGTGCAGTAACTCACTGAGAGAGACTGGGAGAGCCGTAGAGAGTTGTGCACGAACATTCTGCAAACCGTTCATCAAGATGCCATCGTCATGTGCAGTGACGAGGCACATTTCCATTTGAATGGTTGCATAAATAAGCAAAACCTTTGCTATTGGGCATTTTATCCACATATTAAAAACCTTTTCAAAGTCCAAAGAACCCATTTTTTATGAAGGCATCCCATCACAGATTGAAATGTTTTTTTGTCAAGCAGTGGAACTATGACAAAGTGCACAGCCCAGTGAAGTGCCATTTTAGAACTATTATTTTTAAGTCTGATGTCATTGTTTAGTTATCAGAGCCCCACCACACACTGTCACCTTGATGTGTTGATGGGGCCTGTGCACTGTAGTGATGCTCTGAGCTAGGGCACCTGGAGCTTTGTACTCCTGATAAGGTCTCCCTTGTTGAATAGATTTGGGCTGAAACGTCAGACACAGAACAATTTACACTTACCATCATAAAAGAACAAATAAAGACCAGCATACCCTGCCCAGGAAAAGGTTAACAGAACCCACTTTTGGGGTGAGAATTAGAGGTGGCATTCACCGGCAACCTGAATGGGCTCAGCAAGCAATGGCACTAAGGAGCCATCTTGGGGGCTCACCACCTGCAAGATGATGGTGCTGGAGTTCCCATGATTGAAAGAACTTGAGTGCTTATGTACAAAACTGTTCAGTGTATTCAGCCTTCCTAGAGAAGCAGAGTGAAGTGTTTGAATGGATGCTGCCCACTGACATGGTAATCTTAACATGTGACTTCAATGCTTACATTGGGAATCACATAGATACCTGGAAGGATGTGATTGGGAGGAACAGCCTCCCTGTTCTGAACCAGAATGATGAGTTGTTATTGTAATTCTGTGTTAGTCATGGATTGCCCATGACATACACCATGTTTGAACACAAGGAATTTCATAAGTGTACCTGGTTCCAGAGCACTTTGGGAGAAGGTCAATGATAGACTGTGTAGTTGTTTCAGCTGACAGGAGGCCATATGTTTTGGATAGTCAGATGAAGGTATGGTCACGTGAGTTGGATTTGAAGCTAGGGTTTAGGCCCAATAGACTAGAGAAGCCTAGATGAGCTGTTAGGGAACCCTGAGCATGTCTGGCTGAGGCTTCCCTTCATAATAAGTTTAATGCCTACCACTGAAAGAACTTCTCCCATGTGCAGAGTGAGGGTGGGACATTTGAGTCTGAGTAGACCTGGTTCAAGACCTCACTTTTGGAAGTGGCTGCTAGAAGCTGTAGCCTTAAAGTTTTTGGGGTATCTCATGGTGGCAACACTAGGACCCAGTGATGGACATTACAGGTAAGGGAAGCTGTAAGACTGAAGATGGTGCCCTTCAGGGAAAAACTCCCTGTGGTATCTCCTGACTCAGTTCAGAGGTACCAACAGGCTAAGAGGACTGCTGCAAAAGTGTTTGTTGAAGGTAAAGCTCAAGCTTGGGGTGAGTTTGGAGAGGCCATGGAGGCTACCAGATGGCCTTGAGGTTGTTCTGGTAAACTGTTTGATGCCTCAGAAGGGAAGGCATGACCTTGCCCAAACTGTGTTTCACAGAGAGAGAGAGAGAAGTGTTGACCTCTTCTGGGGAAGTTTTAAAACAGTGGAAGGAACACTTTGAGGAACTTCTCAACCTGGTGGATGTGCAATCCTATAAGGAGGCAGTGTTGGGCAAGTCTGGTGGGAGGGATCGCGTCACTGTTGCTGAAATTATTATGGTGGCCTGATAATTCCATGGTGGTAAGGCAGCTGAGGTAAATATAAACTGAACAGAAATGTTGAAAGCATTGGAAATTATTGGGATAACGTGGCTGAAGTTATTCCATGTTGCATGAAAGGCAGGTAAAGCACCCGTGGAATAGCAGACTGGCATGGTGGTCCCCATATTTAAGAAAAGGGCCCAGCGGGTGTGTTCCATCTACAGAGGGATCACACTCCTCAGCCTCCCAGGTAAGACAAGACATATGCAAAGATGCTTGAGGCAAGAATCCATCTGATAGTTGAGCTATACATATATGAGGAAGAATGTGGAGCAGTAGACCAGCCATTCTCCCTGACACTGGTGCATGGGAGTATGATAACTCAGTATATGTGTGTTTTGTAGATCTGGAAAAAGCATGTGACCGTGTCCATACCATGTGTTGTTGGGAGGTGCTGCAGGAATATAGGGTAACAGGGCAGCTCTTGCATGCTTTTCATTTTCTAAATGAATACAGTGAGAGCTGTTTCTGAATACTTTGTATTAAGTCGAATTAGTTTGCTAAAGTAAACCAAAGAATTAGTTTGGTGGCTAAATGGAAGAGTAAATTAAACAAAAAAACACATACCCATGCAGCTAGTAGATGACAGAGCATGTTGGACTCGTCTGTAGGATTAGTTAAGTTGAGTGCAGTGCATGGAAGTGGGTGGTCAAGGACTAAGTCGTGAAACTAACATAAACTGACTGTCCTCTTCCTTTTACAGCCAAATCCAGACAGTGTTATGCCTAATTACTTTAGGCAATGCATGTTAAGTTAACAATTAGCTGTCATGCAGACTGAACTAAAATGTGTATTGCTGAAAAGATTCTTTAACACTAGAATTACCAGAGCCTACGAAAAAACTCGTAGATCCATCCCACCTTAAATCGCTTCTTAAAACTGTTCTCACCTTTCCGCCAGCGTCTTTTGTTAATCTAAATGTGCTGATAAAGAAAAGTTGCAAGTAGCCGGCTATTCTATCCCCCACCGACTTAGAACGTGCACAAACTTCTCCCAGCTCATGCCTTGATTGATTATCTGGGAGTGAAGTGGAGTTTTAGAGTGGAAATGATAGATCATTATTTGGAATACACGCATTTCACGTGTGTTCCGTTTCTACAGTAATCCGTGTAAACACATTTTTAAAACAGAAACTTTTTCATATTATAGTAATAAATGACAAAATGTAGGCATAAACTATATAATGTATGAAGCCTGAAGTCCAAATATCAAAGAAACACTTTCACAAAAGGTACAAATATAACAGAGCAAAAGGGTAAAACCATAAAAATCAGAAATATAGCAGTTATTTCCTGTTGTATTTAAGAGAGAAAACATGACCTTATATTCTGTTATCACTTTTAGCATACAAGTAAAAGTGTTTTTGACAAACCACTCAAATTGTTCAATGTGCAACATTCAGCTTGACAGCCTCAGTATGCATACATGTATATGTGTGTTTTTTTTTTGTTCTTTTTTTAGTTCCATCTGTACTTAAAAGTCTAGATTCTCTATTTTGTAACTAAGTATATTGTAAATGCGCAGTTACTTCTAGACACGCATAACAACGCATCTAGCATGTTCTCTTTGGTTTACCAGGTTAGGGCAAGGCCTGAGTAAAATATACATTTTCCGATTAATCGTTATTTTTTGTTTAAATGATTTGGTATCAGTTCTTAAAGTCTCAAGATTGGTGTTGTGCATCTCAATCCTGTTCAATTAATATGTGTAGATTTTTGCTTAACTTTGCTTTTGGTATCCGATCCAGTAGATGTGGCTAATGCGCTTGTTAAGGCTTTCTACAGAAAAAGAGCTTTACTACTTTGCACAAAGTGACGAGTCCTCCTTACCTGAAATCAGCATCTTCGACACTAAATGAAGATAAGCAAAAATCTACATATTGTACATTGCACAAACTGACATGCCATATGTAAGCTGCGCAACTCAGATGTTAAGTATTGTGGTAACATAACAAATTTGAGAAATTACTTAACCCAACATCACCTAGCGGTTCAGAAACAGTTTCATCCCAAGAAATATAAACACACTCAATCAATTGCTCCTTGTAGAACTGTTTGTACTTATAAGTACAATTACCCCACTGTAAACTTGCACTATAGTTATAATATTGCACAACATGCGCCACTTTATAAAGCGCGTATTTACAAATGATGATGATATTTTTAAGATGAAATGCAGCAAAATATGTTGATTATATTATACAGATAAAACTTTAACTTCATTTAAATAATCTGTATTTTTAATAATTAAACATGTGAGGACACTGTGCCGCAGCGCTAGCAAGTTCATGTATTATTCCTGCCTTTCTCTGTATATTTACTGAGGCTGGCGCGACACTGGAAGGATAGATGGATAGAATAATTAAACACGTACTATGAAGATATTTCAATGTTTCTTAAAAGTTTTGAAGAATCGTCGTTGTAAGCTTACAGATGGCTTAACGTCTATTACAGAGCTGATTGTGTGGCGATTGGGTATTTGGGGAAGGAAAAGGAAGGACAGGAATTGGAGGTTAGTACGTTTGAAAGAGACAGTACTGCTACAATAAATTATTTCATCGAAGGTCGCGCATGGCGCAGTAGCATCTTGTGTGAGACATGAACAATCACTGCGCCATCGTGTTCCCATGTTTAATAACATGCTTTCATTCCAATCATCATGAAAATGATATCACGTATACATATCAGTATTTTAATTATTCAGAGAGCTGTAATATCACGAATGTAATGGATTCTGTGTCCTGTCGGAGAAAGAGAAAGAACGGAAGCACGTAGTGATTCACACACATAGAGCAAAATGAAGATCAAATACAAAAAGCATTTAACATGCTACTTTAGTTACGATGAGATTTGAGAAACTAGTAAATTAAATGATTTTAAGATGAAGTTTATGATGTTCTACTTTAATGACAAAATAAGCAACATGATTAAAATGGAAATTTCGAGATTAAAGTTGTCATTTCGCGCTTTTTTCCCAGTGTGTGCCTATTTTATTTTTTTTTGTCTCTACCCTAATAAGCTCAGACGGTGGGCTACAACTCACCTTTTCACAGCGACTTTTTTTTTATTTTGGCACTGTGCGACTTTGTGAACTTCATCTTTCGAGTTTCTCCGACACGCTATGTCACTCGATCAACTTCCTTTTGTTGATTATACCACTGTTTAAATCAACAAATAGTATGTTTTTCCTTTGCCTCCACTTGGTATTCGCTAAAGTTCTTATATTTTCCCCCGTACTTTTCCCATTGTCTTTTCACAGAACGCTGAGCCGAAGGGCTATTTATATTGATTTTCATATTCAAAGAGGCGTAATTCTGGGAGGAATTGGGGGGGGGACAGCAGGCGCGTGCACGTGCGTTACTTTTCACGCTGACCGGGATTTATGGAGCAGATGAACGTGGAAGTTGGAGTACGCACAGATTCCTGCATCTGGATTTTCCTGTGCGTAAGCACATTTCGGCTTTTGTACTTACGTCATGTTATAGTGCGAATTCTACGCACGGCGTTATGCATGAGGCCCCTGGTCATTTTAAAAGTAGCTCGCAAGCCGAAAAAGTGTGGGCACCCCTGCCCTATACTGTTGCTGACAACGATGCCTTTCAACAAATGAAGCAGGTTTTGGAGCAGCTGTATAATATACCAAAAGGAAAAGAAATTAGTGAAGTCATGATACCTAGGCTTTATGAAGATCTTAAGCAAAGCAAGCATTCTAGATACACTTTACCTTCAAGTTTCAGACTCCAATGTTCATTTATACCTGACATGTTTACCTTCTGTGTGAAGAAAATTGCATTTATTTATATTAAACCTCAGATGTCACACATCTTGTATGCCTTGATCCTGTCTAGATCCTTTTCTAATGATTTTCTTCAGTCTAGAACATACCTCCATTCCACCTACTGTATTTGTGTGTCACTTGCATATTTATCTAGGTTGTTAATTCATTTTTGAATGGTACCATTTATATAAATTAAAAGACCCATATTTCCACCTCTGACCCTTGAATGACAAAACTAAATTATAACCAATTATATTTTGTAATTTTGCCAATTTGTTCAAATCTGCATAATGCACTTTGAATTTTCATCTATTACTACAGTTTGATCACTAGCCAGTCGTATGCTGTCCTATCCAAAGCATTTTCAAATTAAGTATAAAAAATAGAGTATGTCCTTCTATGATCAAATCTATTTTATTTGGTGATCAATTTTGACTTCAGTAGTGGTCTACATTTTATCCCATCAACACAAATTAATCTACCTTGTAATTACTAAAATACATTTTTTATGTAAAGGCCCAGCATTTGTTATCTTTCAGTCTTTAGGAATTTTCCCATTATGGAATGACATAAAAAATACACATTAAGGTTTTAAATGTGTAAATACTACTTTCCTGCACGACTCTTTGGTAAATATTATCTGGACATGGTAATATCTGATTTCATCCTCTTTTAATTGTAGAAGTTGTTCTCACTCTGTAATTTCCAAGTCAGTTACCTTTTCTTTAACATTAATACTAAACTTAAAAATAAATGTACCAGAATGGCTTTTCATAGTGATGCCATAGTGGAATCTTTTTTGGTTCCCAAAAGACTTATCCAAATGAAGGTTCCAGAAAGAACCTTTATTGATTTAAATGGGCTCCATACAGTAATCAATCATGAACAGATGGTAACAGATTTGTGAAATACCAGTGCGTCCTGATTTCAAATAGACTACTGCTGCATATCTAGAGTAACACAGGCTAACTCCATGTTTTCTTAATCTGTTTGTGTCCTGCTAAGTAGCCTAATAATATTTAATATTTTTCTACTTGTTAGGAAGTTTTTCAAAGCACAAAGAACCAACTTCACTTGCAAAGAACCTTTCCTAGAATGAAATGATTTTTTGTAAAGCAAAAATTTCAACAAGAAACCACACGATTCAGTTTATAAACTGTTTCCAGATTTAGACCAGAACATTCTGAAAATATACTCCTTCAGCCTTGCATTTCCTCTGTTATTTTACAATAATATTACTGCTACAATAAAGAAAAGGAAAGACTGTTGCATTTTAGGATATGTTCTTGTTTTATGGCTTTTTGTTATTTCTTTTTTTTTAAAGTGTTGTTGTCCCTATGGTTAGTACTAGGATTTCTGAACTGTGATAAAAATTGGACACTGAGAATCTACTGCTAGTCTAATAAGGGGATTCAACAGTGTATGTTTCCAAGAGGGTAGATGGTAGGCTGTAAGGTGGCATTAATTCCATTGTGCCGAATCCTGGGAACAGTCAGTCTGGCACAAGTGAGATCAATGAGGTTGTAGTCTGCACAAATCTGCTGATGCTAACTCTACTCTGTGTTCATTTTTAGCTTATAAAAGCAAAACCAGTAAAGAGATTAAGCCCATTGTCTTGAGCACGTTTTATCTATGATGTGTTTATCTGTTGACTCTCATCCTTCCCTAGTTCTTAGCATATCCCAACTGTCTCATTGTCACTTTTAAAATGCAGCAGTAAAAAAGTTGATGTGGCATGCGATGTGGGGAATTTTGAAGTTATACATTACCAACACGTTGCTTTGAAAGTTCAAAAATGAATGTCATTTAATATTCACATTATTGTTAACAAAAGTACAGTCAAGACTAATACAATTTTAATTTCTTATAATTAATTTTTTTCTTTCAAATGTTTAAAATGTCATATTATGATTTTTATCACAACAACACAGACCTTAAACTTTAATACTTTCATATTATATATTATACTAATAATGTAAAGGAGGGGCATTAGTTTTTTTTTTCTTTTCAAAACATTTGAATAGATGTGAATATTTCCTCCTGATGTTTTAATTACACATTTTAAAACTATTATCTAGATTATTTGGAGTTCAATAAACGAAAGCAGATAATCAAGCAGTTTTATTAAAATTAAAATATTAATTTTGTAGGTTTATAAACAGGGGGCACAGGTAGATTTTATCTTGAAAACTCTATTTATCCATATCATATATTTATTTACACAACTCTTCTGAACATGTTTGATTAGTCAGCCTAGCACATTTACAGTGCATCACTATTTGTTGACCTGCAATTCTCTGTATCTCTGGAAAAGAATAATGTGTGACATCCAGACCATGTGTCAAGAATGGCAACCTGCTGCCCCACTCATGTTTCTCTGTCATCTCCCTCCTGCAGTATTCATGCATGTTTAGTAACTTGTTTTATGCTGGGCTGTACACAACATTTCACCCTTTTCATGGGTGATTTGACTGCTATCTTAATGTATCCTAGTTATTGGTTTTTCTGTACTTTTTTTTTCTTCCTACATTTTTGATCATTTGGGCTTTTTAACAATAAGGATTAGTTTTACTCTATACATGAATTTCTTTCTTTTGTGCATTTTTCTGTTAATCCCAGAACATACCTTTATTTCTCCAAGTCAATTTCAGCAGAATCCAGTTTATTGTGTGCAGTCTCAGTTGGCTTTCATTGTTCAGCACATGTAGATTGCCATTGCTGTCTATGGAGCTAAGATGAGATATTTTGTTCAAAAACAAACATCAAAAATGAATTAATATTTTCTAATTTGCACATTATTTAAATATATATATATTTGTTTATATATATATAATTTTTATATATATATATATATATATACATATATATTAATTTTTATATATATTTTTTATTGTTTGCCTACTTTTGAAGAAAGAAAAATATAGCTTTTCAAGCTTACTGAATAAAAATCATGAGATTTCATTGTCCAGTACATCCAGTGATGATTATGTCTACTAGAGAGAAAGGAGAGAGGTTAGGAGCAGGCACTGATACAGCACATTGCTGCCACCACATCACATACCAACTCAGCATCCCAGATTAGGACCCGAGTGTAGCCATGCAATGGGTGACACCTCAGCACCACACTAGTTCAGATGGAGTGGAACAGTGTGAGGATTTTTTTATGGTGGCTGGAGTGTCAATTCTGCCACCAACCCCTATGTTTTCCCCTGCAGGTTGGAGAGCCTAAATGCAGGGCTGGATGCAGATTAATGTCATACCCAGGATGGAGCAATTGCAGGTCAAGGGCCTTACTCAAGGGCCCAACAAAGTAGAGTCACTTTTGGCGTTTACGGGATTTGAACCGGTAACCTTCTGTTTGTCAGTGCAAATCCCTAGCTTCAGAGCCACCACTCTGCCCCATTTCTACTAGATCAGATCATAAATTGCATTGAATGTTAGGCTAATTGTTACTGTTCTCTCTACTGATTAATCTTGTTGATAATCAGTGTTCAAGTGACTGGCTATTTAGCATGAAATAGTTAAATTAATGTGGAATTCCTTTTTTTTAGTTTTGTTCTAGGAATATTTAAAAGATTTCTATTTTTTTGTTCTTCATCATTAAGGGTATTTTACATGCTTTAATCTGATATTTATTGGACATGCTGTAATTATTTATTTCACTTTAATTGAAATTGCTGATACAGTATGCTCAGAGAGGTTGTTTGCAATTTTTTTTTTTATCAAGATAAGATTAAACAGTATTAATTTGAAAAACAGATACAAAAATTTGATTTTTCAAAAGTAACATAATTTTCTAGTTATATGTTTTGTTTCATACTTGAAATGTTTATACATAACTACTTAATTGTGTTGTTATGCTAATTAGTTAGAGTGATTGAAAATGTAATTAATTTTCTTTGAATTTTCAGATTGTGCCTCAGGAAATGACAGAGAACTGCTTTTGGGTAAAAGTCAGCGAAGACAAGTTTGAAAATCCTGATCTCTTTGCAAAACTGTCCCTCAATTTTGCAACTCAGACAAAAGGTAGGATTGCTCACGGAAGAGAGAACGAGGACCATAATAATTTTGTGTTTATTGTTTTCAACATATAATTCTTATATTATACATGACCTTGATACAAATTATTGTTCATTGGTAATTAAAGGTGTGGTTTTGCACTTTTACAACAGGTTAAACATATAAATATGACAGTGTAAAATAATACATAGGCTGTTTCTGTACTCTATATGGTAAATAGGTTTACAGAATCCATTGGTAATGGGTACAGTGTTTTCTTTCTTAGTTTTGGAAATTAAGCTTAATTCATCTTCACAAAATGTATCTATTTTACTGTTTGGCCAGTAAACGAATGGTTTCCTGTAGTGCTAGTGCTGTATACTGTTCTGTAAGAATGACCTGTGGAGTTTTAAATAGTCCAAATTAGTTGAGTTTGGTTAATGCCACAGACTGAAAATGAAGTCAAAAAATATATTGAAAGGCTATCTCTTTTAAAGAGTGTAAAATAAGGCCATAGACATAGACCTCCTTATGAGAAAAATGTTTGGAAAAGGTTGCAAAGAGAGCTTTCACTGATGTTCAAGCCGTCCATGTGATATCCTACAGGTGGTGAAACGTCTGACAGCTGTAACAAGCTAATATGAAGGCTTACTGGAGGTCAGGCAGGGCTTAACCTGTAGAGGGAAGGAGATGAAAAAGATAAAATGTGGGATCTACAGGAAAGGGAATCAAATGGGATATTTTAAGAAGTACAATTTTTATTCTCTGGGTTTTTATTTTATTTATTTTATTTTTATTTGTGTTTTCCCTCTCTATTACACTGTAATGTATCATATTCATGTTCTTTTAACATGTATTAATTGAATTTAACCCTACAGAGCAAAAGAATATGTGTATTATTTATGGCTGTAAAGTTAAATTTTGTGCTTTAATGTAAAAGTTTGATCTGGAATGATATCTTCTGTTGGGCCCCACAAGTACCCTTTTTAAAATCGTCACTTTTCCAAATTTATACAGTATTATTTGTTATTTCAAATGGTTAATCTTTTAAGCTATAGTGCATCATGAAAGTGTGACTGTCATAAAACTAAGAAAATTACTTTTCTTCATACATGGCTGGGTAAAATCTATGTCTAGTGTTTCTGCTTTACTTTGGGGTGAGTTTCCTGAAAGCAACGTAACACTTAGAATTTCCTAACTTGATCTTAAGATCAGTTGTTAATTTATAATGAGATGTTGTAACTAAGGTAGCATATTAAATCTTTCATAATCTGTGTGCTCCCCAAGCACTCATTAATCTCTAAGAACTTCTAAAGCTGGATACCTCTTGCATCAATCGTAGCGATGATACAGTAAATTCATGTCATGACAATCCTCTGTACATTTAAAATGCTAAGATTTACACATGAAAGATGATAGAATTTTTTGATGTAATGCATTTGTATTAAAACATTATGTAGATAAATTGTTAAAAGTACAAATAAATGACATATAAAGTGATAAAGCTTATGGCATCCATGCACAGGCATGATTTCGAGAGCATCCGCAAGGAGGGCAGGAATGTTGGATGAGCAAAGACAAGGGGCCAGCATAAGATAGTAAACAGTACATACTGTGTGTGCAGGCATCACTTCGTCTGGCGTCCACAACAGAGCCACTCTGACCACTAGGCTGCCGAAGTGTAAAAGTAAAGATGTCAGAGTAAAGTTAGGTTGTGATGTGTAGGCTTGTTCCCTTTTCCTTCTCACCTCAATTTTTATATTTTTCTCACTTCTGAAAAGGCAGCTGTCTTTTTGATCAATAACACTCTGTTGTTATCTAAAAAAACAATAAGGTCGTCTTTCGAAAAGTATGGTTTTCTTTAACAACACATGTTGCCATTTATTTAACATGTCTCATTTAGTTACCAGTAACAGCGAACTGCACGATAACGTGCAGTGAATACACTTGACTTGAGCATTCATAGTTTTCATACTTTTTCTCTGTATTTTAACATTTGTTTGCTTAGAGATTGATGCGCTTCTTTTCTCTATCCTAGCGGCCCACTTCTTCTCTTCTTTCCTCAGCATCTTTTCACGTTAAAACTGATTAAGTCAGTGTTTGTGTTGCACGTTTTTTTAATTTTTCACTTAAGTTGGCACTTAAATCATTCTTGAGGCATATTGAAGACTTAAGATATGAAGAGGTAGGGGAAGTGACGGCGAAGGTAGTAGGAATGAGAACGGCGCCCATGCGCATGCGCCGCATGGCTGCCCTGCTGGACGCTGCTGAGAGTTGATTCTACTATAAGCTAAAATAAAAAGAGGAATAATCTTGGATGTCAATCATCACCCCGAAAGCGGATAGTAGACGTCACGTAGTATATGTGTACCAAATTTCAGGTGAGTAGGTCAAATGGTTTGTGAGCTACAGGTGATTTAAAATCCTGGACAGACAAACGAACAGCCACAGTAGTGTATTATATATAAAGACTAGCAAAATACCCGCGCTTCGCAGCGGAGAAGTAGTGTGTCTGAGACATCACACACTGCATGCACGGGTTTACCTTTCCCAGTCCTGCAAAGTCAGTTCACGTGAGCCGCTCGGAGTACATGCAGCGAAGCTTCTCAGCTGTGCTTGTGCTATCTCGTGCGATTTTGCATTGTCCACGGCTTTATTTAATGTTAGCTCAGACCCGGCACTTAAAAGTTTCTCTCGCACTTTTGCTGAGTGTGTGCCAAACACTATTCTATCCCTGACCATCTCATCTTCCTTTGCATAAGCACAGTCTTTCACCAGCAATTTTAACTTAGTTACAAAGTGATCAAAAGTCTTGTTTATACACTGTGTCCTCTCATTAAACTTGTATCTCGCGAATATCGTATTCGTCTTAGGAATGACAAACGCCAGCGGCAGCGTGTCTATGAACTTCATTTAATGTTAAGCTTTACACCTTGCTTTCCTATTCGTTTGCATAAGCACATTCCTTCACCAGCAATTATTTAATGTTAGCTCAGACCAGACACTTAAAAGTTTCTCTCGCACTTTTGCTGACTATCTCATCTTCGTTTGCATAAGCACAGTCCTTCACCAGCAATTTTAACTCAGTTACAAAGTGATCAAAAGTCTCGTTTATACCCTGCGTCCTCTCATTAAACTTTTATCTCACGAATATCGTATTCGTCTTAGGCATGACAAACGCCTGCGGCAGAGTGTCTGTGAACTTTATTTAAAGTTAAGCTATACACCTTGCTTTCCTATTCGTTTGCATAAGCACAGTCCTTCACCAGCAATTTTAACTCCGTTACAGCAATTTTAACTCCGTTACAAAGTGATCTAAAGTCTCGTTTATACCCCGTGTCTTCTCATTAAACTTGCATCTCGCGAATATCATATTCGTCGTAGGCATGACAAACGCTAGCGGTAGCGTGTCTGTCTATAAACTTAATTTAAACTTACGGTTTACACCGTGCTTTGTTTCCGCAGTAGCTGCACTTATGAATATGCTTGTATGCGTCACTCACTTCATATTCTTTTGCTGCCTTCTCAATTGTGTAATGCGTTTTTTGTTCAGCGCTCTTTGGAGCTCTTGCTTGTTCTTTGCGTACTGCGTTGACAGTCAGTTCACGTGAGCCGCTCGGAGTACATGCATCGAAGGTTCTCAGCTGTGCTTGTGCAATCTTGTGCAATCTTGCGATGTCCACGGCTTTATTTAATGTTAGCTAAGACCCGGCACTTAAAAGTTTCCCTCGCACTTTCTCTGACTTTGTGCCAAACACTAGTCTATCCCTAACCATCTCATCTTCGTTTGCATAAGCACAGTCCTTCACCCGCGAATATTTAGCGGCAGCGTGTCTGTTGGATTGCTGTTGACAGATGGCCTTATATGGGCAGGCACTCAATTACGTGGGAGGCGTGACGATGAGGGATGCAACTCCGCCTCACACGGTGACCGAGCTGCAGGCTATGGCCATATATGTGTATATAAGTAGGTTCCAGTTATGACCGTTACGCGTAGAATTTTGAAATGAAACCTGCCTAACTTTTGTAAGTAAGCTGTAAGGAATGAGCCTGCCAAATTTCAGCCTTCTACCTACACGGGAAGTTGGAGAATTAGTGATGAGTCAGTCAGTCATTCAGTCAGTCAGTGAGGGTTTTGCCTTTTATTAGTATAGGTAACATTTTTTATTCCTTGTTTACTGCATATCACATTTTACTTTATCCCATTTATTCAACAAAAACATAATCCTATAGTGAAATTATTGTTCATCATGTTTCAATCTACTTATAATACTTTTTTGTAGACTACTTCTGGGTCAGGCTTAACAAACTAGCACTTCATACTAATTCGTAAAGTAGCCAAACAAGAGAGATTTTGGGAAACCTTTGAAAAAGTAGCACATGCATTACCTTGTCCATCTTACAGCTGCTTGTTACCCTTGAAGAGTAACCTATTTTACGAAACTCATCCCAGACTGGGTGATATTTAGGTAAATAAGAAATTCGATATTTCCTGAGACAGTGACATACATCTGCTCCAGTTTAGGAGTCCCAGCTAATTCTTAGAAAATCTTTATTTGCAGAATGTTTAGCATTTTAGACATTACTAGTTTTTTATTGTAGTAACTTATGCAGACATTGAACTATAGACATCGTCACACACAAACCTATTAACTATACAGTACATAAGTGCACTATGTTTAATCACTAGTCGCATCATTTCTCTTGGAAACAGTCACAAGATCTGACCTATTAGAAAATCTTTGATCACAAAGCTTTTACTGAGGTGAATGCATGCATTACTAAGAATATTACTGTAGCAATGTGTACTCCATAAAGGATCACATGAAATTAAAAATACAATCCAGATGCTGAACAATCATGTTTCATGTATGAAATGTTAACATTGCTAACTGGTTTTAGTTAAAAATTTGCAGTTACTGGTTTGCATAGTATGAGGTGGTGGTCTTCCACTGGGGGATAATTGTTGATATATGTAATTCATTAACTATAGTATACTGATTAAGTAGCCTATACAATCGGAGTGGCCATGTAGTGCCTGCTTCTAGTCCTATGGTATTTTTTTCTGTGCTCTGAAATAACCATCTGGACACACAACTAAAGTTTGGGGCAGCCACCTGTATAGTTTCCCAGGCTGCAAAAGGCTTAGGTTTGTGCACAATGTGTACAGGTTAGAGTCCAAAACAGAACTGATCAAGTATGGAGGATGAGAGGCTTTTATAAGCGGTTCCAAGGAAGTGATGTCCTCGGGGACAAGGCAGGAAGTAACGTCTTCGGGGCATAATCAGACACAGGCAGGATTTCTCGTGTCTGGTCTGCGGAGAGAAAAGAGAGAGGTTCTGGCCTGGCATGGAATTGGAGTTTTCTGGTCCCTTTAGTTGACTCCCAAGCGCACGTGTGTGACAGTGCATACAGTGTGACTGTGAGCTTTCTGATACAGGCATTATAACCAAGATCTTAGGTTTCCTGTTTATCAGGCATATTTCTTAGAGTTTTGCTTATGACTATTTTCAATCAAATGAAATGCTTTTTCAACCAGTGGTTTTGATCTTCTGACCATTGACTCATTGAATTTCAGTGCTAGACAGGAGCACATCAAACTTCAGAGTTAGTATACACTAGATAATATTACAGCTTACCATTTTGAATGTTAATGCACATTTACAGATAGAAGTGCCATGAGCACATGCAATGGTTAAGTTGGAAACATATACATCAGTAGTATTTTTTTTCAATCAGCTCTTTTTAATGCAGCAGTTTTTTTTGTATATGTTGTACAAGATAAATATTATGGGAAACCTTGTTGGTCAGACCTTTATACTACTAATCTGTAGTTTCCTGGATGTCTTTAGAATCTTTTAAACTGGTTTTGGCCACCTTTCAAGTCCATACATCGGTCACCAGCAAGCACACATGGAACCATGTCTTCAGGTGGTCACTCTGACAATTATTCTCCCTTTAGACAGCCAAAAGATCTTCTTTTGTTCCCCTTTGTTTGTTAAGATGTTTAGTTTTGTAGTACATTCTGTGGAATTTGCATGTTTTTTAACAGCCCTAAGATCTATTAACTGTTTTAATTTTTGTGTCAATTAATGTAATTTAAGCAAATTAGTTTGTGCCATTCAGTGACGTCTTGTAGTTAAGTCTGCTTTGGCTGCATGAGCTCAAACATTTTATTTCTCTGACTATAGCGCTTCATTTCCTGGAGCTCCTTTAGACTTGTAACCTGTCAGAATTTTTTGGCTTATTGAAAATCACTTTTTGCCTGAATGTCCCTATCCTCCAATATTATTACAGTTTAGTTTCACTGCTGGTATGCAAGTGCCACCACTGTATTATGTATCTTTAGAGAAATTAAATGTAGTAAATTAGATACATTCTTTAGTATAAAGTTAGTTATTAATTGCATTCCTTGTCTAACATAATATCATGAAGGTGAATATGGTTTGAAAAATGGATTTACTGTATATTCTCTGCCTGTTGGGTGTTTTCAGTATGGTAACTTAACTGTATAGTCATTTTTCAATAAGCATGAAAGTAATTTTTAAACAATTGTTTCCTTTTTAAAATGAGCTTCTAAGCAATACCAACAGATTTTTCTCTTAAGTTTTCAACTTTTTGCTCCATTTCTAAAAAAGTACAATTTTCTGGGCTTGTTCAACCTTTTGTTTTTTTCTAAACTTAATGCATATTCAATTGGTCTTTTCTCAGCAGTTTTCAAATCTGCAGTGCAATGCATGCAGGAAAACTCAGATTTATTTATTAGAACTGCCTTCCTGTTTGTGCACTCAATCAGATGCACTTAACAATATGGGTCTGACGTCCTGATGATTCCTATATGTACCTTTGGCTAGTAGTAAGGATTTAATCCGCTGTGACTTGATGCTCAAGTGTATCAGTTTGCAGACACTTATTGATTTAGCCCTCTACTGGCCTCCATCCCACTGCATGTAGTCGGCTGTTGGAGTCCAAACCAATTTTATTCTTTTTTTTTTAAGTTTATACTTGAACTCTCTCAAATTTCTTTGCTGGCTGAAAAACAATAATAACAGAGGACAAATGTGAATTTCAATAAATAGCAGAATCCTCAGCTGTCCGCAATAAGACTTACATTCCGCTCACATACATACCTTAGGAGCGATATTGCTTAACAGAATATGTTGCCACTGGTAAGAGCCTTTTAATATTAGTCAGACACAGTCTACAATGTCAAGTGATATTAATCTTAATGATAACCACTAGTTTCCGTTCATTTCATGCACAAATGAATACTGCATATGCACTTGGCAATTTTTACATTCTTTGAGTCTTGTAATTCTCATGCTCTGTTCTCCGACTCAGATAACACCCTTGCTTTTGTCAGAATTGGAAAACAGATTCTGCCTGTTTATCACTCCAGTCTGAGGGCTCAATTTAAATCTTGAAATGTGAATGTAAGAAACTAATTAATAAAAACAGTTTCTTATAATTCCTTTAAGAAAAATGTTTTGAGATTAGATATATTTGTATTATCATCTGAGCAGTTATCGGGTGTCCAGATCCTTTGTTGGGTCTGCCTGGAGTAGAGGCTAAGTCAGTGGACGTTACACCAGAAAACTGCTGGTTCAACCTCTGCCTCCTACTGATGGTGTGACCTTGAGTGAATCACTTCACATGCCTGTGGTCCTGCTGCAAAAGACATTTTGAACAGTTTCACTGAGGAGGTGATACAATAAAAGCATCAGCTCAGTGTTTGAAGAAAAAAAAAATAATAGTAACTACAGTCATCTCAGTCATCTCAGACTCATAACTAGTTCATCACTAAGTTTAAAAATAATACTAACTGTAATATGAAACAATTAGGTGACTATTGTTTGTTTATTGGCATTGCTATTCAATCCTGCATTTTCAGTCCCTTGTTGTTGCTGCTTTTAGCATTCCTCTCATTGTTGAAAAAGAAATAAATAGATCCATGTTTTTAACGTCCTTGCTGATGTATTTCCCTTTATTGTTTTTGCTTTCTTTTCTTTACTTAAGTAATAGAATTTCAGTGTTATTGTTTTTGTTATATCTCAAGAGAGCAATGGAAAGATTTGGATAAAATCATTCTTTTTTGCAATTTCAAGTGATTGGATTAACTGTATGTTTAGCTGGGCTTATGCTTTGTTACTAGCTCAAAAGCATTAATTGAATGTATTATTTTTATTTAATATACCTTTATTAAGGACACATGTATTTACGTATTTGGTCTCATTACGTTTTCATATAATATTATATAAGCAGACAGTGTGGCGTAATGGTTAAGACATTCTACCTGCCTGTGCTCCAACTGGAAAAGTAAAATAAATGTAGCTAATTGTATCTCAAATACTGTAACTCACCTTGCTAAATGTGTCAGCTATCTAAATAATAGTAATATAGCAATTACATATATAATAGACAGCCAAATCTAAATGCTAAAGAGAGTTTTCTTAAAAACAGTCATTGTATGATAGAACCTGTAAGAAAACAGACCAATAAGGAGGAAGGTTTGGTGATCCACCCTATATATTGTCAACAGCAGTTATCAATCTCTCTTGAAAAAATGCCAGAGTAATGGCTGGTCAAGAGTCCAAAACAGGACTGACTCATAAGATGAGTGGATGGGTTTTATAGGTGATGGGCAGCAAAAGGCAAGTCCATGTGGGATGGGGCGGAAGTGAGGTGAGCAGGGAGGCATGGTCAGGAAGGGAGTGCGGAAGCTGGAAGTGTTTTAGCTAGGCTTCCTTTCTAGTGATCTGAGGAGAGGGATAAGAGACATTAGTCCACTTCGTCAACCCCTGACTCCACTTCTTGCCCTTAGTTAAGCCCTTAGACTGCCTCCCAAGTGCACGTGTGTGACAAAGCAGATGACCCAGTAGTATGGACATTGTATGTTCTTCTAGTGTGTGGTTTTAGAGTTTCTCCAAATTTGTAATCTCCAGATAACTCCAGAATTTGTCATTATGACTGGTGATAGATGATGTCATTCACTGTGCTAATTCTTACCTGCAATTCTGTATTGGAAAATGGTTGGAAAGATGTATCGGACAATTTAAAATCTCCCTCTACATATATATATATATATATATATATATATATATATATATCTGTCCGCTTTTCACGAAAGAACTACGTAACGGATTTAGATTGCGTTTTTTTCTGTAATCTGCTTGAACATTCCGGTTGATTTTGCGACTTCCGCTAAGTATCATAGTTGCTTGCAGGAGCAATTTATTTGCACTAAGCCAAGACAGGCTGTGGGCCGAGGGGAGGGGGGAGTCAGGAGTAGGGAGCCGCGCGGGGCCCTCCTGACTTCTTCGCTAGCCTCCATTCGTGTTAGTCTACCTTTCGCTATGTTTTGGAGTATACCTTGCCTCTGTTTACCTAGCGATACCTGTTTGTTTATTGATTTTTAAAGTTTGTCCTGTTTCACTACTACGCAGGCAGAACCGCTGGCGACAGTTAGTACTGTATAAAATTGAGGTTGGTGTTTATAGAAAAGACACAATTTTGGTATGTGGATGTACCTTTTAATACTCAAATATTTTGCATCACATTAATCATTTCTACCAGTTTGAATTGCATCAGGATGGACTTTCTGCCACATTTCTTTGGAACATCCTTACAGCTCTTCCTGCTGCGGGTACAGCTTTAACAAAGCGATGTAGCAAAATACTGCATAAACAGGATTCCAAATTAGCATAGCAAAAATATTTTTTATAAAAGAAACTACAGCATGCTGACTCTGTCTTTCATATTGCAGTAGAGCCAAAATAGTAAAATTCAATTTGCTTACCGTGATTTAAAAAGATCTGCTGAACAAGGGTGCAGTGCAATGTCAATAGAAACTGTTGTGAACCATCAGAAAGTTCCCTTCACTGCTTTATGTTGAGGCACCTGACACAGCAGCCGGCTTCTAAATATTGTAAGGTACTTTTGTGTTTGCTTGTACTACTCCATGTGTCTTTAACTTTACCTTTCTTTTGTATGTTTTCTAGAATGGTTGCATTTTCTTTCAATAATATAATAATACCTTAGCATCTGACTCAGAGTATGCATACATAACCTTGTCTCTGACTTCTGTTGGACGCTAGGCGCCCCTTTACACCCAACAGACAGACACTTAGGACACCAGGTAAAAGCACCAAGAAGATATTTTAATTATTTTCTTCTTTAACAGTGCCCTTCAAGCACCACAGCCAATATACACAGGCAAGTAAATCACCAATACACAATACTCTTTCTCTCTCTTTCTCCTCCAATCCTCCCAGCAAGCGTTGTCCACCTCCACCCAACTCAGGCTCGCCTGCTGGGTTCTCAGCAGTCCTTTAAATAGTCCCCGACTTAAGCTTTTCTTCAGCCCGGAAGTACTTCTTGGCTTCCATTCCCGTGAACTTCTAGCATTTCCTGGCTATGTAGAAAATAAGAGTCCCAAGGTCTCCCTGCAGCGTCTCCTGGCGGCACCCACGGTACCCTGCAGGGCTGTGAAGCCGAACTCCAGATCCCAGGGTGCTCTGCGGGAATCTGGGGCACTGCTATGTTGCAGGAAAATCGCCATCTAGCATCCTGGGGGAGGCAGTGTCCCAAAGTAGCTACCTTCCCTCATCTTTCGTCTCTTTGGGTGTCCCGGCTGGGTTGAGCTGCCTGCCATCCATCACATCCTTTTTAATATTTTCACCAAAGATCTAATTATTTTGGATTATTTTTTACCCAGATGTTTTGACCGTGACGCTGAATTCAACTGTTCAGTAAATGTGGTTGTATTAACTTATTGAATCCATATATAACAAATGAAAGATATATGAAATCTAGATTATAGGCTAGTTTAAAAGAAATTAGACTAAATTATAGAAGAAGAATACAAGTATAAACAGATTTAAGAGGGTGAGGGCATACTTGCATTGATCTATATAAAATCACCCCTCCATAGCAATAGTTGCCTGCCATACTCCTCCAGAAAGCTCATAGATTATCTTCAATTGTACTTCCCAACCTTTTCAGATTCTTTTTGCTTCCACTGTGCCCTCTTCTGTATTTGTCAAGTGCTTTAGATCCACACATTTGTAGCTCCCACTTCTGTATAAGTGATTTGTCAATATTTGCATGAATAAAAAGGTGTCTTTGGTCGAATAATATGAATCTATAAACATATGACATTCTTTTTGTATCTGCATATCATGTGTACTGTATTAAAAATAATCAGACTTAAGGAATGTTGACCTTATTACCACAATTTGTCTAAAATTATATGCTCATATTGATTATTAAAGCTAGACTGTGTTGAGATTTGTTGAGAAAGCCAACACGAGCATACAAATGTTTTAGGTATTATTCTGTGTATTTCTTTGTTTTTTCATGTGACTTTTTTATTAATGCTTTAGTCATTTTTGCTGTTATGGGACAAGTCCAAATGGTGGAGTTAGACATCAACAATAATAAACAAAAGTAATCATATTAGGATGACAATATATTTGGTATGAGATCTGTGTAATGTTATGGGAAAGTTTTCCAGAAGATCATGATCAATTGTGTTCATTTTTAGAGATGTTAATTTTTTTTGTTACATAATTTGGTTTTAGAAATTCTAGAAGTTGGATAAGTCTATAAATAGAAATGCAATCTTTTTATCCTTATTAAGCATGCTTCCACTTAGCAGTGCACAATACATTATTCACAAAAGTAGCATAGCTACAAAATGTACCATAAACACCAAATATTACTTTGTAATGTTTAAACTTAAATGTAAACTTTTATGCAATTTATTCAAAGAAGTATGCATATACAGTAAATAGCATTTTTGTTCAAATTCCAGTTATCCTTAGTCAGTAACACTCTGCATTCTACAATACTAATTTTAGGCATCTAACATTATAATTTTTCCTCAGACACTGAGCATACACATTCAAATGAGCAGCAAGATGCTTCAAGAAAAAAATAAAGAAGTAGAATAAGAATCGGTACCATTTAAGTGTAAAGAGCATTTAGTACTAGTACTTCCAAAAAAAAATAATGTAAATATTTTAAGTGGATTTTATATACCGAATCAGCCATACATTCACATTTTTTGAACTCACTACATACACCTTAATAAGAAATTGACCTGACAGTTTGCTGCATGACCAGGAGGAAAGTGAAGGTTATATGTGCTTGAGCTACCAACATATTGTATGACACTGTCTATATGGTTTGATTTGTCTGTCCCTTATGACAAATTGTATTGAAACCATTACACTTGAGATGAGATATTATGACCCTCTAATGCTTTCTCTTTAGAAATGTGATATTTCTAAGCTGTGTAAGGCAGCTGTCCCTATGAACGTTCTAGTGTAGAAAGTATGCTTGTTATTAGAGGTCAAGGTTATGACTCAGAAGACATCTGTCATGCCACTGCAGTCACTTCTTGATGTGATGGTGCTTGTCTCAAGAAAAAAAAAAGTACAATGAAACATTTTGTACAGCTTGTCCTTTGCACCGTATATCCTACCATGTAAAGTGAAGAAATTAAAAGAATTATTATTGTGTGTGCATGTATACATATTAATTGATTGATTAGTATCTTTATTGCCTTTCATGAGACGTTGCTCACTACATGTAAGATTTAGCTAATTTCAGAACTTTTAATGTAAAATAAGTGGTTGCCAGAAATTATGGAACCGAAGGACTTTTTTATAATTTTTATGATTGTATGTCAAAACATTACGTATTCCATACAACTGAAGCAGCCTTACAGAGCAGGTTCTCCATAACTGTACCAAGTCTGTACTATTATTTTTTTTTTTTGTGATTTCATCTTTAAGCTTGGCACAGTATGATGAAAGAACAGAAATCCACTGTGGTCTGTACCTCCTTTGGGTGGTTAAAGACTACGTACGATATATAAATATATATATATATATATATATATATATATATATATATATATGTATACAACATATCATGATAAGGCCATTAGAGAGATTAATAATTTCTGAAGCACTGTATGTGCACGACTTGTGATGTTATGCTCATGAAGCCAAGCTTTCTTTGTAAACTTCCTATGGCATGAGCCTCAGATAATCTGGCCTGGTTATCCTGAGCTTTATTGCACATGTTTATAGTTGGAGTCTGATGAGATATATAACGGGATTACAAATACCATATACAGTATACTCGTTTATAAGTTGGGTCTTGAAACCCAAACAATCGATCATAAAATCAGACGCTGACTTATACGCCCGTTCAAAAATATGACACTTATTTTTTTTTTTTTTAACATCATCTTGCTCGCTCCAATCTTGCATCAGTTTCTCAGACACATCGAATTTTGTAGCAGCAGCGCAGTTACCAATTTCTTTTACCACTTCAACGACTTTTAAGTTAAAACCAGCTTCATGTTTTCTTCTGCTTGAACACTCCGTCGTAGATAAAGGTTTATGAGGGTGTGAGATACAAAAAACACAAAACAGTGCAAACGTCACTTCAGAATACTTTGGGTATTACCGTGTGGTTACGTAGGCACAATACACAGGAAAAAAGGCAGTATGCTCCGTGGTTACTCTCTCAGGTGGGTGTTAACATATCATAATCTGTTGGACCAATAGCGTGAGTTTTCCACATTTGACTTATCGACCGACATTATAAAATACCAGAAATTATATGGTCAAATCAAGCCCCAAATTGTTTGCGAGAGAAGTTAAACACGAGTATATATGGTATTTCACTGAATTTTCAAGTAAGATATATTAGCCTCAGAGATAATGGCAATAATTTTAAGAGTGAGGAATCTGTTTGTATTTTGCTGTTCAGTTTTCATCAGCACCTATTGGTTTCATGGATATACAAACCTTCCTCTAATTGATTTTGCAGTTTTCTTTCATCCTATATTGTTTACAGCTATGTACGTCCATATTGCAGGAGAGCACACACCTACAAATTCTCTGTTTACTCCCTGAGATATTTATGTGAAGTTAATCTGTCTTGTTCTTAATGATCATACAGAATGCTGATCATTAAATAGTATTGGCCTGGATGAATGTCTTAGTTCTAACCCATGCACTTTTCTGGCACTTTATGTACTTTTGTGTAGTTTCATGTAGGTTTTCTATAATTTTTTCTGGTACACTCCTGACTGAAGAGAGGTTACAGATTTGGAAATAAAAGCAAACTGTCTTGGTATTTGAATTGTTTTTCTGGCTGATTTTTAAGATAGATATTACTTGAATTGAATGACTTGTGGAAATGAAGATAACATTTTCCAAAGGAAGTTTAAAGCAGGTACAGAAGATTGACCTGTGATGCTTCAGATCTGGTGCTTTGGCAATTGTGGGTGTAGTATACAGTACATGTTATATTGAACACTTGAATGCATTAGTATTTAAATTACTTTAAGCAAGAAAGACAGATCAAATATATGTGTGACATTTTTCTAAATAAAGGAGCCAAGTGAAGGAAGATAAATTCAGAAATGTCTCCTAAGAAAGTCAAAAATGAAAACATTAGCTACCTATTCAGTATTATAATACACAGAATAAATTGTGTTTCCAGCGCATAACATATTTGAAGAATGATGCTTTGATTCGAGTACTTTGTTCTAATGATGAAAGTTGGGTCTCACATTTCATTTAAGACTTTCTAAATATTTCATTGTTAACATTGATTGAATTCTTATTACTCTGCATTTCACGTAAAGCCACTGCTTCAATCATTCTCATTTGCTTAGCAGCTTCTTTCTTAGCAGTTGTATTTTATGATAATTGTAGCACATAATCTTTTGATAATGTTTTATGAATGTGATACAACAAATCATGGCATGATTGATAAGAATGTTATATTTAGACTTAAATTTTAAATATCAGCTGAAATTTATATATTTTTTTTGTTAGATGTTTTTATTTGTTAAATCTTTTAAATGCTGTTAGTTTTATTTTAATTTTTAAAAGGTTTATTTCAGGAAAGTAATCTAGTATACAATCAAGCAGGTACAGTTTGCAGAATGTATACAACAAACAACTTCAAAATCAGTCTAGAAAAGAAGTCATACAATTACAAATAAAGGATACTAGGAAACAAAAAAGCAAGATCTGACAAAGCAACAATTCAGCCTTTGCCTGAGAGAAATAGGATAACCAAAAGCATAGGGGA
>JANRMT010062790.1:40590492-40624593 GCA_026402145.1 Polypterus bichir lapradei
TAGATAGATAGATAGATAGATAGATAGATAGATAGATAGATAGATAGTGGAAAACATCCTTTTCCCCTGTGTGAATGCTTGTTCTTAAAAAAGTTTGTTTAATTAAGTTTTGCCATGTTTTTAAAAAGTTTGGAACAGAGTCTCTAAGTGAGGATTTGATTTTTTCCAATTTCAGATAATATAGAACTTCAGTTACCCTCTGCCTTATAAAAGGTGGGTTGGTGTTCTTCCAGTTGAGCAAGATAAGCCTCTGTGCTAGTACTGTGGCATAGGTAATTACAATCAATTTGTCCTTCTCCACTTTAAGCCCATCTGGGAGTACACCAGACAGAGCTGTTAATGTGTCAGGAGTGATTGTGACACCAAGGCTTTCTGATAGGTATTTAAAGATTTTTGACAAAATTATGTTAATTTGGTTCACTCCCCGAACATGTGGACCAGTGAAGTTGAAGCTAGTTTGCAATTTTCACAGGTTGGATCTTGTCCTGGATACATTTTGAAAATTTGAAACAGGTTACATTTGAAACATTTTAAGTTGAATTATTGTGAGTAATTTGCACAGAGTGTATTCTATATATGGCTAACCTCCACTGCTTTTCTGAAATGTTAATTTGAAAACACGTTTCCCACTGTATCTTTGGATTGCTGAAATGAAGATTCTTTGAGGTGTTTTTCAGGTGTTTTTATATATTGTTGAGAGGCTCTCAGAGTCTTCAGTGCTATAGAAATGAATGGGAGGTGTAGAAAAAGGGGTATGTTTCTTATAACAAAAGGAATCAGGAATCAATAACTTCATCTACATCCTATCGAAACCACTTTGGACTGTTTTTGCTTTTGTATGTTTACATTAACTTTAATAACATCAAACTGTTTTTACTAAATGGGCTGTCTAGGTAAAATGTAGATACCTACTCTATGTATATATGTTTATATATGTATGTATTTGTATATATATATATATATATATATATATATATATATATAAATGTAAATATATATATATACTGTATATGTATACATATACACATATATACATATAGTATGTATATATAATATACATTTTACCTAGACAGCCCATTTAGTTGAAACAATTTGATGTTAGATCTGGTTGTTCTGTTGTCAACCTTAATGTATACATATATGAATATTTTAATTAGAAAACCTTTTTTCTGATAAGAGTGGTGGTTTGTTTTGCACTTTAGTGGTTAAATTTTGCTTAACAAAATCTGGTTGATTTTGTATTTAGTGTACTTACATTTATTAGAAATTATCATAGTATTAATGATAATAATTCAAATAAATATGGTATATCTTTGTTTTTTTTTTTTTATTAATCTATGGAAAGCACCTTGAGTTGCATGTACATGTATGATAAGATGCTATAGTAATTAAGTTATTATTATTATTATTAACTTTTGAAAATAATGGAAAAATTGTGTTGCGGGGAAGATAAATATGAAACGTAATTGATCGTAAGATTCAAATATATATACAGTTATCTAAGTGTCTTAGTCATGAGCATTTTCCAGAGATTGAATACTGTGTTGGTTTAAGAGGGTTGAAAAAGCTGATTATCATGTAGAGGAACAACAGGTAACTTCTGCCTTGAAGTGTGTCCTGCATTGATTCCATGTTCTGAGTGATTAGTAAATGACTGGATTATTGGTATATTGACTGAAGTTTGTATTTATTGGGACAAACAGCAGGGCATTTAAAGAAGCACAGTAAGATTTAATTTCTATTGCTGGCCAGGCTGGTGTAAATTCATTAATTTGTGATGACTTCAGGTCTTTATAATAATGTGTAAATTTGCCACCCTTCTGCTTTAGGTCTTTGTTGAGTTGCCTTTTGAATGTGTGGATGTCTCAAATTTCAGATAAATAATGTTATAATTGACTGCTTAAAGAATGATTTGTTGATGTATATAGAGATAATAAAAATAGAAGCTTAGGAAGGATGTTCATCTTGATAGTATTGATTCTCCTTGCTAATGTGAGATGAAGGGTAGATCATCATTTAACATCTTGTTTGATTTTGTTGTTTGAAAAACTGTATTGAAAAAGATCTATATACTTACTTGTGATTTTTACCCAAGATATTTAAATGGTTTTGATGGAATGAACTGAAAGATGTCCAGTGTAGTATTTTGTGCTAGAGAGATCATTTAAAAAAATCATACTTCTATTCAAATTAATTTTACAAATATGTTAAGAACTAATGGTAAAGATGTTTGTGGGTCTACTGTATAAAGTATCATATCTGTATATAGTGATATTTCCTGTTCGAGTCCTTCTCTGATAATTGCATTTATCTCTCATGTATTTCAAATATGAATAACCAATGGCTTAATCACGACTGCAAAAAGCAATGGTAATAGAGGGCATCCTTGTCGAGTACCATGTTCTAGTTTGAAGTAGTCTGAGTTCATGTTTAATTTTCGTTGAATTTATTTTTCCAGAGCTACATAAAACATTGAGATGAAATGAATACATTCTCCTATATTATTTGAGTAATCGTTTTCATCAGTTAGTTTTGAATATACTTCTTTATTTTACATAACCAATATTGTATTTTTGTGTACTTTTCATTTAAACATCCTGTTTGTGGTAATTTGGTTATACAGACAAACAAATCAACACTACTTTAATATAATTGTAATGATTGAAATAATAATAAACATAGCAAATGCATTGTCTTAATGTGTGTATGTATATATACAATGTAAATAATGAATGTATTCATTAATTCCTTTATTTATTTACAAATGTAGTATATGCTTAATTACACCGGACATGGTTGTATGTTGGTACAATATATGTGTGTGTACATATACACTTACATTCATTTGCTTCCTTTATAAATTTTTCATGGTACTATATTTGTAAGGACAAAATTCTTATCAAAGTAGTAATTTGACACCCTCAGGATCCTACAGAGTGACACATCGTGTAATCAACCTCTCATTTCTGTCCTGCCATAGGGTGCTCTTGTCCAGTGTAAAGTGAGGAAAATGATCAGTCTGGAGTCTTCTCTCTGTGTGTAGCATCTAAATGACTGTTTGACTTACAAGACCTAAAGGAAACTAGCCAAGACTGATTAGGGCAGTTGCTTTCAGAGTCTCTTCTCTGCAATGATTTGCAACAGTATGAAACTGAGCACAGAGAAAGGCAGGAACAGTTGTACTCCTACAGCATTAACTAATGAAAATTTCACAGTAATTTATTTTGTAGTTATGTGCCTTGTTCCTGAAAATAAAATATGTTCAATGTTTTATTGATATTGTCTATATGTTTAAGTTATAAAAAGGTGTTAGACAAAAAGAAATTATTGTAATTTGTGTTTTGTGATTGCCTACTTTTGTCCTTCAAGTAGACAGTCTACTGAATCTGACGTTCCTGATTGTGACTGGGAGCTGCTTTGGTCTGCATTGCCTTTACATACTGCCAGTTGCACTAGTTGACCACATTTTACAGGGATTTCAAAGTTATAAAGTTTTGCAGACCGCTTTCTTTAGGGCTTCTCTAGCATGAGAGTTTATAGTTTGGTGGGTTTGTGATGGGCCTGTTTTAGCTTTTTGCCAATGTTTTGAGTATGGTGTGGCCTAAATAATTGAAATCTTCATCATTTCTGTTTACAGTTAATGGATGGGGTTTGCTTCCATATGGTCTAATAAATTTAGAGAATATAGATTTTATAAATGATCTTTTACTTTGCTCCTTGTTTACTTTCTGAACTACTTCATGTAGTTCAGAGTTTCAGGTACCAGAATCTAGGAGTCAATCCCAAAATGGTGGACCAGTCCATTGTAGGGCCAACATGCACACACACAACTTATACATGTTCAAGACAAATTTAGAGTGTCTAGTTAACAGAATGTTCACATTTTCAGCATATACCAGGAAAACTGCAGTCCCTGAAAAAAAAAAAGGAGAAACCACACAGTGACCAGGCTGGGATTTTAATACCCGATTCTGGGGCAATTAAAAGCCAGTGCTAAACACCACACTACTCCACATCCCAGTTTGCCACTTTCTATTCTATTAAATGCAAAATGCTACATAATAAACATGCCATTTGACATTATTGAATGAGTCAATGGTGCACATTGAATCATCTGTTGAGAGTACAGGTATAATTTACAGTTTCATACCATTTCACTCAGTCCTCCTGTTGTGAGAGTATTTAAGGAGAAACCGATTTTAGATACTTATACTGTTTTGTTTAAGAATTTAGAGGATGCTTGCTAATACTCTGGAAGCTAAAATTATGCTTCAACAATAAATTCATTATGATAACACATTAGATAGTTTTTAGCCTACATTTGCCAAGGTCCCTACTTACACAACATACCTAAAGAGTATAATAGGAATGGCCTGATCATCTAGACCTTGGCCCACTTTTGTAAGCAACTCTGTTTTATTTTCCACCCTGAATAAACTTTTTTGGCCAATGAAACTGCTGTTTTTGCATGTGTTTTTTATTGCTAAACTACAGCAACATTTTCAAACATACAGCTTAAATTATAAAAACAT
This sequence comes from Polypterus bichir lapradei, assembly GCA_026402145.1. NCBI lineage: Eukaryota > Metazoa > Chordata > Cladistia > Polypteriformes > Polypteridae > Polypterus > Polypterus bichir. The sequence continues at coordinate 40,595,025 of JANRMT010062790.1, forward strand.
TTATTTACTGTGTTTTTTAGTGTTGTTGTTACACCCTCATGATGCTTAATGGAATTGTCTTATGACAAATTTACCCTTGATGACAGGGTTGAAATTAATAAATCAACACAATATTAATTTCCTTCACATTCAGTTTCACCTACTAGCACATACGCTTAGCTTCAGTTTCAGTCACTGAGCAAGACAAATATTGGTATTCATTAGTTCGTAAGCCAGTTTTCACACCATTGGATCATCTTAAAATAAGATTAAAAACTAACCTGCCTTGTTTCTGCATTGACAATCAGATTACATTTCCAGGTCTTTCCCTGAAGCATTATGAAAATGTCAAAATAAGCACCACAGATGCCAGAAAGCAGAATTGTTGGCTTGTAACAGTAAATGCTTTAGAGAGTTTGCCAAATCTGAGATAGGAAGAAAAAGAAGTTAAATTTAATGTGCTTTCAATCTTTTAAATTCAAATATCAATGAGTCCTTCTGGATGATTTGTTGTTCTTTCCTTGGTTTTTAATCGGTTGTCATTGTTTGAGTTGCTCTGCCAGAGGATCAAATAAGATGCACTTGCCAACTGATCTCGCTGCCCAGTATATACTGCATTCTAAAGGCAATTGTGCACCTGAAGTGTACTGTGCTGCTGGGATAAGATTCATACTGGCATGCCAGTTATTTACTGGCATCCCTTCATTATTTTACAGTGTCTAAGATGTAGATACATTTTCATAATGGCTTATTATTAAGATTTGTAGTTTCATTAACAGTTAAAATATTATGTCTAATCATGTTCTGTCTTTATCTTCTGAAGAACAAAAAAAATATTTAGTGTAGGGGATAAATTTTAAAACCTAAGGTTGTCGACTAAAATGAGCATATTTTCAATAAAATACAAATCTTATTGGGAATTTAATGAAAAATTGTATATTTTTTATTCAGAGTTGAAGCAGACGAGGATAAAAGAAGTACTGCAAGCTTACATCAAACGCAGAGTAAAAATAAGTATTTAAATTGCACATACATTGGATATAAAGCATATAAAGCATTGTAGGTGTTTGAAATGTTAGTGTTTTCTGGAGTGTTTATGTAATAGATATATAAGTATTAAAATATACATTTACTATGTTAGTTGCACTTACGAACAAGTTTAGAAAACATGATGTTCAGAAAGAGAGAAAATATGTAATTTAAATCCTGTTTTCATAAAAGATTCTTTCTGTTAAGTTCATGGAAAAATATCTGTAAATTTTATGTCAGAAATCATTCAATGCCTAAAATTACACTTGTTAATTTATCTCTGAAGCTTTTCAAGAGTAGTGTTCTCGCAAGTCTTCTCAAGCTTTTTCCTAGAAATAAACAAATAAGCTGTTTTGTTGAGCCATTGCTTCTACGTTCCACACAACCTAAGTGGAATTTTCTATGGTGCAAACATGCTTCTGAAATTTGTGATTTCCTACATGTCATAGATGAGTTTTCTGCACTTTTAAATATACCATATTTTGCTAGTGATAAGGTGGTAACATTTCAGGTAAAAAAGTCATAAATTAGTATTTTACATTGCAGTTTTGTGCTGAACGTTGATTTAATAGAGCACTTCTTTTACTTTTACTTATATAAAATCAGTATTATTTTATCAAGCACAAGACAGAGCAAAGGAGCAGAATTTCAAGAAAGGAACTTTGAGCAGTACATCTTATGAAGACTTAAACTTGATCGTATATTTTGTAGGCACTAACTTCTCTCATTTGGGACAATCTGAATTATTCTCTTTCTAAAGAATTATTCAGAAAAATCTTTGTGATTCATATTTTTGGAGCTGTCTTATTTTATTTTAAAAAGTTAATGATAAATGTTTCTTGCACCTACTTGTAAAAGTGAAGAATAGAACTTCTTTTTTTTTTTTGTAAAATGGAAATGAAAAGTCTCAGACTAGCTTAATTGCTCTGACAACTTCCTCAACATTACTCAACAATGTTGACTTTTATCCCAATGCCTCATTATCATTTATATTCATTTAATCAAAACTTACTTTGCCTTGCCTCACATTTCCTGTTTTGACAGTTTTTTGAGAATTGGGATTCTGTTTAATTGGCTATCTATTGAAAGAGACAAAAGGTTTTCAGAATTAAAAAAAGATTTTTTCTGACTTTTATTTTACTGAACAGCAGGTTTTATATCTTGTATACCTTCATGAGTGCAATTCTGTAGATTCACAGATTCTTTTAACAAAGATGTATATCTTCATGAGTAATGGCCTAGTGTTGCAAGAGAACGTGTTATAATATAAGTTAATATGTTCATTTTTTATTCTGTTTTATGATGTGAAAGATGCCCGGACACAGACAGACACTGAGACAGCCAAGTCCAAAACACACACACGTTTATTTTCTTTTTACCTTTTTACAACACCACACAATGCACTTAAACAACCTCAATTTGCTCACAGTCCCTTCTTTACTCTCTTGTTCTACTGCCTCGACTCCTCTCCTACAAGCTCCATCCTCTTCCTCCCAACTCCGACTTCTTGAATGGAGTGAGATGGACCCTTTTATAAAGCACCCGGATGTGCTTCAGGTGCACCCTGATGATTTTCCTGCAGTACCTCCTGGTGTGGCAGAAGTGTTGCAGTCCAAGGCTCCGGTATTGTACAAGTGCCCCCTGGTGGTGGCAACAGTCCCCAACAGGATTGAGCTACCAAGCTCCAGAACCATGGCCTCGATGCAAACCAGGGGGGCTGCCCTCTCGTGTCCCAGGGAAGGTATTGTCTCTCTCCCAGTCCTTCCGCTCTCCAGGTGTCCTGTTGGTCGAGGTCATCTGGTCGTCTGTCACAATGAGTAATCCCTAAGGTCCAATTATGTATATGAATCTTGATGAAGTATGTGAAGTGAAATCTGTATGTATATATATATATATATATATGTGTTGTCTGTGTATAAAATGTTTTTATAGCTGTCTTGGCTTGACATAAATATTCATATTATCTGATATTAATGAGCAGGCAATGGCTAATAAGACATAGGATTCTTTTACACTTTAAATGAATTTTTCAATAAGATCTCTAAATAAAATCTAAAAAATTTCACCTTTTTGCAGTGAATTCTACTGAGTTACTTTGAAATTAAATTTTGTTTCATGTGATATATTTTTTGTTTCTAGCAAATATATGTTTGACTTGAAGGTATTGATTATATATTGACTTTTAAACAAAAAAAAACCCTTATAAGAACTTTAGTAGAGAGAGAGAGAATAATTCCAAAACATTGCATATCGCTACTGCTGCTTGCCCGTCATTGTCAGTCTTTTTTTTTCATACACATTAGTTCATAAATAACCCTCCATTTTTTTTATTTTTCTGCTCATGGTTTTGAGGAACTGGAGTCTTTTCTGGTATTCATGGGCACACTGTGAAAATGAATCCAGAGAGCAGCAGTGCATTTCCATGCGCACATGTATGTGACCTGACCATATGCGTTTCAAAAGTGTAAGAAACCTAAGCCCACAGCTAGCAGCCAGATGGTTTTTAAAGCCTTTGAGCTGATGCTGGTTGCAGTTTTTTGGGCTCTTACTGCAGTTTTTTCTGTTCCATTTTGTTAAGGGCAGAGTGTAGATTTTTAGGTTAAAATGTGCAGTAATGTGTAATGTACAAATGTGTAACATTCTAATTCTTTTGACAATACAATCTTAAAAGACTCTTCTTCTTGATCCATTCACCCAATTGCAAATGAAAGAAAATGAGACCTCACTTCTCCCTGAGTGCTAACAATTTTGGACAATTGTGGATTTTATAGGATTTAGAGCTATTTTTATTTCACAATAATGCAACTTTGGCCAGTTTCCATGGAAACTCATTAAAAGATAAGGTACAACATGCAGCCTTGACATGATCTAAGGTCAAAAGTGTTATGGCAGGGTAAAGTCTTTTTGATTTCTGCCTGTATAATGCCTAATATATGCATGTATGTAAGCATGATGAAGCATAAATGAATAAATTGCTATATTTAATTATGATCACACAGAGAGAAGTATTCCCAATTCATACATTTATTCACATATACTTGCTTTTTAAAAGATACATTTAACTATTGTTCAATATGAAAGTTACTTTCAAATGGGCAATGAAGGCACAATTTCAAGAAACTACCTAATGGAGTACAAAAGACTTTGACTTGGACCATTTGTCTTATAAATTGAAACTTATAGTATTTTAATAGGATGGGAAAAACACTTTATAAGTGTTTCTAGGTTGTCTGTCTGAAGTTTGAAAATTGTGTGTAATGAGAAGGGAACACAGAACCATTTTCTGGTTAAGAAATGCTAAAAAGCATCCTAATGAAGATATATTGAAATAGTTGACTGGTCCCAGTAGCCCTAATTTACGTAAAAAAGAGGAATTCAGTGTTATGGTTGACCTGGCTTTTAAGGGCTTCAGACATTTAATAGTGTACTTTGAATTGTAGAAAGAGCTTAAAGGCTATGTTAGGCTTGTAGAAGTTTATCAGCCAGAAATTAAACTCTGAGATATTTTTCTTACAGCATGTGAAACTATAAGCAGTGCTGTAGTTTCACAGAATCATTTCACAAAGAAATTTCCTCCATCTAAGGTCAATATCCCTTCTTTTCTCTGTTCTCAATTTATGCAACTAATAGACCTTGTACTCCACATGTAACTTTAATCATGGACACTGGCACTTTTTTAGAATATGCTTAAGTACTGACGAGTTAGGTTTTATTTACTGTGGACTTTGTTTTCTTTCATGAATTTCACAGAAATATATATATATCTGTAAAACCATTTTTTTTTTTGTTATACAGTATATGTAAGTATATAAGTATGTATTATAAGCGAAAGGATGAATAAGAGACTAAAGCTTGCATATTAGCTTTCATTTATTGTTGTATGTTTTATATATAACACAAACAACATTGGAAAAATATAACTTTTGTTGTCATTAGTCCCCATGTTTCAGCTAAATATAATAATACTAGGGGACTTTGCCCCCTCCTCGCTTCACTCGCCAATCCCCGTTTTTGTTTTTACGGATACACACTTTTAAGATTTTATTTTTCTTTGAATTGTTGCTGTTTCATTAGTTTTACTTTTATTTCAAAACTTCTGTAAAAACAATATTTGGAATCTCTCTAGTCCCAACGTGCTAAATCTTTTCAATGAGGTCAGTGAAACATGTGTTTAATGACTTTGTACCATAATTCAGGATAGCTTTCTCTGTTTGGAATTTCAGCACAACCAAAACGATCTTCATCAGCAGTTCATTTTTTTTGCAAAGTATCCAATGAATGCATGTGAGGTAAACTCCGTTTTTGAAATTCTCTTGACTTAAATTTTAAAGCCTTACAATATTTACATACTTCTGACATATCACCTATGTCCATATATTCGATCTCAATTCGCCTTTTCGTTATTTCTCTGAGTAATAATTTCTCTTTCTTTGCGCTAATGTGATGTTTACTTTCTCTTTTTGACACTGTCATTTTTTTCTGCTTTCATATTCAGTATCTTGCTCTGCATGTGTTTCGCGCCTACGTTTGTTTTGAGTCTTTTGAATTCCAGTTTTCATTATCTCTAACCTGCTCTGCATGTGTTTGGTCCCCTTGTTTTTTAACCTTTTTATAATGTTTTACTTTGTTTTCTACTCTGTCTTTTATTTCTGACCTCGCTTTGTCCTGCTTTTTTTTTTAATGACACCTGGTCCGTGGTGATTATTTTCCCTTTTTCAAATAATAATTTCCATTTGTTTGCACTCCTGTGATCTTTACTTTCTTTTTTTTATACTTTATAATTTTCCTACTTTCATATTCTTTAACTTTCTCCAAATGTGTATCGCTCCAACTATTTTTTCTTTTTTGAGTCTTTCGAATTCCACTGCTTTCATAATCTCTAACCTGCTCTGCATGTGTATAGCGCCAACATCCGGATTGGATGTGCTTTTTTTTCCAATTCCACTTGTTCCGAGCTGATAATTACTTTCCTTATTTTCTGAATTTGCACCTAGATTATTCTTTTTCTTTTTTTTCTCTCCAACGCTTTTGTGTCTCTTTTCTCCGTGCTGCTTTCTTCTTTGCTTAGTCATCTACATTTCATTTATAACCTATTGTCCTTATACGCTTTATATGCACTGAGAGCCCTGGATCTTTGTGTGCTCAAAGCCAAAACATGACTGAGTGTGTTCAAATTGCTGGCTGCCCTTGCTATTTATTTGTAAGTAGGAGGTGTCTTGCAAGAATCTCAGGTTCTACGTTATCGCGAGATGGTCCTGGGTCAATCTCTTGGCCCAAAGTCTCATGTTTAAGGTCCCCGCGAGACGCTCTGTGGCCAATCTCTTTAGTCTCGGGGGTCTTTTAAGTGTCTTCTGTGATCTTAACGTGAAGATCACATATCATTGCCCTACTGTTTCTCTCCAGGATTTTTTTTTGTAATAGAGAGACATGTACAATTTATTATTTGGACTGGCTGTTCAGTAATTGTACAACCTGTGGATAGAAACTGTCCCTGAGTCTACTGATGAAAGTATAAATAGTCTTTATTCTTGTAGGGTGAAGTGACAACACATACTGTGCAGGATGGATGATGTATTTAACCATTTTGTTTGTTACAGGTGAACAAGGAATTCAGAAATGGGCTTAGCGCTCTACCTCGTGGGGTGCCTGGGCTGAGAGACTATTTGGAGTGTATGATGCTACCAGTCTGCACATGTTGAGATGTGCCAGATAGGAAATACAAAATCCAGTTAAAGAGGGTGGCATGCACTTCCAAGCTGAGAAATGTGGTGATCAGCTTTAGTGGTAAAATAGTGTTAAATACTTAGCTGTAGTCTATAAACAGTAGTACCCTCTGGCAAAGTAGTTTTTATAATCCAAATGTGTCAGGATCATACAAAGTGCAAAGAATTTAGCATTCTCTGTGGACCAGTTATTTAAATATGATATGCAAACTGGAAGTGGTCATGACTGTCTGGTTTATTTTTTTAATATGACCCTGAAAGCAGTAGTCTCTGTAAGCACTTTCATCATGATTGGAATGAGTGCCAATGGTCTTTCAGACAGTCCACTTTTATTTTTTTAATCACAGGTATAATTTGTTGTCCTTTTGAAGTTAGTGGGGACCACAGCTTCAATCTCTGAACGATTAAAGATGTCGTTGAGTCCTGTCAAATTTGGGATTAGTAGGAAATTTAAAAAAACTCTGCAGCGGGTTAATAAAGAGTTGAAAAAGAAGCTGCAAAGGAGATAACAGTTGTAGAAGGTGTATAACAGTATAACTTCAATGTGAAATGTAGGGCATATGAGAACATGAGGGCAACCATTAAGGAGGATATTAGGTAAGCTAAAAAACAGTTAGAGAGGAATACTACAGATAAGACGAATAATAACCCAAAGAGATCCTTTAGTAGCAAAAGAACAGTCAAGGAGGAAGTAAAGTCCATCAGGGATAGTAAAGAATATTTAAAATATAAAGACAGTGAAATAGCAGATGCTCTAAACTCGCATTTTTCTGCGAGATAAAATCCCAGCTGTAAAAGGGACTGCTAAGGAGGTACTGAGTGATTTGGAAACTTTAGAAGAGAAGAGACTGAAATCAAACAAATCTTCAAGACCAGATAATAGTTATCATCAAGTTCTTATGAAGGTAAGTGAGTACACATATAAACTCTTGAAGTATAGTTTTAGGAAGTTGCTGCAGAGTGGGGAAATTCTGAACGACTGGAAAATGGCAAATACTATACTTTTATATAAAAAGGGTGACTGGGCAGATCCAAGCAACTTTAGGCCAGTAAGTGTAATTTGCATCACATGTAAATTAATGGAAAGGACTATTACGGGAAAGATTGACCAACACAGGAGTTTTACTGAACGGTCAGCATGGGCTCAAAAGAGGGAGGTTATGTTTTACCAACATGCTGGAATTCTATGAGGAAGCAACAAAAGGATATGATCAAAAGTCTAGAGAGCAGTGACTGGGCTGATTCCAGGACTACAGGGGATGAATTATAAAAAAAAATTTAAACAGCTGAGCCTTTTCAGTTTAAGCAAAAGAAGATTAGGAAGAAACATGATTGACAGGTTTAAAATTGTGAAGGGAATTAGTATGGTAGATTGAGACTGTTACTTTAAAATGAGTTCATCAAGAACACAGGGGCAACAGTTGGAAATTTGTTAAGGGTAAATTTTGCACAAACATTAGGAAGTTTTTTGTTACACAGAGAACTATAGACGATTGGAATAAGCTACCAAGTAGTGTGGTAGACAGTACAACTTTAGGTACTTTCAAAACTCGACTTGATGTTATTTTAGTAGTGGATAGGACTGGCAAGCTTTGTTGGGCTGAATGGCGTTTTCTCGTCTAGATTGTTTTAGTGTCAGCTAGTTCATTGCTATAGGTGTTTAGAACATGCCGTAAAATTCCAACTGGACCAGAAGCCTTAGAAACATTAACTCATATCAAAATCTTCCTAATTTCATGCACAGCAACCAAGAAGGATAGATCATATGAATCTGTGGGCACCTGAATGGTGTGCTGCTTGTTGTCATGATCAAATCAGGTGTAGAAGGCAATAAGTTCATCAGAGACAGCAAATGTGAATGAGATCAGATTAGGCTTTACTTGATAATCCACAAATATCTCTAACCACTTGCAAAGTCGATGTGAATCTTTACTGCTGTTACTTTTTTACTGACCATTTGCAACGCCAATTGCTTTTTTTATCTTGTAGCTGCATTTGTTATATTTTTTGATAAGGCTTTGCCCAGATACAATGCAGTGTGAGTTCAGTAAATTTCCAATGTAATCAGTGATCTCCTGGATGTTAGATTTCCTAATATAGTTATTGTTTTCATGGACCCACAGTTTACACACTTTTTTGATGAATCTTGTACACAATTTATACAAAAATTTACACAATCACAGCAGCTTCTCTTCTGCCTTTCTTGTCTACTCCTCAAGCTCAGATTCTGCTTGTCAGCGGACAAAAGTAGTACAGACAGGTGACCAGACTGACCAATGTAGAGGTGCAGTAGAGAGTGAATTTTATCCTGATGTAGGAGAGATGCAAAGTATTAGCACTTCTCATGGGCAATTATTTAGTGTAAGCATTCATTAAGTTTGCTTTGTTGAAGTCCCTGGCAACAATAAATGATTAATCTGTAATGCAGGTTAGCAGAAATTAAGTGGAAAAATTTCCTTTGACAGTGTGGGAGAAACTAGTTAGTATGATTGCATGTTATATAAGGATGGTCTCTACCTTCTTATTGTAAACAGTGTTTCATGAGGAATGAGTTGCTTATTAAAATTTGACATTTGTTTTTTCTTTCAAATTCTATTAATATTTTTTGTCTCCATTTTTTATTGTCTCTGTAAAGTCATTGCATCATCTTTTTGTGTCCATATTTTTCTGTGAGCAATGCCTGTGGGCATATTGCATTGCAATGCGACACACATGTTGTGTGGCATGTGATGTCAGCAAACACATTGAAGTGGCTGAACTTCAACCAAACAAAGGAAGGGGCTTCATGAGAAGCTTGGCTTTTTTTGTTTTGTTTTTTTAAGTTGTTAGTTTAATATATATAAAATCCTAAGCCTAAAAGTGCAACGATTTTGTGCAATGATTTTATGCGATGTCTTTATGTCACGTTTTTTGTCATGCTTTAAATTGGGGTTCTTTTAAAACCTACATATATATGTTTGGTATCATTCTTTTCAGAATTTGTCTAATTTTAATGTGATGTTGTTAGATTTTCAGATTCTTATTCCGCTTTTAATTTATAAATTAAAAAATATCAAGAGAGATTTTGTGCTAAGAGGTTTAGCCATGTCCGGGGCTGGAAATAAAAGACAACGTGTACGACAGCTGCTGTACAGGCATTTAAATGTTCGAAGCGCCACGCGAGATGCAGATCACATGAGATGCATATCACACATAGCAGCAGCAATAAGCCAGCAGCTGATCGAGCAATGAGGTGGTAAAAAAAAAAAAACAAACTATTTGTTTCCCATTGTATCACCGTAGAGGGGGTTTTGGAGGAGCGACCGTGTCTCCTTGGGGTGCGTTCAGCTCCCCTCTTCAGAACACGACTGGCAGAAATGTGAAGTGGCTGGCATGTACCGCAGGCTTTGGGATTGGCGAGTGAAGCGAGCAGGGGGCAGTATATATATAATTAACATTCTGTTTTCATTAGATGAGTACAGTGAAATATCTTAACAGTTTTGTTCTAAACTCAACTCTAGTTATCGCCCTTTACAGTTCCACTTTTACACAGTAGTGGTAGCACTTCTTGATTACCAACACATATCAAGTATACTTTGTGGTAACTGGCTCTAATTATCTGATCTATGTAAGAGTAATGATATGCTTACTTTTCTTAGGGGATTTGTGCATTCTAGTTTACATTTGTAAAATAAAAATGATAAAGTCAAATCTGTTGTGTGTTGCTGATCATGAGTTTTATATTTATCTAAGCACAGATCCAGATCCTGATATTAAAAACTAAAAATTTCAAGATGCCCCATTTACTTTTTCTTATAACAGCATGTCTGTTTATATCAGATAAAAATGTATATACAGGAAGTTATTTCTGAATATATAAAGACAAACTGGTTTTGTAGGGAGTCATTCCATATATTAAATTTAAATTTGCAGTTGTTGTACAAAATGCCTCCAGGCATTCTATATGACATATGGTTTTTATATACAGTATTCCAAAACTCAAATCTGTATATAAAATGTTTTACACTGAGCCCACTAGCATTTCAGTGAACAGAATCAAACTATAAACATAAAATCACAACTGCTAGAGCAATTGGTTCAAAATATTAGAACATAATGGAAATCAAAGGCATAAAAAGTAAAAAAAAAAATAAAAGCTGATTGAGTTGTGGAACACAATGCTGTAGCCTCCTCTTGCTGAGCAATCACTGATTTTTTTTTTCCCCTCTGGTTCACATTTTCTAGCCCATTAATCAACTTCAGCAATAATATAAATGTAATTTCAGCAATGTACTACTTAAACAGACTTAAGAAAGAAAAAAAAGTCTTTAGACTTAATCTGAAAGTCACATTGCTTTGCTTATTTATTTAATCAGTTTCTAAGGAAATTGTTTTTACTCTTGTTACTTATTGTATAAAGTATATTGGGGAGGTACATTAATCAGTTTTTTCACATAGGTTGATTGTTTAAAGCGGAAGAAAACTTGTTTTAAAAGGGATTTTTTTGAAAGCAATTAATAAAATTCCAGATGTTTTTGAGCCTTATATCTTAAACATTATTACATCCATGATATTTCTTGTCTTTTTCATAACCTGTCTTGTAACATAGAAGCAAAAAAATCTAGTGCCATTCAAAAAGCTATGTCTGACAGTAAATGTAAGTTTACTTTGAATACTGTATGGAACAGGTGACTTAAAAGTGCCTGCTAGGCCCTTAATATATAATGACATATATTTAAACTATAGATCCTTATGTATGTATGAATGCATTTATTTATATAAGTGCTTATTGTATTACTTGCTTATGTTTTATTCATTCATTCATTCATGCATTTATTTATTTATTTCACTATGAGGGAGTCATTAGGGAGCAAAACACACTTTGACTAATAGTTGAGACAGCTAGAATCCCTGTCAACAAATAGAGTAAATCTCACGTCCACTACATTAATGGGGACTTTAAGTAGAGATGTATTGATGATTCATGTTATTGCTGAAATGATTTTAATTAAAATACTATATCTGTGAGTTTTAGTTGGTGATACAGTAGGTCATGACTTATATTGTCAACAAGTAAAAGGGAAAATTGGTGAGAAATAGAATGGAAGTTAGGTTTAAAGTTTGATGCAAAAGATGGCTGAAATCTATCAAAGTCACAGAATAACTTTTCTATAATGTCTCAATGTTACAAAACAAAACTGTGGAATTTATAAGCCTTTCATAGCATGGTAGATTATAGTTTAATGTCTGCACCATCAGAAAGAAAATGTTCAAGACAAGGATGTGACTACCATTGACTGTCTTTTAATTAAACAGTACTATAGGATAATCGAAGCAAAAGAAATTTTAAAATCTGTAATGAAGTACCGGCTGACAGTCCATACTTTCAACCATTAATATGAATACACAATTAGTTCATTGGTAAATGCACAAATATTGTTCAGTTGAAGCAATTTTGCAAAGGGAAGCCTTCACATTGCTTTGAGGGGCTAATGAATTACTGCAGAAAATAAAGACGATAAAGGTGTAATAACTATTTACTGAGTCAAAGGGAATGAATATTTGCTAAAACAGGTTATTGGCTCTTACACCATTTTTATTATTAATTTAAAATATCAAAATTGTGTATTTGTTCATTCTGGGTTTTTTTTTAGATTAATACAGTATGTGAGTTTATTAATTATTAGATAACATTTATTGTAAAAGATAGGCAGTTATGCAGAAAATCAGACAAGGGTTAAGTACATGTTTGCAGCACTAATACATCAGTTACATAGTCACAGACTTTACAATCAAAACTGTAAACTACCAAGATGATCCCTGAAGTTTTAGTGGAAAATTTGTGTGAACATGGAGAGAACAAGCAAATTCCATATAGAAATGTAAACATTACTTTTGGTAGAGGGAATGCCAAAACTATCAATCGACAGTATGTACGAACAGACATAATGTAATCATTTAAATAGATGATGAAGATTCAATATGCCAATATTGAATATTTTAGTGAAATGCTATACACATGTAAATAAGTTTCGTTCCTTTAATCCCTACTATAAAGAGTACAATAATTTAATAAAAGTCTGTATTCTCAAATTGTTTAGATATATATTTCACAGTAATCATGATTTTTTGAAAATCACACACGAATGTTTTTGTGCAGTAGAAGAGTTTTACCGTAACACCTATTTTTTTCTGATAGTTTATTTAACCTCAAGTTATAGCAGCAGCAGAAATAAAATGATAAGGAAAGCAATAACAGCCGTTACAGAATAAATAAATAATAGATGGAAAGATTCTACAGAGCCTTAAAATTTTCCTAGATGTCTTTAAAAACAAAACCTGATATTCTTATTTTTTGTTTTTTTTTCTGAAACTTGCTTCTCAATTGTAGTTCATTGTCATACAGTAACTGTTTCCATTATTTATGTATTTATTATTTTTCTATGGTTATTGTCATCATGATTTATACTGTGCTACTATTGTCTAAGATATCTACTCCTTTGTAAAATTTCAAATCTAGATCACTTGGCATCTCATCTCAACATTCAACACACAACACAGCCATGAAAGATACATTGAAGTTCATTTCACCTTAGTCCGTCCGTCCATCCATCCATCCATGCATCCATCTATTGTCATATCCCGCTTATCCATGTTAGGGTAGCACGGCACCTGGAGCCTACCTGAGGGGTAATCTGGAGTAGTGTAAATGAGGCCAGATTGAGGGGGTGATCTCCCCCCTTACATTCACTCACTTCTCAATATCTGATAAACTGAATTCTGTAAATAAAGTAAAGCTTAGTCTGTGTTTATTTCATGCTGTTTCTTATTGATTGATGCTTTATTTTATTGTATGCAGTGTTCAATTCAACAAAACCAACATTTATTTGTATAGCACATTCTCATGCTAAGAAAGCTTTGTCCTCGTAGATTCAATACAGTGGTCCTGTCAGTAGTTAAGACTGTCCACTTTCCTTTCACCGTCACAAGCTGTTGTACAGTACTTTGATCAGGTGGCTGTAGCGCTGAACACTATAACAGAAAAAAAATGAAAAGAAAGCAGACAAAAGCAGAAATTTATAATAATTAAAAATGAGTTATTTTATTGTAAGAAATGTCTACATATGAATTGTGCAATATAAAGCAGGATAAAAAAATAATATATAAGAAAATAATGATACAGTGCAGTTTTTAAATGAAGTAAATGCTAAGTTCTGGTGGTAAATCCTCCACCCTTTCTTTGTCAATGTGGAGTTTGGTCATTATCCCCATATTTTCCCTAACAACCCTAAAGTCAAGCTAATTAAGTTAACTAATGGTTGCAAATTTTCTCTCTTTGAATGTGTATGGGGTGCCCTGTGATGGACTGGTGGTCTATCCATCGTTTGCTCCTGTTTAGCACAAAGTACTAAGGCTGTGCTCCTTCAAAGACTCTTAATTGGGTGAAGCAGGTCTGAAAATATGTTAGGTTAATTATGCGATCCCAGCTGATGTCGCTTAATATCAGGAATAATTCCAAGTTATTAAATTTATGATGGACATGCAGATTTTTTTTAGAAAATCGTTTAGGAAAGTGTTAAATATTGACAACACAAAATGTAAAGGAAAAATAAAATTGTCACAAAAACCTGACAGCCCTCTACACATTGTTTTATGGAAGCTTATTCTCATTTGGGACTGCCTTATAAACTACCCATCATCAGTATGTGCTTCACATTACTCCATTCTCACCTCTCTTTCTCTCTATCTCCGACACATGCACACACACAACCCTGACCTCCCTTTGCCTCAGTTTATCTCCTTACTCTGGATGCATTGAGTAGCTGTCTGAGGTGCTTTTCACCTGTCTCCTGTGGCTTGGGACTTTAGGTATTGGCTACAGAAGCAAAGACTAAGTATTGCCTCTGGTAGATTCTCGTGTCTATGTGCCTAAACACTCAGTAGCACCAAATGGAGCGTGTCTCCAAGGCCGCCTGCTTCTTTCAATTTTCTAAGTGGACAGTGTTACCATCTTTTGTTCCTTGCAGGTCAGCATTCTGCCATCTGTCAGCCAGGCATGTTTTCCTCAGTCTGTCTTCAGTTCAACACTTTTTCATAGTCATATTTAAATATTATTACTTAAATATTTGTTTTGAATTTTCCTGTTTATTATTTCTATAATGGATATCTAAAGCATGCAAACGTTTTTTTTTGATGTAAAGGCTGAAATCATTTCAGTTTTTTCACTTTTAAAAAAGATTCTCTTGACTTTTCGAATCTCTTACCTTTTAAGTCTATTTTAGCCCAGAGTGCACTAGCTGTAATACTTACTCGAAATTATATGACATATAAATTGTAAATCCAGGCAGAGTTACCCTGTATAGAATAAAATTATTTTGAGAGCTCTGTGGCCCAGGTCAATGTTGCTGACAGCAACCAAGGTGCTTAACTCTAAATGTGATTGTTCTTTAATTTATTAGGCTTTTCATTTTTTATTTTTAACTTCTTATATTTTTAGCTGGCTTGTTAGAGTCTTGGTTTCATTTACTCTCACTGTTTTTCTTTTAAACTTTACATATTTAATTGGGTTAATGCTTTCGGAGTTTAGCATTCTTATTTTATTATAGAATACTGCCTGTTTTAATTCGCATATGCAGTTGATTTTATGGTATTTCAACTTTGTCAAATTAGGTCATTTTTTAAGAGTCTGTAATAAGAGCTGTTTGATTAACAAAGATGTGTGATTTTTTGAATACTTACTAATTTTAGCTTTAAACAATGACGACGCACTGGTCGACACTGCTGTTTCATTTCCTGGGATCCAGTTTGACATGCAGATTAAGCTGACTAGTTCCATCCTGGCTCACTGTATGGGGACAGTGTATGATGGACTGGCACCGTGCCTGGGCTGTTTCCAGCCTTGTGCCCAGCGGTGCCGGGATAGGCTTTTGGCTCCCTGCAAACCTGATTTACACTGAGCAGCTTTGAGAATGGTGTGTTATGATAATAAAAGATTTTACATAACACAAATCTGAAAATAAAAATCTAAAAGTTGAATGGTTTTATGTGGCAGTCCATTGTTTCTTTCCATAATTACAAAGAGAACTTTGTTTTATTGATGATGCTTTGTTTTTTTTAAGAAAGCTCTAAGTAGATATTTTTGCTCTTTTGATTTCCAACATTGTTTGTATCATCTGCTCTATAACTCTTTAAACATTTCAAACTTTTACTGATGCAGTGAAATTTGTTTTGTAGGAAAAAAAATCACAGGAAGCAGAAGATAAAATATAATTAAAGATAAATGACTATATGTGTTTTTATGTTGAGTATAGGTCAAAGAGTTTTGAAATCATACTGCAGTTTGACAATTTAAGTCTGGCTTACAAGTAGCTTTTCTTAGTATGTCATAGGTTATTTAAGCAGTTAATATTAAAAAGGTGCAAAGTAAAAAACATGGTGTAATAAATTATTTTAATGCTACTCCAATAATAAACCAGCAGATCCAACGGAGGGTACGACTTCCATTGTTTTCACTTTACAGAACAGTTGCCTGTTTGGTATTTACTATGGATCATTTGTGTCTCAACTACTCTTGATTTAATTTGCTTATTAATTTGTTCCTTGTCTTGCCCTGCTGAATTCTTATATTCCATCATATTTTGACACAAATATTACTTAACATGAAGATATACTAATGTTAAACTATTAAAAATGGCTACTGGCAAAGAGAATTCACAATTTTGTAATGATTGATTTTCATTTATGCACCATCTTGTTTAAAAAACTATGAACATTTATCAGTTATTTATTAAACATGTCTACTTTATTATCAGTGAAAAACCAGGTTGTTGAACTAAATTTAGGGATTGAAAACCATAGATTGATATGTTTAGTTAAGTAAAGCTAATAAAGCTGAGTTTCTTTGATGTTTCCAGTATTGTGCGGCTGCTGAGTTGGCTAAGGTTTAAACATTGAGTATGACGCATAACACTTGAATTTCCACAGTTAAAACCACATAATTTCAAACTTTTTGGTGATTTCAAAGTAAAACCAATTTGTATAAGACAAAGAGAACATTTCATAGCACAGCAAAACAACTGTGGCATTTCAGTTTTAGACTTCTGTGTCTTGATTTAGTTTCTTTGTGGTACTGCATTACTATTTCACTACAGTAACACATCTTTTACCTTGTCTTTTGCAAACAAAAACTGAATTTATAAAACTGTTCAAAAGACTTAGGCACTTTACATCTTTCAGAAAAATATTTATCTCAGACAACTGGTTATTTTATGCCTTCTGGATGAATGTATCAATAGATAAGGGAGTATTTTAGAGTTAAAACATTCCTTTTGCAAAACATGATGCAAAGCAATGATTTTTGAAGTCAGTAATAAGAGTACTTTCCAGTTAAGAAATATGAGATCTTTGCAGGCATAATCCCCAGACCTTGATTAAGGAAATCTAACAGATGGGTGTTAATGGTCAATGACATCACGTGGAGGATGAACCAAAGTGATTAACTAAAGCAAAAACAGCAGAGTAGAGTGGTTAAAACTAGGCATGGGACAACCATGCTAAAAAGGTGAGGTTATGATAAATGTGGAAGTTTACCAACAAATCTTACACCACGATAAAAGTGAGCTTAAAAACAAGACACAAGGTGGTCACCCTTCACCACCAAGGCCTCTCCCAAAGCAGCAATTTCATTGTAAAAAAGGGTGTTTCCAGATGTGTTATCCAAGCTCTTCTGCATAAGCACAATCAAACAGGGAAGGTTTAAAGGCCAGACATTTTTTTCTTGAAGCTGTTCTTCATAGCAAGCAGTGCTTAGTGTGTAAGGCGTTGTTGCTGCAGATAATTGTTGCTTTTACTGTAGTCTTCAAGCAGGGAAGCTAAAGGTTTCCTCTTCACCTGATTGGCCACAGAAACAGCAATGCAGCAAACAATAAATATATCAAGCTTGCTTCTGTCTGGAATTAGAAAATGCCCAGTAATGCTATTAGTGTAGAGCCCACTAGGCAGAAACCACTGGGACACCCATCTACAGTCTGAAAAAGTCTTATCAGAAGCCTTCATGAAAGAGCTGAGATCAAAAATTCATTTTCTAAGGTGAAAATAAAATGTAACAACTCACCCACACACAAAACCCAAGGACTGAGGTGCAGAAAAGGGCAGCAAGTGCTCTTAACTGATAAGTCAAAATTTAAAACTTTTGGCTGTAACAGAAGGCAGATTGTTTGTAGAAGAGCTGGAGAACAGTTTATGGCTGGATGTCTGCAGGTAACAATAAAGCACTGTGGAAAGTTACTTGCAGATCTGGGGCAGAAAATCAGAATATTGATTAAAATTGATGGTCCCCTCACTGCTGAGAAGTACAGTCAGATTCTTATTCATCACGCAGTACCACCAGGGGGACAATGACTCTAAACACAAGGGCAAAATCACAAGAAAACATTTTCATTGAAAAGAGGAACAGGAAATCCTACAACAAATGGCACAGCTCCCATGTAGCCCTTATTTTAGCATCATCAAGCCAGTATGTGACTGCTAGCTGAAACAGAAGCAAGTAAGACAGCCAAAGTCTACAGTTGGAACTGTCGCAAGTTCTCCAAGAGGCTTGGAACAACCTGCTGTACCATGCGAGTACCTTCAGAAACTGCCTGCAAG
Organism: Polypterus bichir lapradei; assembly: GCA_026402145.1. Lineage (NCBI taxonomy): Eukaryota > Metazoa > Chordata > Cladistia > Polypteriformes > Polypteridae > Polypterus > Polypterus bichir. The sequence continues at coordinate 40,613,381 of JANRMT010062790.1, forward strand.
TGTACCTTACTGCTATTGCTAAAGAAATTGGTGGTCACACCAAATATTGATTTTTATTTGTATATCTATTTTTGTCTATTTACTATAATAAAAACACTCTGACAAAAACTGAACTATACAAAATTACATTTAAAACTTTATATAGTTTATTCACTATATTACAAAATAAGCAAATGCCACCTCTGCATGGGTTTCTTTTAAAATGTTCAAAGTTAATCCTAGAAGATAATGGCAAATACAAGAGAAAAAAATGAAGCAAAGCATGCTATTAAAATGCAAGTTGTCTTGAGTACATTACTAGATTTTTAGAAATTCCTGGCTGTTTGTAAAGACACCACTATTATATGCATATAATTAATTTTCTGCCTTTGTAGCTTGCAACAAATTGCTTTCTGTGTCTTTTGGGAATGTTTCAGTGATTCTTTAGAACAGAATTTTGCTGGAAAAGCTCTATTATTTCCTTCTATGTATGGTAGTTTTTATACTGGATTAAGATCATAAAATGACACTTCCATCAATATAACAAACAATTTCAGTGTTTTAAAAAATAAATTTGGCATTTCTTCTGGCTGTAATTAATTTATTATATTTTTGTATAATGATTTAAATTATTCTAAGCAAATGTAACATTTACAGAAGATGTTCATATTGTATAGTGCCTATAGAACGTCAACACAGTGTGTAAAAAAAGGATTGCATCAGCCTGAAATGAAGAGCCATTGGATCTGATTTCATTTTTCTTGAATTTACACACAGCACTCACAAGTAAAGACATATGCTCAATTTATTAGTACATTAGCTAGAAAATACATTGAATCTGTATTACTACTTGGTGGCAGAACCTTACTTTTGTGATTAGTATAAATCTTAAATAGTATAATGTACAAACAGTACATCTGTCAATGTTTATATATTCTGCCACACACAAAAGCCCAAGCAAATTTAGATCACAAGGAGACAGGTGGTAAACCATGCTCTAAGTTATTATATTAATTTATGAAATAAATTAATTTAGAAGAAGCTTGAAAAGTGCGCATGCAGCTTCCCACATAAAACTCAAGGTTTATATAAGAAACCTTGATGGAGGAACAGGTGCATATTTATGGCATCTCTGACCCATGCATACGCAACATTTTGGAGATGATGGGAAATGACAACAAGTAGGGAAATGCAGCCAAAGCAGCAAAATGACAAATCGTACACATAATTATATTTATCAACAAGTTATTGTCATAATGCATGTTGAAGTGACAAACATATTACACCTAAACAGTGATGAATATGATGTGCAGACTGCATTTTAATTCCTATTTAAGAGAGCTAATGATGTGTATTTGCACTGAAGAACTTTACTGTTTAATTATCAATTGATATTGGCTACCTGTTTCTACCTGGCAGACGAATCAGGGATATCTTAACCAAAGCCATTATCTGTGCTGGAAGCCATTAACCAACCAGCGAGATTCTACATCCTGTTTTTGTGTGGTGTGGGTTTACATGCATAAAACCTAACATATTTTTGCCAAAATAAAAAGGTAGTGTCCATTTGTGTCTAGTTCTTAGAGTGTAATTGGAGAAAGTTACTGGACTTATGTTGCAATGATAGCACCTCATAAGAGTGAAGCTGCTTTTGTTAACTGTAACTAGATACATTTAATTAACGCAGAAGTCCTCTATGATGCCAAGATGAGACTGACAAACGCTGTGGTTCATTGGCCTGGGTCAATTCATTTATTTTTAGACAGAATAGCTTTAACTGACATGGTGGCTGGCTTATTGGTAAGGCTGAACCCTCAGTTTTTCATATGGCCTGGCATCGTAACAACAATTATGTCATTACATGTGCCATTTAATAGTAGCAGTCCACTCCTATGCTGGTGCCTTACACCTCTCCCTGACATCTAGAACACAGAGGACAGGCACTGCAATGCTGCCCATGATCTTGCACTGTCAGCTGCAGAGCACAGCTAGATGCTCTTGAGTGCAGGTGAAGGTGCCTCCATGTGTCAGGAGGGAGGCTGCTCTACCAGCCAATAAAGTTCTGCAGCATCGTGATTGCATATGTATGAGATTCATTAGCCTGTTCCATATATGGATGTTTAAGGGCAGAGTTCAAGTAAGCACATTTACAAGGTGATTGTGATTAATAAAGGATAATTTGTGCAGAAATATGTGTATCACAGGTTTTATGAATCAGATTTTTTTTTTGGTGTACTCATATTTTCACACTCAAATCCAAGCAAGGTTTTAAAAATGAGGCCTTAGGACATTTTCCTTTATATCCATGACCTACTCTACTGCACTGCAGAATAGCTGATTATCTTCAGTAATCATTCTATTATTTTCTCCTTCCAATTTACATTCTTTTCCTGCCAAAGGGTTTGTTCATTCTGAATAGAAACACATAACCAGGGTTGATTGTTCTTCAACTATGTTTTTGCTTGGCTGCAAATCTTTTTTTTTTTCTTCACAGCACACACACCTACAGGTCAATCAAACTTTCTACTGTCTCTCTGATCAGTTTTCTCTTTGTTTGGTTCATTTTCTCAGGACAGCTTGATACGTGCATTTTTTAAATGGTCCCATAAACTTTTCACTTTTAATAATAGTCTTCATTGTGTTTCAAAGTTTATTTTTATATTCATCTTTAGATTTCTGCCTTGCCATGACCTTAACACAGAAGGTTCTTGAAAGCTCTGTGTTACCTATAATTGAGTCTTGAAATGTATTCTCCAACTGAGAAAGCCTACAGAAACAACTGATTTTATTCTGAAATAATCACTTCAGTTGAACACAGATAGGGACCAAATAGCCTGTCATGATTTGAAAAGCAATTGCTTAAGCCAGAAATAATTTAAAAATGCTGTTTTTTAGGGGTGTTTTGACTAACCCAATCCATATTTCTAGTGTTTATTTCCATATTTTTTTGCAGTTGATTTTCATCTGGAAGCTGATGAGTGTTTCAGTGAAAAAATATTGGTAAAAATGATTTATTGAAATATGTTATTATTTCATGCAGCTAGGTCAAATAAAGTTAAACTTTTGAAAATGTACAGTATGTAGACATTTCCTATACTACATATCATTTATTACAATACTTAAATGTATTTTTACCTCAGAACTTTTTTTTTTAATCAATTTTTAATTTTTTTAAATACAAAACTAATTTTGTTATCATGGTAATTTACCTATTACTAGAATTTTCTATTGTTATTATTTGTTTTATTTGATACGAGGTATGGAAAGTAATTGCAAATTCTTAAGCCCTCAAAAATCTTTCATTAGTTGTCAGTTATAATCATCAAAATTAAAAGAAATAAACATTTGAAATACATCAGTCTGTGTGTAATGAATGAATCATATATAAAAGTTTCACTTTTTGAATGGAATTACTGAAATAAATCAACTTTGTCATGATATTCTAATTTTATGACCGGCACCTCTATAAGAAGTCACAGTTGCAGTTAAAGTAATGCATTTCTTCTGCCTTTATTTGCTCATTTTAATTGCTAACCAAACTGGAACTGGTCCATACCAGGTTCTAAAATTATTTATATCTAACCTCAAGTATAGTACAACACACAACAGATTCCATCATGTCATTATTAATTTAACAAAAAAATTTAAGCCAAAATTCAGAAGCCATGTGTGTTAAACTACGTGCACCTCATGATTCAATACCTTGTAAAACCACCTTCAGCAGAAATAACTTGAAGTAAGTATTTTCTGTATGAATTTTTGCCCACTCTTCTTGGCAACATTGCTTCAGTTCATTCAGGTTTGTGGACATTTGTTTATGCACAGTTCTCTTAAGGTCTCACCACAGCATTTCAGTCGGGTTGTGGTGTTGACTTTGATAGGCCATTGCAACACCTCAATTCTTTTATATTTGAGCCATTCTGTTATAGATTTGCAGGTGTGCCTGGGATCATTGTCCTGTTGCATGACCCAATTTTGGCCAAGCTTTAGCTGTCAGAGAGATGGACTCACGATTGACTCAAGAATAGTTTGGTATGCAGAGGAGTTCATGGTCGACTCAATGACCGCATGGTACCCAGGTCCTATATGGCTACAAAACAAGCCCAGATTATCACCCCTCCAGCACTGTGCTTGACTGTTTGTGTGAGGTGTTTGTGTTGACATTCTGTGTTTGATGTGCTGTGTATTAAGGCCAAACATCTCCACTTTTCCTCTTTTCCATAAGTCTTATGGTTTGTTCAGATGCAACTTTGCAAACCTAAGCTGTGCTGCCACTTTCTCCTGGGAGCCCTTCCAAATAAGCCATGACTATTCAGTCTAATTGTACTTCCATGAGCTTTAACATTTAACATGCTCACTGAGGCCTGTAGAGTCTGAGATGTAGTTCTTGGGATTTTTGCACTTTCTCTGAACATTGCACAGTCAGACTTTGGGGTCAGTTTGCTAGAACGTCCACTCCTGAGAAGATTGGCAACTGTCATCACTAAATGGCATGTCCTACTGTGACAGGCACAGGAAATGAAACCTCTTGATCTTTGAGCAGAGAAAGCCTTGTGCAAATCTAATCCAGGTCTTCAAAGTTCTCGGAGGTATTGATAAAATGGATCCTTCAGAAATCTTTCATTTTAAAAAATGAATCATGTATTTGAGGTCACTGGTGGAAGTTAAGGTGAAGTCAGGAAGCACATCTTTAGACCAGGGTTTACAGAAATCCTTAGCAAACTCCTGTAGCTATAGCGGAAACCATGACAAGTTTAAAAAGTAACTGAATGAGAGGTATTTGGACAACTGTAAGTAAGCTTAATAGGCTGAGTGATATTCTTTCATTTGTGAAGCTTCTGATTATTCTAGTATTTGCTCTGATTGAATTTCTCATATTTTATTGAGGGGCTGTTATATTTTCATTATGAATAATGAAAACTTTATTTTCACATGAATTTCCTCTAATGCCAGTTCTTTCCTGCAGTTCCTACATGTTGTTTACTTTAGTTGGACGTTACCCTTTCCTTGGTATTATGTGTCAATAAGCTATGCTATTTTAGGTGATCTCCTTTTTGAATATACTGTAGGCATTTCCACATTAATGCTACACTTAAGAGTTTAGTTCTTTACTCTTAGAATTCTGAATGTGTGAACTGGTCAGACCCTGTGGATATTTTTGATATTTCTGAAGCAGACCAAATGTGCACCTCCCGAGGCAAACTATTTTACTTACTGAAATTCAAAGTATTTTAATAATACTTGGCAATAAATCAGAAGTGAGCAGAAAGGCATATGTAAAATTAATGGATTCTAATTAGTTTACCGTAAAGTGGGCTACAGGGGCTGCCCTGAATTGTAGGGAAAGAGATGTTTAGGGATTCCTGTGGTTTAAAGTTAATAATGGCCTACTGTGACAACCTACTGATTTTAATCTAATGCACATTGAACAAGGCAATATAGACCCAAGCAGTGTGCTTAACATTATGTGAGGGAATATTGCTAAGGCATACCAGGGCCTCTTGGTGAAGAACTTGTATTTTTATTACTGCTGTTATTTCATTTAAAATAACATTCCATGATGAAAGTAATCAATTTTTTATTAGTTCTTTCTTAACAAATAACAGCCAGTGTGGGTGCTGTATTTCTTTGTAAAATTATGAGTTGTAATTTAAAATAGAAAATCTAACTGGTTAGGAAATATTCCATAACTGTTAGAAAGATAATATCTTTTAAAAGTGCAGAGATTTGTCCAAATCTTTTTATATTGCACTAGAAAATGTTGACTATGTGTCTTTTCTTAAAAAAATCTTTTCTTCAATTCATTCTTCACATTGCATTTCTTCCAATCTATCACTGATCCAGTTGTTGTTACAGCCTTATATAGCAACCACTATCACAGTTTGCAAATGTTACAGAAGTAATATATCATAGATAAAAGACCGACTCCTTAATAAGATGTAAATTCATGTACAGTGGTAACAGAAATAATGAATTGATTAGATAGTATGGCAAACCCATTTTTAGTAAATGTGGTGAATTCATCTGTCAGTTTCATAAACTAAATTGTTCATTGTAACATTTTCACTCAATCTATGAAACATTTGTTAATAACAATGAGTAGAGCCTTAATAGTTACAATTTAAATATAATATAATCAGAAACACATTATTTAATGAGTAGTTTTACACTTAATTCCTAAAATAGATTTAAATTTTTAAAAATTCAAATTTTTACCTTCAAGTTTCTAAAAACAGAAACAGAAACTTGTCCTCCTCAGTTGGATTCTTGGGTTTTCCTTAGCAAGACTGCAAAGCCCAGACATGAACACAAAGCATATGATTGTGATGGATTCTTTCTGTAAAGGCCACAAACTTCGCAAACATTTTATTTATACTTGACCTTTAGTTTTCAAATTGGAGTAAAGCCTTTTTTTTCTGAAGATCAGTAACAAAGGATGAGGGTCACCACATTTGTAGTCTCATATGTAGTGTAGTAGAAGACACAAGCTCATTCTTCATCTTGTAGAACATTTCCAGCTGTGTTATACCCCAGAGTTTCAATAAGGAGAATGTCAGTACTTTACTGTTTCAATGCCAGCAGCAACTTAAAAACAAACAAACAAACAAACACACTTTTCTTTTAGCATGAATTGTTTAAAAAAAAGAATAAGCATTCTTTTTACTAAGTATATGGTTCATTATTTACCTAAATGAAATTGTTGATAACCTTTACCAATGGCTTTGTAAATTCAAAAGACCTTAATGAATCATCCTTAGTTTATAAAAAAAATGTTTATTTCCCTGAGATGAAACCAATAATAATAATAATTCTTACATTTATATGGTGCTTTTCTCACTACTCAAAATGCTCTCTACTCAGGGAGGACCCGGGACATGAAGCCATGAGCTCCTTACTGAGAGGCAGCAGCACTACCACTGCGCCACACCAGAAAGTTACTCTTCTCAGCACAGTTTCAAGACCTGCTATGTCTTTTTGATGGCATGGTCACCAAAACTTATTGATGCTTTCTATTATCTGCTTGTATGTATTTTGCATTATTGTCATTGTTTAGTAGAGTAAATTTCAGTATTTTTAAGTCTGATGACATTTTAAAAACAACTTGTCTCTTTGGTGCACTGGCTCCCTGCCCAGGGCCGATTCTTGTGTGATCCCCTGCTGTCATGAATGAGATTAAGTGTGTGTGTGTGTGTGAAAATGTTATGTTATGTTGCATATTCTCTAATTTTCTTACGATTAGTATATTTTCTGTGTTGTGTTATGTTATTTCTCATTCCGTCATTTCAGAGTTTCTTCATTTTCAAACTCAGTTGCTCAACAGTTTAATATTTTTTATGCAAAGGATTAACTCTAGGAGTTTTATTATCCCTGTATAAATCTACAATCCCCATTATTATTTAAGGTACCCTCACATTTTTCCATGCTTCACCAGAGATGTTGATGCTAGGCTTTATATTCAGTGCATTATGATGATACCTTTTATAAACCGTACAAATTAAAAGAAAATGCAATGGACACATAATTATGTGCTTTGCTGTTTAAGCCTCACTGCCAGAAAGAAATCTCAGAATAATCCTTTAGGGAGATGCAGCATTTTCAGTTGTGTTAAGTGTGCATCACCTCTGACAGTTTTATCTTCATGTCCAGATTATTACATTTCATGAACACATAAAATCAGAATGAAGTTTCCACAATTTATCTCATTGATTTTTGCAGACAGCACTTAGGAAAATCATGTCAGTACTGTTAGCAAAATTCTCCAGTTGACACTGTAAAGCAGACAAAATATCTCGTGACTAGTAAATGTAAGGTCATTCTAGCCCAAAATGTAAATAAAAGTGAATATGAATTCCTATAGACACAGTACTCTCACCACTGCTCTGTGTATAATATCAAATATCATAGTTATACATAAATTAGAAGGACAATAATCCTATATACAAACATTGCAGTGTGTGCTGCTTGGTATTTATTTATTCAAGGTATTACATTTTAAACCTCTCTAACATTAACAGTTTAAAGAATTTACAGTAGATATTTCTCATTATCTCACCACTAAGGTGTGCTGAGCAGCACAATCATACCTTTCTGTGTTCTCTAGTTACTTCTTTTTTCCTCGCTCTGTCATTCTACTCGATTGGTACTTTGCAGTTTTTACCTAACAAGCTCAGACTGCCTTTGTATGAATTACTTTAGAAATTTCTCCTACTGTCATCTCATTATAGTGGCCCTTTTGTTTGGGTGAAAGGAAATGTACTGTTTGCTTTCTTCACAGGTTTAACACAAAAGGCTTTTGTTTTCTTCTCATTTCTGCATTTTTTACAGAAATCAAAACACACATATAGTTAATATTTTCTAATTTGTTAGAACCTGTCCTATCAGAGTATTTACAGTACACTGTAGTAGAGCTCAGCTGTGACTGTGTCCCTGTTATTGTATGCTGTCTTGCTGAAGGAATCTAATTATGGACTTCAAGGGTCTTTAGGTGGGCTGTGTGATTTCAACAGTCACGTAAAGCATCAAAATTTCTAACAATATTTTCTTCATCTTGTAACTTCCCAAAATGTGTCATTAGTTGAGCTAAGAACACTAAATGTAAATGTTGGGTGAATGTGGAATAAACGAAAGCCAGCTACAGTTTAATTTCTGAATTCCACCTATCAGGCTAGAGAGAGAAATAGGACAACACAGAGACATACAATAATTATAAAGGAGTGGAGGTCAGAGCATGGAATGAGCATAAACTACCAAATAACTTGGAGAAATAGTTTCAATGTTATTTAAACACGTCAAGGTAATTTCAAGTGAGAAAAGACTGGAATTGAAATATACATCAAGATTGCATAGCGGGCTTGCTGTGATCGTCTTTATTAATTAGTAAGCAGTGAATTACAGATGTGTGTCAGTCTTGTCAAGAGATGCTTTTCAGGCTCAAGATGTTACTTAGTGTAAAATGTGTTGCATGTTACAGAATTTTAAAAACTGACCTTTATCTGCTATCTTACCTGGCATATTATATACTGAATATGCTGAATATTATTACATACTGAATATACTGAAGCTCACCATATTAATTTTATTGTGAAAATTTAAAAAATAGTCTCTGGCATGAAGGTTTTTTCTTTCAACAACCAGACAGATAAATTACTTACAGATTGACTTTCCCTCATAATTTTATCTTCGTTTTTGGGTTGGTAGCAGATATTATCGTTATTTAAAAGCAGGTGTGCACCATGTCTGCATAGACCATTTTACCTTAGCTGCCTTTATTTTCATTTTCGATCACTGAAAGTTATCTGGAAAGATAGATTTTAGGTGAAGTTCTTTATATAAGGACTCTTCCAAATAAAGCCCTATAGTATTTTTTATAGCTTCAAGAAGATGCAATAGTTTGGTCTTTACCAAGCTAGAACACATGTATGAAATTTAGTAGCATTCAAGAAACTAAGCTGGCATGCTGAGCTTACGAGAATGTTATCATTCAGCTCCTGTGGTAGATTGTACCTTAGTTTTCTCCGTCATTTTCTGCTTCACTGATTTCTGAAGAAGGGAGGTAGATATAAACTGAATTGAAAGAAAACACCTACAGGTAGACTGACCAAACAACCAACTCTCTTTAGTTAGGAGAATGTTAACATTTTTGTCATAAATAAATAAATCCTTTTGTGTTCTATACTTTGCAGTAGATTGTAGTGTGTCCTGGGTATAGAGTCTGATATAATTTTATTGAAACTTTATTTGTTTTGGAAAGCAATATATGGTACTCTGCCATAATTTCCTTCTCATTGTTTTTCCTAAATTTAATTTTAGTTAGCTTCTTTAATCTTAATTTACACCTTTATAGTATATAAAGTATATAAATATTTTGTTTTATTTCATTGGTGTTTTTGCTATATATTCACCCCAGTTGTCCCACTGCTACAAAACGTAAAATTTCTTTATAGGTATATCAGTTTTTCATTTTTTATATCATGTTGAGTGATATTACTATACGTTTACAGTATCTCTTGTTTTTTCCAGCCAGATACCTACAGTATGTTATTTAAATGACTACATGGAGTCTTTTCTCCTAATTATATACTTTCCTAAAGACATTGCCTGCCTGATTTGTCTCAATTTCTATTTTTAAGCCATGGTCAACTAGTTGATGTATTAACAGAAAGGCTTGGGTGTTATGGATAGCTAATCTTTTCTAAGTGACAAACATTTGTGGTTATGACATATTACAGGTGGAAGTGCAATGTTGCAAGGGTATTTGTTAGTGCAGATGCATGCCTCAGTAAGCAATCAATCTGAATGGGTCAAGCTCAAGAAGCTGCCTTGTTGAATATAAAGAATATTGATTTTCACAGCAGTGTAATAACATACAGCTTTACAACGGGACATTGTTGTCATTCAGCCACTATAAATTGCATATATATTGGGGGACATTTGTTGAATTCAGAGATGGATGGTTTTCATAATATGGTTTAAGCAGAAAGGGAGGCGAGGGGAAAAAAGACAGAGAGAAGGAGTGAGATTCAGTTTTTCCAGTTCCTTCTCAGCTGTTGTTAAGGCTTAGCTGCTCATTGTATGTTGCGCTGGCTTCGTTCTGTTTCAGTTTTAAAGGGCTCCCTTTGGAATGTAGAGCCTGTTATACTGATTGCAGTGCTCCAAAGACTTTCTTTTTTCACAAAGCACTGCAATTTCAATCATAGCTTTTGAATGCATGTGAGGATTGTACTCAGTTCTACGTGATTCATCTTTATTTTTTCCTTCTTGCTGAAGACAGGCTGTCTTAGTGAAGTTACAAAATTTCTTCTTTCTAACAGTATAATTTCACCTCTAAAGAAACAAAATTCTGCTGGCTGACTTGGCCCGTGTCTACATTTTTCATGTATTTGCTTTTGTGACATATTTGCATATTAAAAGTTAATACAGCTCAAAAACATGTGTTTTTAAATGCAGTCACTGTGCAAGTAAAGAAAAAGTCTTTTTGTTTTTACTTTGATATTTCTGTAATGGCAATGTATTTGGAAACCCTGGGTTGTTTAGTAATGCAACGGCACTGTTTTATCTTTCCATTTCCAAATTTTGTTTAAAATAAGACTTCATGTCTCCTGAGCTTACTTTAGATTTCAGTGTTGCCATTTCAGAGCTTCCGAACGCTTAAATTTTTAACACATCAAATTATATTATATTATATTATATTATATTATATTATATTATATTATATTATATTATATTATATTATA
>JANRMT010062790.1:40624603-40653373 GCA_026402145.1 Polypterus bichir lapradei
TATTATATTATATTATATTATATTATATTATATTATATTATATTATAGCAGCATGTGATTTGTCCTAAACAAATATCTAAAAGTAAAACTGATTTTTATTATACTGGCTGATTAATGTATATTTATATACAGCATTTGCATGTTCTTGTATGTCTCACCTGGAAAAATGAATGACAGAAAATGAAATTGGGAAAGAATACAGATTTAAAATATTGTAGATTTTGGAATTTATTGTTGGTTTTGGTTTCAAAAAATTGTAATTTCTATGTATTTAAAAGTTAAACATCCCAGAACCACCAAGATTATTATGATAGTCATTTCTTCATACACACTGCATGTAATTTTCTGTCAGTCATTCGATGTCCATCTTATACACTGTAGCTCCCTAGAGCAGACGAAATGAGGATGATGATGATTAAATGGAAACAGGAATTCTATTTAAATATACTTAAAATATTATTTCTGATAATTTTCTTTTTTGGAATGAATTTCTTTAAACCCTTTTTACCAGTTAACTTTTGTGGGCATGTGAACTTAACTGCAAACAACATGCATTGTTTTAGTAAAATTATATTTTACTGGTTTTTTTTTTTTAATCTAATTCAAATGTTTCCTCATAGGAGTTCCACCTGCTGTGCATTTACAGCACATGCTAACTCGTTGATGTATCTGAGCATGTTTAAAATTTGTTGCACTCATATCTAATCTATCTTTCCCATCGATGTGTGTTTTTTTCTTTTTTGGACTATTATCTCAGTATGTTGTAATTTTTTACTTATGATGATATAAGAGAGTAGCACTCATGTGATTGGGTGTCCATCCTACAGCCCTAAAATGTGTTGAAAAAATAATTGATTCCTCTAAATTGACCCAGTAGGAGTGTTATATGTATTCCATCCAATAAACTGGTTAAAAGACTTCGGCTGACTCCTGCTGGTTTGGTTCTACAGTACTTCTCTCTGACTACAAAAATTGGTTATAGCTAATGAATGGGTGGACAGTCAGATAATGTCCAATATGAATATCTGTAATTAATATGAAAAACACTCTACCTAGACTATGTTAATGGAAACAAAAACACTGTCAACAGTGAAGGTCATGTTCGCCATCTTCTTCTGTCATCATACAACCACTGTGTGGCAAGCAAATTCAGGACCAATAAGAGGTCATTGAAAGAAAGTTAAACAAGAGCTCAAGAACTCTGGTGTTTTTAAAAATGGATTCATTGCAAGAATAAATGCTTTGACAAAGGTTGAGAAGTGCCATTAAATGGAGCTTTGAAGTTCAACAGAGTAAAAAATACTGTTAGTTACTTCATCAAAATTTTTTGAACTTTTGGTTCTAACCTCATATAATAATTTATGACTATTGTTGTCTGATACTTTGACGCACCATCCTTCAACATTCCTTGTTTTCATATGAAAGTAGAGAAACCAGCAAATTGCTGTTGTATGGTCAAACTGCCACTAGCAAGCCTGTAAGATTTATACATATCTAGTATAAACTGGACATTTCATTTGAAAATGCTTTCCAGATTGTGTCATGGTCTCTTTTGATTAAAATTTTAAATGTGTTTGTCATTAATGTTATAGAAGAAAAGATACTTTTTAAAAATAGCCTTACATCAGTCTATCGTAGTCCAGGTTGCACAAGGTGTATTCCAGCCTGGAAGAGTCAGTTATGGTATGTGGTCACTGGTAATCATTGTAATGGAAACTATTAATGCAGTTCTCTGTAGTGATGAGCCAGTGAAATATGCAAAGTCGAATTTTCAGTGAAGTTCAGAGTTTCAATTTGTGAAAAATGTAATCAAGCTATAGAGCTTTGTGACCTGTAAAATGTGCATCATCAACACAGGAAAAAATGTGTTTATTTCCCACCTGGAAAGATTTCTGCATGCTAATTCCATTTGAGTTTACCTGTCATTTAGTGTTTAAATAAACTTAACTGGAATTATTTTCTGTCACGTGTAGACATTTTGTTAAGCTGTAAGACAAGTTTTGTGTTTGTTTTGGTAGTAAGATGCCCACTTTGCCAGTTTTGATGACAATGAACAGCATGCACTGTAGCCACAAATGTTACATTCAGTGTGGATGTACTTGGCTTCATCTGCTTGAATCAAGAAACAAGTAAGAGGAAGGAATTCCTGTATTGTGTATTTTCCTGTGGTGAAAAATGTAGAAATGTGCGTGATGGAATGGACTATGCAGCATGTCACATTTTTAAACTGCGCTCATCTGTGGTGATATGAAAGAATGCCATAGAATGTTTATGGTATGCTTCATGCTATCTGAGTTATGTTTACCACAGAAAAATGCAGGTAAATGCAGAAGTGTAAAGGAGGCCTTACAGAGTAATATTCCTTGTTTTTCTACCCTAAATCATTTAAATCTTTCCAGAAAAATTTAAAAGAGTTTTAAAGAGTTTTGCATTTGCTGATTGCAAAATCTCATGCAAAATTAATTTTAGTGTTTGTTTACTATGCAAAACTAAACTTGTCTGTTTCACTTTTTCTCTGTAAGTTTTTAGCCCAGCTTTGTCGCCAGTATTATCTCCCATCATCCATATATGTGGCCTCTCAAGTACCAACTACCTGGTCCTGTCAAACTCAGTGACAGTGAGGCATTTGTGATGTTTCATAGTTAAACTACAAGCATCCTAAAACCAGGATAGAGGGTAATTCTAGGAATTACCCTGCCAGAAACCTTTTGTCTGCACACTGCAAGAGGCACTTTGAAATTAGGAGTTGGGAAGGGAGTTTTGCTGAAGTTAATTTTTGACAAGCAGAAAATTAATATGGGCAGAGCATAAGAGTGAGGGAGAGTTAGAGGTGAGTACAAGATATTGTGTTGCTTGAACACTGTATTTCAAGTAAATAAAGCCATTTACTTTAATCATTTCTGAGCTCATATTGACATGTATTCTGAGTTGGGAAGTTAGGATACATGCTAATTGATCACAAACAGCACTCTCAATTTATAACATTGACATCCTCAAACACATGCTGGAAACTGAAAGGGTTCAGCTTTCCAAATCAAGTGGATCTGTTAATGGTCTCATTAGGAGGCATTTGATGGTGGTGCAGAGAGTACCGTTTAAAAAATGCACTAATTTTAGTAATATGTTATTCTCTTGATTCCTTAAGAAATGCTGCTGCTTTTTAGATATACAAGCTTTAGTTCTGCAGTGTTTGCTGCTGGTTTTGTAGTGCTAAAGACTCAATAATGCTTTTGTATATACACTCATTTTTAGTTATTTGCAAGGTGTTGAATAACACTTTCACCCTTTTTTATGCTGTTTTTTTCTTTCTTATGTTTTATTTTGTCAGTTCCTTTTAAACCTTTGCAGTTGCATAATAAATGAGCAATTATTGACAGATGATTAAACAAAAAAAATCAAAGGTTGAATAAGCATTTTATTTTATTTATAATTTTTAACTCTATTACTTATTCCTGCTTTGAAGCTCCATGCCATAATGGTACAAAAGCAGTTTTCAGCCCTTTCTGATGCTCTGTACTTACCTAGTTAGCTGAACTAACTGTCTTCAGGGCATTTTAGTGTTCAGTATGGAGAACACTGTGTTTTTTTCTTGGTAACTTCTGCTGAAATGTATCAACCAAGAGTGTCATTTTAAAAAAATGTTTGTGAAAATTTGCCTATGTCAAAAAAGACGAAAATATGTATGCAAAAAAAAAAACACAAAAAACAGTGTATGTACATTTCTATGCAATTTACTTTTATAAATGACAGACGTCTTGTAAATGTGCATTTGTAAAATGTGCCTCGAATCACATCTGATTGCCACCCTGAAACAACCATAAATGGAGCATGGTAATCAACCTCATACACGTGCAGTCACAATACTACAGAACTTAATTGGCTTCTACAGTATCTGGCTGTGCTCCATAACTGAGCATGCAAGGTGATGTGTGGCATTATAGCACCACTTTTCTGCATTCTGGGGTTCAGGGAAAGACTTTAGGCATCAACGTCTGAGTGGATAGCTACTATCATCTGGCACATGTAATGACATACAGGCCATATGAAAAACTGAGAGTTTAGCCAGTTACCTTACCAACAAGTCACCCACCATGTACAACACCTCAAATAAACGAATTACAGGTTGATCCAGACCACTAAGACTATAACGTTTGTCAGTCTCATCTTGGCATCACAGATGACTTGTGCTTGTGGAATGAACTGAATGAAGTGGCATCATTATCTCAAAGTGTCCTTATTGAAATACAGGTTCTGTAAAATTCTCAAATTACATTAGGCAAACTGGACACCGATGCAAAATGCCTTTTTATATTTGCAAAAACATGTTTTATGGATTTGTACCCAGACCATATGAAAACAGGATATAGCACGCTGCTGACCAGTTAATGGCTTCCAGCACAACAGGCATGATGGACTGAAGCTTGGCTGAGATATTCCTAACCTGTCGTTCACTTACCTGAGAATTGACAACAGGTAGCCAAAATAAACTGATGAAGAAACAAAAAAGTTCTTTAGTGCAAATACGCAACATTGGCCATTTTAAAAGGGAACTGAATTACAGTCTGTACATCATAATTATCACTTTTGAGCTTTAATGTGTTTGTCATGTTAATGCACATCATAATAATGGCTTGGTGATATAATTTATTATGCCTGCTAGTCATCATTTAGCTGGTTTGGCTGCATTTCCCTCCGTGATCAAGGGTGTTGTCACTTCTCAGTTTCTCTGAAATGTTATGTACACATGGGTTAGAGTTGTTGCAAATATACGCATGCTCTCCTGTCAAGTTTCCTTTTATAAATTCTAACGTTTGTATGGAAAGCTACATATGGACATTTTGAGCATCTTTTTGTGTATGTCCAAACTTTAAAAATGAGGCCTCTAGACTGACTCTGAATTACCATATTTGGAAATCAATATAATAACTTAGTGTGCAGTTTACAGCCTGTGTCTTCACAATCTGAACACCTTGCACCTTTCAAGCCTCTTTTTTGGTGTATGCACGTTTTCTAAATCTGGCCCCAGGTAAGTACAGGCAGGCCAATTGTTGGAGACAATCAGATGGTTTTTACCAACATTTTTATGTAAATAATAATCAAATGACTGCTCAAACACTGGCTAGTACTATATAATTATATCAGCACAGAGGTTAAATCTGATACATTCAGCCTGATAAATGTATAATTTCTTTCTAAAATTGATAGCATTTTTTAAAACAAGTTACTTTTTTAAGGATTTACTAATCACAGTCTGGCAGTGATGGCTTCAGAAGCTGTCATTTTGGAACTGTGGAATACTGCGTGAAGTGTATTAAGTATTTTTTCCTGTTTATTAATGTGCACATCTTTTAAAATGGTTGGTTATGCAAATGCATCATTCATTAGCTGTGTGGAGCTGTTAGGAGACTGACTTCCTGCAGATAACAAGTTTTAAACAAGCACTGTGGAAAGACAACTACAAAACTGTTTGAAAATAATAATTAAAAAAATATCCCCTTGAGATCACTAATTTAATATTAAGGCAAAAGCATTCTTTTTTTCACATTATTGCTTAATGAAAACAGCCACACATAGAATTTTTGCTACAAGGAACTGTAGTCCCTCAGATGTAGATTTTCGTTTTTTGATTATGTAATTTTATATGTAAGAAGTTGAATGTTTTACATACCTTTTTAATATTGTTTAAATATGTGGCTATTTAGTAAACTTACGTGTTTTAAATATCATCCCCTACATGCTGCATTTTTGCTACTTGATAACCATTTAGAAAAAAAAATCAAATAAAATAAGCTTCCATGACAAAAGTGCTCTTCTTGGGCCTCTGTGATGCCAGTTGTTTATCATTCGTTGGTGTACAGTAACAATATGATTGCTTCAGTGAGACAGCCTGTGTACCCAGTTTAATACAGTGTGATTTCAAAGAGGGGATTTAGAGAACCTTTTATGGCCATAACAAAACATCTCTCTTATGATGATAGCCTGCAGTATCACAGGGATTTTGCATATTGGAAAGATGTTTTGTGATATTGTTTTGTTTATATTCTACTAATCTGTTGCTGTGGAGAGCATAAATATGTGCAAATAGTAGGCAGATGATCTAGCAGATGCCAACAGCCTGAAAACCCAAGGGGAATAGCAAATATTTATTTATGAACATAAATGCAAAATTTTCACATGGACCACATAGTGGAAAAGTCCAACTAGTGTTATTCAAATTTCTAAGCAACGCTAATGGATATATTTTACCTTGAGATTTACTAAACCTCACTATTTTTTTTTGCAACAACCACTAAATGTGACTTCAAACTATTTATCCAAATGGTCTCACATCAGATGCTTAGGCTAATGTTACACAGTTTTGCATAAAGATCACTTAAGGGCAGATATGACTTAAATGACATCCTCAGTATACTTGGAGTTTTGTAACTTTCCCTCACCTAGATAACTATTAAAAATGACTCTTAAAACTATTCTGACTAGAGGATAAAAGTGCCAAAGTTAGTGTGGTTCAAGACTTACAGTGAATCAACTTTATTGAACTGCAGCAGCAACCAAGGCATTATTCATTCTGCATTAAATGATGGGTGTTTTACATTTGGGTTCTGTTAGAATAGTACTGGGAATCACTTGTTGGGCTCATGGGTATTTGTGATGGGTCTGCTTGTAGTAATTAGCTGTTATAACAGTGTAAAGCACACCGTATGCAGTAGTCTGTGCCTATACATCAATAAAAAAAACAAACAACTTGTGATGAAAGGTTAAGGAGGCAAAATAGCGCTTCACCACTACTCACTTTTCTGGGTACCACCATTTCCACAAGCATGGGGTGTCAACACGCCTGTTACAATAAATAAAGGTCACCAAAAGCTGTTCAGTCTAAGACAGGTAAAGAAAGTTGAAATTGTTTTGAATTTTTCCAGTAACATGTGGTATGGCCAAGTCTTTGTTCAAAAGACAAAATAGAATTGTTAACGCCGCTTCCAAGATCAATGGAGACATTTTGTCCAAATGGTGGGTTCATTGTATAGTTCCAACTAAAAACATAAAGCCTTAATGATCTTTTTCTTCCAACTGCACTCTCTTTTCATTCTCCTTCAGTCTATTAAATGATTTAGGACTTTGAAGAAGAGGATAACTAGGTTTTGTAACAGCACATTCCAACAAGTGGTGAGATGTGTTAAGAGAGCACGTTAAACTTAGAATGTTTTGTGAACTGTACTTTTGTTTCAGTTGTGTTTGCTTTGTTGCCTGAAATAAGCATCTGTTTCTTTAATATGTCTAAGTGTTTTTGTTAAATTGCTTATCCAAGAGTTGTTGGATAATTATGATTATGTCTGTATGCTAGTATTGATCTTTTATTTGTATAATTTACTACACCAAGTTCTATGCCACTAATGTTGTCATTCCAGTAAATTAAACATTTCTATAGTATATTGTAATTATTCACAAACTCTGAAGTGAATTGGCTCATCTCATCTCTCTCTCACACACAAACACACACATGCACACACACACACATAACTCGACCCACGTATTCGTGTTGTCTCCCTCTGTTTTAACAGCTTAATAGGTAACAGAATATACCTGCCTGTGTCCCAACCCAGACAGAAACTATTATTACAGTGCTGCTCATTCTTAAAGCACCAGAGGTATGAAATCATTTACAGCACAGATATCTTATTATCTTAAACTATATTTACAATTATTTAGAGGTGTTGCAGCCACTGCCCATAACATTTTTTATGTCTGCTGAGGTAGTTTATTCAGCCTTTACAGTCAAAGAAAAAAAAATGAAAGCCCTTATTATTTCTTTTAACTGCTAAAACCGACATCTCATACTTCTTCAATTTCTGATGTATGCCTCGGCCCTTTTGATGTGCTTTTTTTTTTTTTTACTTAACGGTACTGTATTCCAATGCGTCAGTTTTCTGAACTCATTGTTTCCAGGAGGTGAGTCAAAGTCTATCTCAGTGGTAACGGGAACAAAGCAGAGCCCAACTTTGTGCGAGACACTTATGTATTACATGACATATTCACACAGACACCGTCATATTCAAAGAGAGTTGACAGCTACCACATGTCTGGGCTTTAGGTGGAAACCAGAGATCCCAGAAAACATATTAAAACATGACGAGAACAGAGAAAGCAAAACTTCCATGGGTCTCTAAGAGGCAATAAAAGTCACTGCAGTACTTCCCCACCACTGCAGCAACACGTTTACATTTTAGTCTTTGTTTTATATTTTTATTGTAATATTGTTTAATTGTTCTAAAAAGTAATATTCAGTAAAGTGCTTCTTAATTAAATAAAAATCCCTTCTCCATGTATTGATATTTCATTCTTTGCAACAGCAAAAAAATTACTCTAAATTGGATTCTTGTGATTAAATTGTGTCACAAATTAATGTGAAGATATTTTGGGAGAGTAAATATATATATATGTGTGTGTGTGTGTTATTTTTTTAATGGCAGGTGGTTATTCTAGAATATGAGTGAGGCCCTTCTGCATGAATATGAAGTAATAGTGCATAGAGGTATTCCTTATTTGTTTTATAGTATATGACTGACTTTCATGCTTTTTTCAGTTTTTCTTGCAGCCTTTGACTTAAATGTATTTGAGAATGTTTTTTCAGTTTTGTCTGATACTGATAGACCAACTTTTACACATGTATTTATGTTTTACCCTGTTTGTACATTACCTGGCTTTTTTTAGTTTAGCCAATGAAAACAGAAGGAAGAATTCTAGGACATAAGAATTGCACAAAGGTTCCTGTATTATAGTTTGCTCATGTTACTTTTTCAGGTTTAGGTTCAAAAGGATTCCATATAATGAAATGGAGAATTCCCATGTTGGATTTTAAGCTATGATGATATCCTTTTGATGCAGGGTTGGAAATATTTTACAGCCTCATTAAATATAATAATTGTATTTGCAGTCACCTTTTTGTCCAGTTGCCAGTAGAAGCCCGTCCATCCATACAGTAAATCTGCTAGGTGTGCTTGTTTAGAAATGAAGCAATCTGCACTTTACAATGAAATTTCAGGACTGAAGGTTGCCTCTGGGCATAATTTACTCAATATAAGACAACCAGCTTTAAACAGTATTTCGACTACTAGATCACATTGCAGAGATGACATTTTGAGTACAAATCAGACGTGAAGGACAGACTGGCAAAGTCCGGTGTTGTAAGCAGTAAATATCAACTTGCACTGTGAAGGTGAAAATAATGTCTATTTTCTGCCTTGCTTTAAGTCAGTGCTTTGTTGTTCTTTTTGGCTTGCATGGCTTGAGAGCACACAAGTGCTGTCTTCCAATGTCTCCAGTTGTAAAACACTCTGAACTGCACTATGCAGTTAAAAAGAAAATTCTGAAGAAATAACTGAGGAGCCAATAAAATTTAAATAACAGTGACTTAATAACCATTTTTGTGGTTTACTAGAGGAAACATGGCTAAGAAGTTTGCAATTTCTTTAATTAAATGTCTCCTTAATTACACTCACTGTAGAAAGCTATTTGCGCTAGACTTGAAATCTGTCAGTCATGAAACAGATATAAATTTCAAAATGAAAAGGCATTTGCCAAAAAAAAACAATGTGAAAAAAGGCAGTTGGCATTCAGATTTCTTTAAACTGGGAGAAACATTATTTTACGATATCTAAATAATTGTCTCGGTTCCTACAATAACACTAACAATAAATGATATATTAGATATCTGTAAACATTTGAAATGTTTGTATAAAGCTATGGCTACAGTAGATCAACCAGTGATGAAGGTATAACATTAATGAAATAAAACAATTTTTGTAAAATTAATTATGGTAATACCCTAAAATTTTTCTTGACTGTGATTATTATGATGGAAGTCAAAACCTACAGAGGAGACCAGAAAGGTTATATAATGTGGTGAAAGTCTGGAAAAATATCAAAAGAGCTTGAAAGAGTTTTCTTTGGCATCTTTGTGTCCATTTGATATATATTTTACTTCTTTGTATTATGCATTACATTTTGGATAGATAATCTGTAGAATATGACCTTATTAAATAAGGGCATAGGTGCCCTAAACCTACAACCCCTGAAAAAGCGGTATACGTAACCAAACTAATATGAATTGAATTGCAAGTGTTTTATGCCTGTGTGAAGTAGGGTACGGTATCAGCACTGATATCTTGATTCTATTCCATTCTGATACACAATGTCCCGATTCGATTCAATATCGATTTTATCCTGACTGAATTAGCATGCACTGATATATTTGAAGTGGTGGCTTTTTTAAAAGTTACTTAACCATGCATTTCGCTAATTTCACTAATGCTTTATTTGAAGGGTGTCTACATAGTGATTTCATAACATATACATAAGCATGGAATGACATTTAAGAAGAAAGACACGATGAACAGTTAACATAAGTATTTGGGAGATGTGGAACAAAATATCACTGCTCTTTAAAAAAAAAAAAAAAGAAAAACTTTCACAGTACTGCACTCATTCAAAATTCACTGTAATTTAACTAACATATGCACCACCACATCAGAGTCCACACATATTATTGGGGGCTTCTTGTTTTGATACAATGCAGTGGCATGTACTTTATAAAACATCTATATCATCTTGCAAATAATATTATTATAAAATAATCAAATATTGCTTCTTAAATAATATATGTTATTCAATAACCTATTTATGTGTTATGAATCTCCATGTAGACACCCTTCAACTAAACGTAGGTAATTTATTCCCCTATTGTACATTTAAAATCTTGAATACAGTGGGAAGACTCGTGTCTTTCTGTAATTCTACAAGTTACACATATTTGCAGTTGCTCACTTATAGCAGTCTCATTAATAAGACTTGGAAATGTGTACTATCTTTCCTCAGATAAAAAGGAAGCATTTTAAAATCAGGATCTATAGCTGATGTTTGTTGACAGCAGCATTGAATAAATGGAACATAAAAGAAAATGAACTGGCCATCGTGACTGATAACGCTGCTATTATCGAGCTGCTTTGAGTACATGCTCACTGTTGTATCACAGGTTGCTCTGAAAATTCCCAACAATTGCCTGCTTGCTTTGCGGGGTGAAGCATGTTGTAGGGTCTCTTATCTGTACAGATCTTTACAGATAATTGGGCAGAAGGTGACTTAAACAGAAGCTCGGAGCTAAACGCGTTCTCTAGTGCAGATTGTTTAGGCTGTAGTCCTTTGGATGTCAACAGAGACAATGTTACTGGGTGACGTTGGGATAATTGATTTCTTAAATTTGTTCTGTTACAAGAATAATTAACTTCTGAGCAGCACAGCTCACATAAGGCTTTGCTTTTCTCCAGTTGTTCTTTACGAATGCACCATTTGAATCTGTAGTAAGTCCATACATCTGATTTAAGTGTCTAAGGTGCTGATTTCAGTTAAAGAGGACACACCATGTTAGTGTCATCTTTAGTAATTGAGTAGGAAAGAGATACACAAGATTGATCTTGTGACTTTTAAGATTCAATATCAAATCATTTAAATGAAAAATAATGATTAATTGGAAAATCTGGATTTTTACCCAGGCCTTGTGTGAAGTTTGTGAACGGCAATGACATTTTCCGTGTTATTCTGACCATGTGTGATTATTCATGTTTATTTGATTGTCTTGCTTGTGCTCCCTCATTGCAGGTTTTCAGCTGTGACAAGAAGCCAGTACTGTAGGCTATGTAGTTACTGTAGATCTTTTAGTGAAAATGTGATGGAGATTTTTTATGTCACACTTTCTAGCAAAATGAAGACCAGAGTTAAGTAGTAAGTCGAGATTCTTTAGCCAGGGTAAGAAAGGGCGTCTCTGAATCTACATCTTAATTTAGAAGATGATCCTTTATAACAAACAGGGACATAGAACAAAGGAAACCAAATGATTACTTATACACTGATTTTTTTATTTTTATTTTAATATGTGGAAAAAGGAAAATGAAGTTTGTATGTAACATATCACGCAGAGTTCCAGAGTTCTAGCTCAAAGATCTAATAGATGTAAAAATAATGAAAAAATAGTCAAATTCGAATATTCCCCTTAATATATGTGAATTAGAAAAATGTGGTAAAGTAATCAACTCATGTTTGGCATTCATTTACATGAAGATCAAAACTTGTGTATGTTTTACTGTATAAAAAGAAGACAACCCTGGGCAGTCTTTTTTTATTATCATCATCTGTAATCTTTGCACCCTTGGGCAATAGGCCTGATCTTTAGAACTGGGGATTTTTGTCATGAGTTAACTGCTTCAGCTACTAGAAATTTTGTTACAAATCGGTGTTTCCATGGAAACTAGCAGCTGTGAAAAGTTGACTTCCCAGCAAGTTGTAAATGCTGACGGTTAGATTGTCACACAGTGTCGTTTTGGTTCCTGCATGCAAATGTAAAATATGTCAGCGCAAAGTTTTTTTTTTATTAAAACAAGGCTGAACAAAAATGGTTGCTTCTTGTATTGGCAAAATTAATTATTTTCCAATTTGTATTTTAAATTATCTTAAATGTCATAATATCATCTTCAGTTTGACAGCTTTAGATGGATTGTCTTTAATAGTGGCATTTTTATCCAACTTTGGCAAAGCCAATATGAGCTTTTATTTTCCTTTTAATTGTTGATGTAATTGAGTTAGACTCTGAAAAATCATGGTAATAAATACTGATAATAATGTTACTACTTAAGTAAATTCAATGACATGTTGCCTCAGAACTGTTCACTACTATATTATGTATGCTGCCAATCACCACTGTTCAGATTTTTTCCGCTGATATAGAAATCATCCATTATATATGATCCCAGAAAAATTGTTCTTTCTTATTTTTGTGATTTTTGATTTTGATTTCATATACTAAATTAATCCCTGATGGGAAATTGTGTTTTCGCATGACCATAGAGGCAGGGTCAGCACCCCTAGAGCAATTTTCTGGTTTAAGGACCTTCTTCAAGGGACAAACGGAGTAGAATCCCATCCTTAGCCTCAGAGCCACCTCCATCCTATCATTATTTTCATTATACAACGCATGAAATTATAATGTAGCTTAATTTTTATTGTATTTTTTTTCACATTTTACATGTATACTGTTTTATTTACGTAGGAAGCTTGAATGTCTGAAAACATTTTCCAAGTTACCTATATCAGTAGATTAATTATTTATTTTTCTAAATTGTATTTTTTTTTGTAGTCTGAGGTGATATATTTTATTGATTTGAGAGTTGGTGAAGTTTTTAATTTTTTTATTAACACTGAAAGTAGGTGATTGATTTGTGCAATTTCCTAATATTAGGCCTACAATTAATTTTGTCTGAATTTATTTTAATCCAGTGTGTTTAATCACACTGTAAATTTTTATACATCATAAGATATGTAATGATATCTGCATTGCAGCAAAGATATGTGAGTCAAAAAGAAAATGATTGTTAACTATAACATTACTGCGATTTATAAATGATACTAGGATGGTTTATCTGAAGCCAGTATTTAGTGAGGAGGGTAACTTCTTGAGTTGGTCTTGTGGTGCTGTAAAAAGCCACTGCTATCTTGTTGGAATTAATCTGCAGAGAGTACTAACCTTACCAACACTGTCTGCTCTAACTTCAGGAGTGACTTTCATATAGAGCTGCTGACCATCAGTGATTGAGTAGAATATGAGGGCTGTTACTAACTCAGTGGAAACCTGTACTTTTAAAGACACCACAGTTGCTGGCAGTCATGAAAGATATACCCCATTAAAGAAGACAAAACTGCACTTGGCCAGAGTCACATGTAAAATAAAGTAACAGGAGTAAGTTAAACAACATTGACCCCTGCCATGTGGCCCAAGACAGTTTTTAGCTGCATCAAAAAGTAGTGAGATCAAGGAAAAACAGTTCAACAAGAGCACCAGTTTAGTTTTTTTCGATCTCTCTCACTATATATATAAAATCCATCGTCTGTCTGTCTGTATGCCTGTCTGCTTTTAACGAGAGAACTACTTAATGGATTTAGATCTTTTTTTTCCCTATAATTTACTTGAACATTCTGATTTATTTTGTGACTTCTATAATCGCGCTTAGTGTTATAGTTCGGTTGCAGCAAATCCAAGAGACAGGCTGTGGGCTGAAGATGGGGGGGAGGCGGTACCTTAGGAGTAGGGAGCCAGAGAGGGCCATCCTCACTCACATGCCAGCCTCCGTTCAAGTTGCTCTGCCTCTCACCACTTGTTGGAGAGTACCTTGCCTCCATTTAGCTAGCGATACCTGTTTTTTCAGCAGCCATTATCATCTAGAGATTGTTAAAGAGGAACGTTTGATGTTTTGAAAGAGCGATCAGAGCTATGTGTGTTTTAGAGGGTACCTGCTCATCGGCAGAGATATCACTGCCACATGCTCTTCTCCACACAAAGGGGGCGCTCTCCCATCAGAGCTGAACATGATCACATACAGTGCCAACATTTGATGTTGCAGCGTACCTACCTTCCGCTTGGCTAGAGATACCTTGCCAACTTTTTACATTTTTGGCAAAGAGATCGCAACTACATTCTCGCCCCTGATAGCAAAACCAAAACTATTGTATATTAATTTTTTTAATTTTAATAAATTTTAATACATTTTTAAAAATTTTTTAGTTGATTTTTAAAGTTTGTCTTGTTTCACCACTATGCAGGCGGGGTTGCAGGGGACAGCTAGTTAAGGATATAAGCAAGCATTTAATCCAGACTCAAGAGCTGAAATATTCGGATATTGTATGATCAACAGTGTTGGTCATGTTTTGCTGGTCACGGTTTGGTTCATTTTGTATCTCATTATTGTTTGGCTGCCAATTAAGGAAAAAGAAACAAGTGGTCTGAGTCTTCAAGAGCACATCAATTAATATTAATTCAAAAGAAGTTAATTAGGAGCAAAAACAGGTCGGTAATTAAGAAAAAGGATAGAATTAAAACCTGCAGCCACAGGGGCCCTTCAGGACCGGAGTTGGGGACCCCTGAACTACATGATTAAAGTGGAAATTTCGAGATTGAAGTTGACATTTTGTGCTTTTTTCCCCACTGTGTGCCTATTTTTTTTTTCTCTGTACCCTAATAAGCTTTCATATGACACTCAGACAGTGGGCTACGACTCGCCTTTTCACGGCGACTTTGATATCTGACAACTTCTTTTTTATTTTGGGCACTGTGTGACTTTGTAAACTTGAGCTTTCGAGTTTCTCCAACACTCTATGTCACTCGATCAACTTCCTTTTGTTGTTTATACCACTGTTTAAACCAACAAATAGTACATTTTTCTTTGCCTCCACTTGGTATTTGCTAAACTTCTTATCCCCCCCGTGCTTTTGCCATTGCCTTTGCACAGAACGCTGAGCTTAAGGGCTATTTATATTGATTTGCATATTCAAAAAGGTGTAATTCTGGAAGGAGACGGGGCGGTACAGCAAGCGCATGCACGTGCGTTACTTTTCACGCTGACCGGGATTTATGTCGTGGAAGAACGTGGAAGTGGGCGAACGCACAGATTTATGCATCTGGATTTTTTTGTGCATAAGCACATTTCCACTTTTGTCCTTACGCCGTTATAGTGTTAATTCTATGCACGGCGTTATGCATGAGGCCCCAGGAGAGCTACTGTAATAAAGCTAGTAAGAGAAGAGAATAGAGACAGCATGAACTAAAGTGAGACAAATTTGTAAGAATAAAAGATATATAGAAAATAAGTACAGAGAACAGTAATTGCACCTTAGAAAAGGGTAATAAAGTCAGAGTAGATTAGAGAAAGTGACAAAGCTGCACTTTGCCTTTTATGCAAAATCTGGCCCATAGTTTAAATAAAACACATGCACTATGTTGTCATTTATTTATCACCACATTATTTGAAATCTTCCATCCATCCATAGTCCGGTTCAGGATTGTTAGGAGCCACACTCATATACATACCCACAGTCATCATACCAAGGCACTTTAGAATTGCAAATTAACTTAACCTTCAGTTTCGGAAGTGACAGGAAGACTGATACACCCAGGAAAATAGCATTCCAATAGAGACAACATGGGTTAACTTCAGTTCTTTACAGCAGCCTGAAGTTTGAATGGCTGTCTTAACCACACTTGTTTTTCCACTGTTAGTTGTAATAAATGCATTGTGCAAATGCACGTGTGCATGTTAACACCACTTTTATTAGTATGTGCTTTGGTTAACAGTACATATCATATAAACCTGCTCTTATGTGTTGCTCTCAGTCAAGGGAAGTTCCCAGCATTAGTGAAGGCAGTGGGCAGCCCTTCATTAACTGGCAGCAAGTGATTTCATGCCTGCTACAAAATAACTAAATGTAACTAAATATTTAGAAAAAAATGTAAAAGCACCTTTTTTTTTTTTACAGAAAATCCCAGACTTTCCAGATCATTTAGTAGCACACTATAAGCAGCACGTAAAAGAGATACCTCAATTATAATGTTCATGTGAGTACATCTTATCGATGCCATGTCTCCGGGCAGCTCATAGAATTTTGTCAATAGTAGTATTGGTATGTTTTAGTAACTCTTATTGAGTCATATTGTATGTAAGAAAGAGAATGAAAAATTACACTCTGTAATATAGGGGCAGCGTGAAATTTTTTTGCAGAGTTGAACCTTAGTCTTCTTTCATTTTAATGTTGGGGGTGTGATTTTTTTTTTTTTTGTGCATGTTCACACCTTTTAAGAAACGTATATTAGACTTGAGGAAGCAAATCATTGCACTAATTAATCCAGGATGCAGGAAAGAAATGAAGTAATCATTTGGCACAAAATGACAAGCTGTGGCCATAATAGCACATTGTAGTATTGAAGGCATCACAACATCATTTACTTAATTGTCAAATACTAAGCCAAATTTATAAAGAACATGAATAAATGTATTTAGTTATAATTCTAAAGAGCTGAACCTTAATAACATTTACTCAGGTTTTCATTTATACAAGAAATAGGAAAAAAAAAACACTAAGAATAATTAATTCTTAAAAAAGCTTGACTAATTTTCTAATCTTAGTCATGATAATTTAGATTTTCTTTTCTGTATTTAAACATTTGCTATGCAGTTGTCTGATTTCACCATTAGAGGGTACCCTTGTATTGGGGCAGGCTTCATTTTTAAAGCTAAGTTAAGCTGGCTTGTATTGCTGTCAGATCTTTTAAAATGAAATACACCCACCAGCACACGCTGAAAAGATAAAATGCATAGTAAAAGCATTTTCATGGATCTTGTTTTCACACGTAATACATAATCAGACATGAACTGTTAGACTTTTATCTGGATAATTTTTGAATATAGCACAACTCATTTATGGATTTAGTGGACGCTTTCATATAGAGCATCTTTAAATCTCAAGCATGTGGTACAGATATCTCTGTGTTTCCAGCTGGAGCACTGACAGGTTACATAACTTACTTAGGGTAAGATTTTGAGTCAGTGCTTGAGACTGAAATTTACAGATCAATGT
The DNA here is from genome assembly GCA_026402145.1 of Polypterus bichir lapradei. NCBI lineage: Eukaryota > Metazoa > Chordata > Cladistia > Polypteriformes > Polypteridae > Polypterus > Polypterus bichir. The sequence goes on from JANRMT010062790.1 coordinate 40,642,058, forward strand.
TTTGGCCAAAAGGTCCCAGTGCCTGCACCTTTGGCACTGTTTAAAGAATTGTTAAATGCTGCATGGCAGAAGTGACGCAATTCAACTGCAATTATTCAGATTGCATTGATTTAAACTGGCAAGTCATCTGAAAGGGTTGTCTCCATTGTAATCCGAGTGTGTTCAAGTAAATGAAGCTTATCAACCCAGAAGCTAGCATTTTCCTTTTGTCTAAGAGCAATTGTATAATGCGACTAAAAATATAAAGTTGCATGTTTCCATCTAAAGAGGCTTTGGGTCTCTGCTTGTAATATGAAAAGGACAGCATATGTGGTATAAATATCGCTATCACTGTATTAGTGCTTTCTACAGAATCAAGCGTCTTAAACAACTTGGTTGCTTTTTAAGAACATGTCATCCTCTTCATTTACCTGTTTCTCTAATACTTTTGAGGGGTGTTCTAGAAATAATACCTATATTTTTTTGTTTATGTAAAACTGTAGCCATAGATAGTGATGTTTGCCTGGGTGTTTCACTTGTTAGAGCTTGACAAACATACTGCACATAATGGAACAGAATTGTCAACTTTACATTGACGTGTTCTTTTTTGTAATTCAGTTCTGCATGGGCGGCACGGTGGTACAGTGGTAGCGCTGCTGCCTTGCAGTTAGGTGACCCAGGTTCGCTTCCCGGGTCCTCCTTGTGTGGAGTTTGCATTTTCTCCCCGTGTCTGTGTGGGTTTCCTCCGGGCGCTCCGGTTTCCTCCCACGGTCCAAACACATGCAGGTTAGGTAGATTGGCGATTCTAAATTGGCCTTGGTGTGTTTATGTGTGTCCTGCGGTGGGTTGGCACCCTGCCCAGGATTGGTTCCTGCCTTGTGCCCTGTGTTGGCTGGGATTGGCTCCAGCAGACCCCCATGACCCTGTGTTCGGATTCAGCGGGTTGGAAAATGGATGGATGGATGGATGATGTACTTTACAATCATGACCATTCACATCTTAAAATGTTAACTTTAGAAATGTCCGGTAGAAATAAACATGAAAAATGACTTTTATAAAATATAACAAGCCATCTTTACTGCTGTACATTGCTTTTTCCCATACAGGTGTCCTTTCAAAGTAATTGATTTATTTGTTTATTTATTACTATTTTTACAGTTAGACTTCGTCATAGGCTACCATGAATTCTGAATTAATGAGAGAGACCATCTATATTTTCTAGGGCTTGAGACCTCTCTATTTACAGACAGTGGGTGGCATTCTTTTCTGCTTCCACTAGTTTTTTTATTCTTGTGCTTTGCTGTTGTTTTTGCGTCACTGGTCCTTCATTATTCAAAAGTCTGGATTGAACTTTGATTAAGTTTATCGGACTGCGAAAAATAAAAAATGCACATTACCGGTGAGTTTGGAAGGAATGTGTGTTTGACTAAAATCTGTGACTCGCTCAAATCCCACCCCGGCTCAGTTCAGGCTCCTGGAATTGCTTCTGAATTGGAAGAAGGATCACACAATTGACAGATGCATGTGTTCAGAGTATTAGCTTCATCTCAGATATTCATTTTTCACCTTCTGTTGTAATTCTGTGTTAAAGTATACTTGACAGTGTGGCATAGAGGTTAGAGTAGCTGCCACACAGCTCCAAAGTCCTGAGTTCAGATTCTGGACAAGGATGCTGTGTGTGGAGTTTACATATTCTACAAAGTTTGACATGGACGTTTTTCTAGGTAGTCAGGTTGCTTTCTTTCCAAATCCTAAGAATGAGTAGTTTTGTGTGATTGCCCATGTGTACGTGAATGTTGTTATGTGTCTGAATGTGCCCTTTGATAGACTGACGCGCCTAAACTGAGATGAGTGAGTTTTGAAATGGATGGATAGTTATACTGTGCTGCTAACTTTATTATAATGTAAACTTCTTTGTAACGGTGGTCTAAAGCTGTGTGTTGCTGTTTTACACAAAGTTTGATTGATTTATTTGTTTTACGTTGACACAATTTCTAAATACTCATTATCTGTTTTATTTGTTATTCTGCCCTGCATTTTCTGTTGTCTCTTACTCCTTTACTGTGTCTTTAGGAAGCAGCAGAGGGCACTATGTTACTAAAATTGAAGTTAATGTCACTTAGATTTTGCAACACATACACAGAGAAAAGACAAAATTATTAGAGGATCTCCTGTTACATCTTATTTTCTTCTGCCTAAAACACTAAATTATCTACTGCCTAATCTGTTGCTTATTATTTTATTCCAGTTTTAAATGTGACTAAATGCAGATTTACACCTAATTTTCTATTCAAGTGGTACTCGTTTTTCCCTTTGCTCATTCTTTGTAAATTTAGTCCTGACACTAAATCTCATATAGTCGAGTTTGTGTTGAGACATGCAATTAATGTATTGTAAATTTTCCATTCCCCGGTTTGCATGGGACTGTGGCCGCCCAGCAAATGTGTGTTGCATTGCTGAATCACTGCTGATGTGGCTTTGATAAAGGTTTGCAGTTTCTGCACTGACACCAGCATTAACTGTGCTGTAGGAATCAGTGTGCGGGGGGATTAAAATAAATAAATAAATAAACTGTACCATCAGAGGAGCTATATTAAAACAGCAGGGTTTTTGACAGCATTTTGGCTGAAGTTACTGTCTGACATTAGACAATGTCGTTTGGCAGTGGAAATGATAATGCATTAAATAAAATAGGGCGTTGGCTATATATATGGCTACTGGTGGTATACTGCACATATACAAGAATGGAATAATTAACTCCAAGGCAGAAGTGGAGTAAGGGTCTATGTTGAAGTTAAACAACTGGTAATTACTGTTAAGGTGGTTGAGGAAATGCAACTATGAAATCATAAGAAAGTTGTCACTTTTGAATAAGATATTTTACATTGAAAACTGAATTTTTATTAGAAGAAGCAGATTCATATCGGCTTGGCATTTGATGTCATTGACACAGCAAGTAAATCATTACCTTTCTTAATATTCTCATGTTTAATATATTGAGGAAAGAGCACAGATTTTTCTTCAGGGAGCCAGTGCTTCCCTCTGCAATCCTGGATGTGAGGCAGGAGCCAGCTGTGACAAGACAGACGTCCTTTGCTGGAGAAAGTCATACACACACGCACTCTCGCTTGAAGCAGATCATTTGGGGAAAACAAAATCAGTTCCCCCAATGTTTGTATCTTTGAGATATGTAAGGAGATCAGAGTATTCGATGAAAACTGACATGAACATGAGGAGAACAGGCAGAATCCCCAAAGACAGAGATGAAGGCTTGGAAACTGAACCTAAGTCCCAGGCTTTATGACACAATATTATATACGACAACACCCATATTTGTCAACTGTGCACCTAAATTAATATGATCTGTACTGTGTTTTTGTGTAAATCCTAAACTAGCTGGTTTATGTTTATTTTCAAATTGAGAAATGTAAGATATTAATAATACATGCTGATTATAATGGATCCATCAATAAATAATACTTGATTAAGTATTTGGCCAGTTGTCTGTCCATTGTGTGTCTAGTTGCTACAGCATAACATAACCTCACCTTCTTGCCAGCAGTCACCTGTCTAATTCATTTGTCTAGATTATTACCACAATAATCTGGTGATAAGCCTAAAACCCTGTTATCTTTAATTACTTATTGTGAGTTGGTCAGCATTTGATGAGTAGTATTCATTAGAAATTTTGGATCTAGTAACCAATGGTGTCTGTTTGTTGTGCTGTCAGCCTGCCACTTAACCTCCCTTTCTCAGTCTGAAATGCTGTAATTTACAGTCTGGTAGCATGGAGAGTAGCGCCACACTGTAACACACGGATGTAGTAATGACACAAATAATGCCTAGTTTGTACTTGCTAAAGAGGACCAGCATGGTAAAGTGCCATATTTTATAACCTGTTTTCCTTTTCATTAATATGCTTTTTTGTAAAACCTCATTCTGGTTTCTATCAGTCTGCATATTGACATTGTACTATTTGAAGGCTGGAATCAGTCTCATTAATCGCGTTAATGCATGAGAACATTTTTTTAGTACTTCTGCTTAACAAAATACCATATATAGTATGTGCCTCATAGCTATCAATGAATATTGTGCAGCAATTTAATAAAGGAATCTAGATTTGAGATTTTTTTTCTGAATCATTATCAACTTTTTAATAAAACCAAGGTCACCTATTAGCAGTATGATACAATGTCAGTTGTAGTCATTGACAGCCTTGGGTTACCTTTTTTCAATCAATACACATACCCAGATTGTTTCTTTTGAAGGTGAGGGTATAGAAGCTTAAATATTTCATTCGCACCTGGTGCAAATGTATTCTGTTTCTGCACTGTGGTTCTTCATTAAAAATTGATACCATGCTATAAAGTAAAAAGCAGGACAGAGAATACAGGGGAAAGAAAATTCAGTGGTCCTTTGCATGATAAAGATTATTTTTCACTTGTTACCTACTTAAAAAACGTCTTGTGTATTCCTGAAAAAGAAATCTCTTCAAATGTATGCAGCTTATTCGTTATCAATTAATTTTAATTAGTCTAAAAATCCCTTTGACATGTACAGTATCGCACCTATTTTTACATTAGTGAGGGCTTTACCATAGAGTAATAAAATATTCTTTACTTGATTCATAGCTGTGGGGTTACAGTAAAATGACTAGTATTATTATTAGTGTTTATTACCTGACTCTGTCCAGGGCAACTTGAAACATTTCATATATTAAAATTCTACATATACACAGTGTATATGTGTGTATACTGTTTATATATAAATGAAGAACAGAGATTTTTTTCTTCCCTCAGTAGAAGCACAGAATGGCTAAATCACTTGTTCAAGGTCACAAAATGACTTGGAGGTGGGCATTTAAGTGACAGTCTTGGTTTTTAAAATTTGCAACCCTAGCCACTATGCCACACACTTCCACATACTAATATCTTTATTGGCATTTTTAATTTGTTCTTGAGGGAATCAGTGGTCAACACCAGCATTAAAAGGACACTTTTCCCTTTGCCTAAGAAAAAAAATTGGACTGTATGACTGCAGACCAGTGGCACTTAAGAGACTGGTGCTGGAACACATTAAAAATAATAGTCTAGATATTTTCAGCTTGCATGTCATCACAACTGTTCCAGATGCCATATTCTATAATAACATCCTTGCCTATCTGGATAATGATAATAATAATGATAATTATCTGGCAAATGTAATTTCAGAGTCCTGTTTGTGATGTGGTAAGAAATCTAAATACCTTGGAAAACGCACACAAAGGCTTCACACGAAGAACAACAAGGCTTCAGGTTTACTCCCAGAACCCTGAATCCATCAAGCGGAAGCACTACCCACTTTGCCACTGAGCTGTCCACTAGCTACTCTGTGTATGTAGGAATTAGAGGAGGTATTTGGATGCCTGACTCTCTGGTAAAATTAACTTATTGGCCTATTATATGCAATATGTCCTCTGAAGAGCATGATGCTAAAGTAATATAAAGCAAACCTGTAATTTAAAATAGAAACTTTTTCTAATAAGGCAGATTAATTACTCTTCTGTTTTTGTTTGCTAAAGAATCTCGGGTCAATAGTGGCAATCAGCGAAATTTACCAAAGTGTTTTTTGCAGTGAATATGCTGTGTTCACCAGTGATCTTGTTTACTGAATATTTTTCTAGAAATTTGCTTAACAACCAGCTTAGGCAAGTTTTTTTTTCCCCAGTGCCCCATGATGCCACTGTGACATCATAGACCTGTAGCAGCCATACATAGAATTTTCTAACATGCATTATGTAAGTGTATTCCACCTCACATTTTTTGTTGCTGTCCAATCTGGTTTGCACTACCTGATCAGTACGCCAGACTGATTTGCATCCTGTATGCATTTAAAAAAAAAAAAAAAAACATCAACAAAAAAGGTTGCAATATATTTTAATTTGAGGTGTACATTAGCTGACAATATAAGAATGTTATTAGTACTATGTCCGAATATATAACACTGATCCATTTATGCTCACTAATTTTCGTGGCTAATTTCACATGTCATGTTTCACATGTAATTTCACATGTTAGCCATGTAGAACTGTGGAGAGTCAAAACTTAAAGGAGCCCTTCCACTCTCCCTGTTGTACAAATCAACGATATAACCATTTTTTTCTTCATTTGTCCATGATACAGTTACGCTGGAGCTTTAAGTAAAATTGTTGTCTATCCTACCTTTTGATACAATTTGTACAAGCAATCAACACACTAAAGTACAAATACTCAGTTTGATTTTGTGATGTTTATTATTTGCTAATTGATGATGGTAATGCACGATTGTGTTTTTAGATGCTAAAAATCAAATAGGATTTTCTCAAGAATGATCAGTTGAATTATGGTAGGTGTGTATCTTGCGAACAATCTTCAGTGGTCCCCAAACCTACATAGATTTGATGACAATATCATTCCCGTATAAAAACCAAGTTAGTCTTTGCTTAGCAGGGTGAGAAGGTATATCTTCTTTACCTTCTTGTCATTTCTAAAGTAATGCCTAGTGAAACTTAGAGTTCTACAAAGATCAGTGGTCTTGTATGGTCAAACTTTCTGTTGCTGTCTACCCATATACAGTATGTGCACTTTAGTACACAGGGGTAGAAAGTGTGATTTCCTTTCGGGCTCTAATGGATACAATTTTCCCACTGCTTCATCTGAAATCCCTTGAGTGTTGCTGGACTAATGTACCTCTGGTTGCTTCCACAAAGGAAAGCAGAACAGGTTAAATTCTACACAATATATAATATACACTTATCAATTTTCTGCACCCACCCATTAATTTCAGGCTCCTGGAGGAAAGAGTTCATCTTGCCTTTAGTGAACAGTAGGCAAAAAACACCCCTAGACCAGGTACCAGGGCAGACTCACTCACATAAGCATAAGTCAGAGCTACCAGTTAACCCTACCAGGGATGTGAAAGGAACCTAGGATCATCTACAATAAATCCCACGGAGGCAGAGAGCACTTGGACTCCACATAGGCAGTGACTAAGCTGGGGTTTAAAACAAGTGGACTGCTGGAACTATGATGCTAACCACTGCATGCAGGTATAATAAAATTTGGATGTGAGTTAGGAATCTCTTTTATGGTGACAGTTAAATCATTGTAATTTCACCATAAATGATCATTGAAGATTATTGAAGATTGCATTCAGTGTAGTTTCTATCTGTCAGGCCTGTGCTGATCAGGTGAAAAGGAAAGTGGACAAACCCTGCTACTGTATGACAAGGACCTTGACTTCAATTACAGCTGCAGATTTTTCCCCAACTTTAAGACCTCTGAGACATTGGTCCTGAAAGAACTGCAACCCATGGTTACAGACCACGTAGACCCCATAGTGTGCTGAGACTTAGACATGTTCTGATATTTTAAATGAAATTAAACAAAACTAGAATACAGTGTTTAAGATTTTTTAGAAATTACAACAGTTTCAAACCCTAAGACCCTAGCGAGACTTAAGTGGCACTTGCAGTTTGTCATTTAATGTGTTAAGTTCTTCAAATATTAGAAATAATTTAATATAATCTACCTTTTTTGAGATTACCAGTTATTGTTTACAGTATTTTATAGCTTGCAGTTGTAACTGTATATGACCTCCAGCCCTCAAATCTGCTCTCCATCACCCTCTACTAACAAAGTGAAATACTGCACAATTTAATTCAAATTAAAAAACCGTTGGAAGTGACCGGGCTAATTGGTACAATTTCAGCGTGATTTATTATATATTGTATGCAGCAAAAAGTCCCTCTTATATTGTAAATTAGAAGTATTATAATCATTGTTGACAGAAAGTTTTTTCTGTAAAGTTTGGGCTGTAATATTACTAACATTACTAATATTACTAACATTAGTCTTTTTCAGTGTACAGATTTAGGAAAGGATAATTTAGAACCAGAAAAATGTGTAGTGTAAATTTAGGATATTCATTTTATTTTTATACAACAGAGACAAAATAGCTCAGTGATGCTTTTTTGGTTCCTCCATTTGTTTTTGCTCTACTTGACCATGGTTCTCTTTGCTACCTCACTTTAATGCAATTAAACTTACATTGTATTGCACCCATCATCTTAGTATTTTGGCACTTGTACTGTAGTTTAATATATGAACTATAGAGAGTGTTCTCTTTTATCTTTTCATTTCTTAAAATAAATAAATATATAAGGACATATGAATTCTTGCAAATTCGTAATGGTTTGGATGGTGTTTTTTGTGAGAAATGGCTTCTTGTCATGTTGTTCTTGGCCACCTGTGCTAATCAGAATCACTTCAGATGACGTGAAGACAGGTTAGCTTTGAACATAATTTGAAATGTGATTGGTTAAAACTGAACATACCCAACACCTCCCCCCCCCCCCCACCAATATAAAAGATGCACATTCTTCTACAACTCAGACCTCCAAATGACCCGTTTGTTTCTCAGTTTTTAAAATTTTTTCAGTTTTAATTTTGCAAGAAAATGCTTGGAATGACTTGCCTTCATTCTTAATATATTGGAACGTCGACATCTGATATCCTCTGTATGTAATGGTTTCTAAAGAATTGATGTATTTATAAATATTTTAGGGTTGTGGAAAAGAATAAGGATTCATCAAGAATGAGGATTTTACTTTCTGTTCATTTCTAATAGTTTTAGATTAGTTGTAGTAGTAGTAGATAGTAAAAGTTTTTTCCTGTGCCTTCTTGATTTCCAAATAATATTTCAATGCAAGTATTTCCAGGACGCATTTTACATTTAAAATAATCTTACAAGCAAAGAAATTTAAGAAATCTTTTTCATTAGTAAAATAATTGTTTTTCTTTTCATGTATTCATGCTTCAATTTTAATAGTAACTCAGGCTGATATATCTATTTTTATAAACATACTGTATTAAATAAGTGAAATATTCTTTTCCTCATTTTTAGCATTGTAATGAATGTTACTTCTGCTTAAGAGTAACATTCAAATCCTGAAACATAATTATAGTTACTGATTATGTGTTTGAATTATGCCTTGACTGGCAAATGTGTTCCTCTATATTATTAACAAAATACACATTTATTTTAAAGATTCCAATTTTAATTTTATTGACTGCTGGATAAATAGATAGATTTTCCTGTGAATAAGATTAAATTATTTTTTTTTGACATTGTAATATTTGCATTTGCTTTTCAAAACAGTAAAGTTATTTGAGCACAAAGAAAAATAGTTGCATTTTAATTTCCAGACAGAAAGTAACAAAAGGTTAGAAACACATTGTTTTAGCCATTCAGCTTTAACCACTAAATGAGATACACTGCTAAAACTGAAGCCTATTATACTGGAACCTCAGTTCCGAGTGAAACTCCAACTATATATTGTAGTCGTAGCCACGCCATGTGAAAAGTGGGGAATGTATGAGAGAACTGCAGTTATCTCAGTCTGGCTTATATGATATGGCACATTTCAGCTCTGCTGTCGACTGATACGCACAAATGCATACACAGCCGCTGAGAGAGAAAATGGAAAAGGCCAAGCAAAGCCTGGGGCACTTGAGTGGACAAATAAAGCAGCATGTCTCAGCATACGGCTCCCTAGTCATTCTTAAGACGATCAGGATGCTAAAAAACTATGCAGTGAGGGCTTGGGTGTGTTATTGCCTAGCTAAAGGTTATACCATCTGTTATCTTAAAGCTCTAGTTCAGTAGACCTTTTTGATTCTCCAGTGCTGATATGTAAGGGTGCTAGGAATTTCTTTAGTTTCATCATGATATGATTTTGATTGTATATTAGTATGCAAAAAATCCATTTTAGGATTTTGTATGTTGTTTTGTCTTTTCATAGTTTCACAATTTTCAGCTGTAATAAATAGATCTCTTGCTTGGCATCATTTGCTATTAAGGTAAATAAACATCTTTTGCAACTTACAAAACATGTCTCCTCGGCCTACAGCTTTTGCAGTGATGTTGCACATTTGAATGCAAATTGAGCAATAAAGATAAACTGTAATTAGGTTTAACTGTTCAAATTCTAAACATCCTGCAAACAAATCTTAGCAGGTGTGTAGCTGTAAAATAAATTTCCTTGATATTGTTCCATACAGATAATAGACGGGTTGCATTTAAAGCATGCATCATTTCTTCCAGTTCTTAAAAAGGAGATGAAAGTTGAATTCTAAATTATCTCTGAAATATACAATAATTTACTTTTTCTTTGCTTGTCTTGTCTGGTAGATTTAAAAAGGGTGAATATTGGGAAGGTAAGAATAACACAAAAAAATGCTGATTTATGAAGTGTGGGATGTGTTTTAATTGTAGGGGTGGTTTTTAAAGCTGTGCAATCAATGTTTATATTCTAAAGCTCTAGTTATGTATATCATTACCAGGGTAAAAATGATACTACTTTGTTAAGCTACAAATATAAAAGGCTCCCTTGTGTTTTATTACATGTGAAAAAGGCCATCAATTTGAAAATAAATGTTTTAAACACAATAGCAGTAAATGTAGAGTTAATGGGCTCTTCACAATCATTCCATTTCTATATTTATGTGTGGTATATATTGGTAACTGGAAAAAAAATACCACTTTAGTAAATAGGAGTTACAAATTATCTTGAAAAACAGGTGTTTCTTCCCAGTCAGTGAAGTGATTACGCAGTTAACATCCCATCAGGTTTAAGGTTATGTTTAAAAATTCTGGGCAGTCCCAATTGCTCATTAAGCTGCTCATCATGGCTCAAGGAAGACATGTCAGTGACTTTGATACAAGGTTGCTTGTTAAGGTGTATTTGGCAGGAAATACTGTGACAAAATGCTGGTCAAATTGCTAATAGCTAAGGTGACGCTAGCCTGAAAGTCAGAACTATAATATGACCTACAAACAACTCTAGATGAAGGCACAGACTTCTTGAATGTGATATCCACATATTGATTTCAGCTCTTTTGGATTGGCTAGATTTATATTTCAGTCTAAGGCAGGACCTAGATGTTTCTCCACAAACACATCTTCATAAAAAGAGATCCTTCATTCTGTCTGTAGTGCTTTAAGCTCCTTATTGGAAATCAGAAAGAAATTTGTTATATAAAGAACTAGGGGCCCTCGCCCCCTGCTTGCTTCGCTCGCCAACCCCCATTTTTGTTTTTCCGGATACATACTTTTAAGATTTTTTTTTCCTTAAATTGTTGCTATTTCATTAGTTTCACTTTAATTTCAGAACTTCTGTAAAAACAATATTTGGAATCTTTCGAGTCCTAATGTGCTGAATCTTTTTAATGAGGTAATTTCCCCTTGGGATTAATAAAGTATCTATCTATCTATCTATCTATCTATCTATCTATCTATCTATCTATCTATCTATCTATC
>JANRMT010062790.1:40653383-40723955 GCA_026402145.1 Polypterus bichir lapradei
ATCTATCTATCTATCTATCTATCTATCTATCTATCTATCTATCTATCAGTGAGACGTGTTTATTGACTTTGTACCATAATTCAGGATAGGTTTCTCTGTTTGGAATTTCAGCACAGACAAAACAATCTACATCATCAGCAGTTAATAATTTTATTTGTAAAGTAACCAATAAATGCATGTGAGGTAAACTCCATTTTTGAAATTCTCTTGACTTAAACTTCAAAGTCTTACAATATTTACATACTTCTGACATATTACCTATGTTCATATATTCAATCTCTGTTCGCCTTTTCGTTATTTCTCCGAGTAATAATTTCTTTTCCTTTGCGCTAATGCAATGTTTACTTTCTTTGTTTTGACACTGTCGTTTTTTTCTGCTTTCATATTCTGCATCTTGCTCTGCATGTGTTTTGCGCCTATGTTTTTTTGAGTCTTTTGAATTGCAGTTTTCATTATCTCTAACCTGCTCTGCATGTGTTTGGCCCCCTTGCTTTTTAACCTCTTTATGACGTTTTGCTTTGTTTTCTACTCTGTCTTTTATTTCTGACCTCACTTTGTCCTGCTTTTGTTTCAATGACACCAGGTCTGTGGTGATTACTTTCCCTTTTTCGAGTAATAATTTTCGTTTCTTTGCGCTACTGCGATCTTTACTTTCTTTTTTTATACTTTCTAATTTTCCTACTTTCATATTCTTTAACTTTCTCCACATGTGTATTGCGCCGATTTTTTTTTTGAGCATTTCGAATCCCACTGCTTTCATAATCTCTGACCTGCTCTGCATGTGTATAGTGCCAACATCTGGATTGGACATGCTTTTTTATCAATTCCTCTTGTTCCGGGCTGATAATTACTTTCCTTATTTTCTGAATTTGCACCTAGATTATTCTTTTTCTTTTTTGTCTCTCTAACGCTTTTGAGTCTGTTTTCTCCGCGCTGCTTTCTTCTTTGCTTGGTCATCTACGTTTCATTTATAACATATTGTCCTTATACGCTTTATATGTGCAATGTGTGCTCAAAGCCAAAACATGAGTAACACAAGTGTGTTGCAGCCCGTGCTCTTATTTAGTTGTAAGTAGGTTGTGTCTTGCAAGAATCTCATGTTCTACGTCATCGCGAGACGGCCCTGGGTCAATCTATTGGCAAAAAGTCTCATGCTTAAGGTCTCTGCGAGATGCTTCGTGGCCAATCTCTTTAGACTCATGGGTCTTTTAATTAATTAAGTTACACACAACAGAAAAATGTGGTCTGTGTAGAAGAGTTATCCATCGCTTTGTTCATAAGAAGCACATTACTGTACAATGCATATATGGTACAATGTGAAAGAGAATGAAGGGCCTAATGGCTTACTTCTAACATTTTAGGTGTCTAGTGGCTTTTTCGTGGTGAGGCGTCAAACAATTCACATGTGATTAAAGTGCACATTCTCTAATTTTATTAAAGGATAATTTTTAAAATAAATTTTACTTTCACCATGCACAAATTACAGCACTTTTTGTACTTTTGATTTCAAATTTAAGACTCTGGTGCACATGGGGTAAATCATGAAAAAATATGTCTTTCTCCCCAACATTACAGAAGGCACTCACCCAGCTAAGTAAGAGGCAGTAACTCTTTTTTAATGGCACAGAACATCAGTAAGATCCTAATTGTTGAATGAAACATTATGTAATTAATGCAACTTTTTAACATTATTCATTATTCTTATTAGGTATGTAGCTAGAGCAAAAAACAGCTGACACTAAGTTTCTTTGGCATCGTAGTTGCCAACCAACCCTTTAATTAAAACAACATTTATTAAGAAAGCCCATAGTACTTTCAAAATAATATTAGTGTTACTTGAGATAGCATTGGGTATTAGTAATTTATCCAGCATAAATCATAAAACAAGGCCAAAGAAGAACATATTATCGTTTTCCTCTATTGCTTTATAACCTTCCTGCCCTTCTGCACAATGCCAGTTAAAATCTGGTGTCTTTTTATCTATTCCATTTTCAAAGTTATACTACAAACAAGGATTTTAAGAGATAAGTCTTTTTAAAGTTGGAACATTCATTGGAGGAAATAATTTCCTCCATAGTTTAAAGCAAAGCACCAAAGTAAATATCTTTACTGTCTAATTCAGTGTGTGGAGTCTGAGAGACTAATTTGAAAAATTATTGAAAAAAAAAAAACCAAACTGAAGATGTTAAAATACTAGATGGTTCAAAATGTGCCTTAAGCTGCAGTGTTTGGATTTCCTTTTCATTTCCATCATCTGCATTTTATGTTAAGTTACCAATTATAGTCTACTTCCAGGTGTTTTATTGTGTAGAAGTGTTCACAAGAGGTGCTTTAACCTCTAAGGGTCTTTTGTATTGGTGGACAAGTTAATAGTGAAAATGCCTACATTTTTAGCCTTGATTTATATGTACAGTAGACCCTGCCATTACTTACCTATTTGACATTCACTCATCAGTCATTCTCATCACAGACAACAATGGCTGCCTACCTCAGCTTTAGTATCTCAGTGTTGGCCTAGACTGGCTACCTCAACAAGGGCCAGAAGTTGCTACGCTTATAATCTGCACTCCTGTTGGGATGCCTAAATCTCTACCCCTAAACAGACTACATTGTCGAACCTCCTTAGCAAAGACCAAGAGTTGCTCTTGTAGTGGAAAAACTTTCCTCTGTTTTCAAAGAAGTCATTCACTAAAACAAGATAAAAATGCAGAACAGTTCATTTGTAGACAGGTATTCACAAATGTCCAACAAAACAATTCATCTGCCTTTTCTGTTGCATTACCAATACATCCCATCAATTGACTCTTAATATGCATAATATGCAGTATTTTCTGACTCCTTTTGACTCTCCCATTAATCTGACTTTTACCTTGTAATGGGGGTTATCTGCAGACTCTTCTGTTGAATTTAGCACCAGTTCATTGGAGGAGTGTTTGGGCTTTCCCACTAGTTAATTTCCGCTTTCTAGAGGGGTGTTTATTACTCACCTACTTCATTCTACCCTCAGCAACTATCTTGGTGGCTCCTCTAAGATGAGGCAAAAGCCTTGTGTGCCTAAGCATAAAATATTTATTTAACCCTTTAGTTACATTCAATTTCTATCCTTATGTTTAATAATTCATTGTTATAACTTTATATAAGTATATACTTATATTAAATTGTAAAATTCTATCATGTATTGATTAAAAATGTTGATTAAAATTCTACACTCTCCTTTAAGGACTCATCAGATAAACTGCCTTTGACAGGACTGCACAAATCAAACACATTAGCAATATGGCCAAGGCAGGCCACCTCTACTTTATTACTGTAACAGGGGCTGGCTACCTCACGGTTATCCCTGAAAGGTCTGCACAATTACTCAAACAGTGGCCAGGGTGTTCCCCTACCTGGTTACCTTTATTCAGTTTCTTGGTCGCTACCATTGAAAGAGTTAACACTAGAATCCTGGCCCACATTAAATTTCTTCGCACCTCTCCATCAGCATCTTTTGTTTTGTTAATGTGTCGATCAGCACAAGCAGCAAGCAGCCTGCTATCCCATTCCAACCTCTCTTGATGGAACTCAATACGGGCAAAAAGTTCTCCCAACTCAAGGATCTGCATGTGAGGTGCCTGGAGTCGTATAGGGTAAATAATACAGTATATCGTTATTTGGAATACATGCATTTCATGTGTGTTCCGTGTCTACAAAGATCTGGGTAAGTATAGGGTGAAAGGAAATAAGTGTGAGGCAAGAAATGCTGAACACATACCTAAAGCAGAAACTTTTTCCATGTTATACTAATAATGACATGAAGTGTATAATGTGTGAAGACTTTAGTCCAAATATCAAATAATACACATGCCCTTTTATTCAAGAATATAATCAAAGAAAAAAAATCATTCAATTTACATGTTGCTGTCAATGAGTTAAAAACCCAAACTTAAATGTCAATTGACAGGAAGTTGATGTGTATTCTCCTGAATGGTAAGAACTACTTCCTCTCAGTGCGCCAGATGTTGAGCTGCTGTTATTATTATTATAATATAATAAAAACATACATTTGATTAGAATCTGTAACAACCCAGTGTACATTTTGGCTAAATGTAAAAGTTAGTGATTATTTTTTTAATATTCAGTTTTATTCTGTCAGTGATGTTCACGTGGTACAACGAACTTGATGGCATTTAACTCCATTCTTTTTACAAGAGCAGCGATGACCACAGTTGGTGCTGTGACTAACACCTGCTCAGAACTATTTCTTGTACTGGCAATCAAAGATACGATGTCCTGTGACCTCTATCAGACTACCATGCGTCATTTACGATTTGACAACAAAGACACCCGTGCAGAATGTGTGAAAAACGACAGATTTGCTGCAATTTTGGACATCTGGCAACATTTTGTTGAGAATTGTGTTTTGAGTTACAACCCAAGGCAAGGGCTTTCTGAGTTTGTAGTCATAAAGCATATGGAGGCAGAATTGTAATAACAGACAGCTTCTTCACAACACCCTCGCTGGCTAATAGACTACTGCACTGCAATGCAACTCTGCTTGGCACCATAAAGTGAGAAGGAAACTTCCATCTGCAGCTAAAGTCACTTTAGTACATTAGCAATTCGCCACACTAGTGTTTACATCTGGCAGTGCCATGCTGATGATGTATATGTCCACAAAGAAGAACCCTTTCATTTTAGTCTGTAACAGCCAGTGTAAAGTTTTGCTACCTGTAAAAGATATCGCTGAAAGAGTGTAAGCCAGGGGTGCCCAATGCGTCGATTGCAATCGACCGGTAGATCGGAAAGGTAGATCGCGTTGCATTCAAAAATTTTTTTTTTAAATGTTAGTCTAGCACATATCCTCCCTATGGCATTTGCCACTTGATTGACATTCAGGGCGGCCAGTCTGAGATCTCTTTTCTACTAACACACTAGTCATCCCGCATGCATGATCAAACACGTGGGCTACTGCAAAACTCCAGCTGTGATCTAGTCAGCCTTCCAATTTATGTTGACTAAAGAAGGGATTTAAAAAAAAAAAAATGTTGTTTATGGACTGGATGTGGAATTGGAACAGGATTTTTTTTTCTCACAGTGTCACAATCAAAGTGTTTTTGCCTGATCTGTCAATCTATCATTGCTATTCCAAAGAAGGAAATATGGAAAGGCACTTTCGAACTGTTCATAAAAACTACGAAACTGACTTACTTCCCGAAAAGTGATCTGAGAAAGGGAAAGGAGAGGGAACTAAAATTGCAGTTAATCGGACAGCTGTCATTTTTCACTTGGCTGAATTCAATAGCAAAGGCAGACACACTGAAGCATTGTTCCAGGTGAGTCACTCGATCATTAAGCATAAGAAGTCCTTCCAAGATGGAGAGATGATAAAAGATACCTTCGTTGAGGCAGATGGCTAGGGAGAAATTCCTGCTGAGATTTCAAGACCCCTGGCTGGAGAAAAAGGAGTTTCTCCTTGTCATTAAACATGCAGAATACAAGCAACTTAATAACGATCAATGGCCGCTAGACTTGGCATTTTTTTCCGATATGACCAACATGTTGAATGAGCTTAATTTACAGCTGCAAGGAAAAGAGAAAACCATGGTCAATATGATTAACTCAGTTAATGCTTTCAAACGAAAAATGCACCATCTGTCCTCAAAGCTGCAGCGCCTTGATGTGGGGAACATCCAAAAGCTCGCGTCAGAGCTGGAGACGCAATGGAAGGCGTGTGCGCAACTTGACAGCATCCGCTACACAGAGCAGATTGAAAATTGTCTGTCAGACTTTACCTAATGGAAAAAGAGTAACGATTCGAGTGTTGCCCAATGTAGCAGAGTAAGAGTAGCGTTTCTTCTTCACAAATGTACTCAAGTAAAAGTAAAACATATGGTGCAGTAAAACTACTCTTAGAAGTACAATTTTTTAAAAAAAGTTACTCAAGTAAATGTAACGGAGTAAATGTAACTCGTTACTACCCACCTCTGATACTCAGTGTATGTATATAGTGATCCCTCCTCAATTGCAGGGGTTGCGTTCCAGAACCCCCCACGAAAGGTGAAAATCTGCGAAGTAAAAACCATACGTTTATATTGTTATTTTTATATTGACACACTTGTGTCACAGATTTGCACAGAAACACAGGAGGTTGTAGAGACAGGAACTTTAAAACATTGCAAACAAACATTTGTCTCTTTTTCAAAAGTTTAAACTGTGTTCCATGACGAGACAGAGATGACAGTTCCGTCTCACAATTAAAAGAATGCAAACATATCTTCCTCTTCAAAGGAGTGCGCGTCAGGAGCAGAGAATGTCAGAGAGAGAGAGAGAGAGAAACAGAGAGAGAGAAAAGCAAATAATCAGAAATCAATAGGGCCGTTCGGGCTTTTAAGTATATGAGACACCGCCTGACAAAGCAGCTGCAAGGAAGGGAGCAATGTGAAGATAGTCTTTCAGCATTTTTTAGAGGAGCGTCCGTATCCTCTAGGCCAGTGTGTGAACAGCCCCTCTGCTCACACCCTCTCCGTCAGGAGCAGAGAATGTCAAAGAGAGTGAGAGAGACAGAGAAAAGCAAACAATCAAAAATCAATACGTACTGTTCGGGCTTTTAAGTATACGAAGCAACACGCGGGAAGCATATCGTATATCATTGAGGAGTTTTATTTAATATGTAATACGTGCTCTGATTGGGTAGCTTCTCAGCCATCCGCCAATAGCGTCCCTTGTATGAAATCAACTGGGCAAACCAACTGAGGAAGCGTGTACCATAAATTAAAAGACCCATTGTCCGCAGAAATCCGTGAAGCAGTGGAAAATCCGTGATATATATTTAGATATGGTTAGATATAAAATCCACGATGGAGTGAAGCCGCGAAAGTCGAAGCGTGATATAGCGAGGGATCACTGTATATATATATATATAGATCATTTTTAATGATCTACCTAATGTAGGTAGATCATTTTGACCTGGTCATTTTAAAAATAGCTTGTAAGCCGAAAAAGTATGGGCACCCCTGGTGTAAGCAGACACACAAACACTGGTGAATCATGTTGTCACTTGAACTTTTTGTTATTCAGTTTTATTCTTGAATAAAAGCACACTTGTTTCGGTATACGTTTGCAAAAGTGCTTATTTTATATCCCAGTAATCACTTGAATAAGATTGAATCTGTCTATGCCTCTCTGTCGCATGCACACACACATTCATACATGAAAACGTTAATATTTGAAAACGCTATGCCATTTGAACATGAGTTGTCATTTGAACATGTTTTTTTTCAAAGGCAATATCAAAAAAAAACATCCTAAAGCACAAGGGGATTTCCAAAAGTCAATTTCCTTTAATAAAAATAAATCAAATGAAAGAGAAACATTCCAAATTCACTCTTTACTTCTCCACATAATCGCTGCCGATCTCAATGCACTTTTGTAATCTGTGGATCCATTTTTGAAAACACCTCTGAACATCATCTTTTTTATCTTTGCCAGCTCCTTATTCACTGTTTTAATCACATCTTCTTGATCCAGTAGCATTTTCTACACATGTTGAAATCACAGAGGTGCAGGTCAAGTGAGTAGGGTGGGGCATACAAAAGACTGATTCTAGATGTGCCATCGGTGTCTGAAAACAGGCAAACCAATTCTGGACAGTTGTCTGAGTCAGTGCTCGGTTACCAAGATAAGCTTCCAGCTTCTTAAACCTTTCTGGCCCTGGTAAACCATGATGAAAATATGGTAGAGCATGAGCAATTGTTTCTTCTCATCATAGAAATTCAGTTGCTGGCACACACCACCTTCACTTCTATTTTCATTTCTTGAGTCCATGATGATCTATGGAGCTGAAAATTTCAGGATGTTTTTGAGAATAACTGAGCAGGATTCCCTGGAGAAAAACCAACCATAGGGAAAAACGTCCCTGGCAAAAACATGCATGTTAAATGTTATATGTCTTATTTCATAAACTATTATTCCCCATTACACAAGGTTATGTTGGAAGGTTAGTTTATCCATTCATCATTCATTTCCTAACTTGCTTATGTAGCTCAGGATGGTCAAATGCTTGTGCCTAACCTTGCAGCTTTGGGCACAAGGCAGGAACCAACCTATCACTGGACACATTCACGCATGCTCACACCCAGCCATACTCACACTGGAGCAAATTTGAAGGTGGCAGTTAACCTAATATGCACATATTTGGAATTTGGAATTTCAAAAGAAAATTGGAGTATCCTGACCCCATACAGACCCAGGACAAAATAGACAGACTACACACAGGCAGCTTCCCAGGGCTCAGAAGCTATAAGACACTAGTCATGACAAAGGTGCTATTATGCTGTTGAAGCTGTATGTATCATGTATGTAGTAGTAAAATGTCAGAGGAACAGATCTGATCTTTATCAAGGACATTAAAGTTCAAGTTTTTAGGATGGAATACAAGAATTTAAAAGGAGACGTAGTGGGAGCATTAGTAGATAGATGGATAGATACTTTATTAATCCCAAGGGGAAATTCACATACTCCAGCAGCAGCACACTGATAAAAAACAATATTAAATTAAAGAGTGATAAAAATGCAGGTAAAACAGACAATAACTTTTTGTAATGTTAACGTTTACCCCCTGGGTGGAATTGAAGAGTCGCGTAGCATAGGGGAGGAACGATCTCCTCATTCTGTCAGTGGACCAGGACAGTGACAGCAGTCTGTCGCTGAAGCTGCTCCTCTGTCTGGAGATGATACTGTTCAGTGGATGCAGTGAATTCTCCAAGATTGACAGGAGCCTGCTCAGCGCCCCTTCGCTCTTCCACGGATGTCAAACTGTCCAGCTCCATGCCTACAATAGAGCCTGCCTTCCTTACCAGTTTGTCCAGGTGTAAGGTGTCCTTCTTCTTTATGCTGCCCAGCACACCACCGCGTAGAAGAGGGCACTCGCCACAACCGTCTGATAGAACATCTGCAGCATCTTATTGCAGATGTTGAAGAACGCCAGTCTTCTAAGGAAGTATAGTCGGCTCTGTCCTTTCTTACACAGAGCATCAGTATTGGCAGTCCAGTCCAATTTATCATCCAGCTGCACTCCCAGGTATTTATAGGTCTGTGCCCTCTGCACACAATCACCTCTGATGATCATGGGGTCCAGGAGGGGCCTGAGCCTCCTAAAATCCACCACCAGCTCCTTGGTTTTGCTGGTGTTCAGTTGTATGTGGTTTGAGTTGCACCATTTAACAAAGTCCTTGATTAGGTTCCTATACTCCTCTTCCTGCCCACTCCTGATGCAGCCTACGACAGCAGTGTCATCAGCAAACTTTTGCACATGGCAGGACTCTGAGTTGTATTGGAATTCCGATGCAAATAGGCTGAACAGGACCGGAGAAAGTACAGTCCCCTGTGGTGCTCCTGTGTTGCTGATCACAATGTCAGACCTGCAGTTCCCAAGACGCACATACTGAGGTATGTGTAGTTACTATTAGCTTGAGTGAGGTTAATAAAAATGTCTCATTCTAATATGTTTTTCAGGAATACCAATATAGTCACAGATGGAAGCTAGTTAAGAATGATAACATAATACCGGTTATACAGTACAGGCCAAAAGTTTGGACACACCTCCTCATTCAATGTGTTTTCTTTATTTTCATGACTGAAGGCATCAAAACTATGAATGAACACATGTGGAGTTACAGTATGTACTTAACAAAAAAAGGTGAAATAACTGAAAACATGTTTTATATTCTAGTTTCTTCAAAATAGCCAACCTTTGCTCTGATTACTGCTTTGCACACTCTTGGCATTCTCTCGATGAGGTTCAACAGGTAGTCACCTGAAATGGTTTTCACTTCACAGGTGTGCCTTATCAGGGTTATTTAGTGGAATTTCTTGCTTTATCAATGGGGTTGGGACCAGCAGTTGTGTTGTGCAGAAGTCAGGTTAGTTGGACGATCATTTATTTTTCAACAGGACAATGACCCCAAACACACCTCCAGGCTGTGTAAGGGCTATTAGACCAAGAAGGAGAGTGGTGGAGTGCTGTAAATGGTCATGAAAATAAAGAAAACACATTGAATGAGGAGGTGTGTCCAAACCTTTGGCCTGTACTGTACATTAGTATCGTTGGGTGTCTTTCAAGCTCATCTTGTTGTTATTTTGAATAGATCTGAGGACTAGGAATTAAATAGTTTATGTTTACCAGCCTGTTCTCATATTAAAACAGTGTTTTTGTGAAGTATCCAACTTATTGTATATTTTTGATTACACAAGGTCAAAATTATGCTAATATGTGAATTTTTTTTGCTGTTTATAAAGGATTTAACAAAACTCAAGCACTTATTTATACTTCAGAGGGCAACAGTGTACTAAAAAAAGCAAGTTGGTTCCACACACTAAACAGCTAATAAATACTGGTGAACGTTTATTTTTGATAACCTCATTATTTTCCTCCTATCCCTAAATAAAGCTGACTTACTATGCCTAAGCAGATCAGGTATTGTCGCTGCCATTCTATTGTATCTCTGAGTCTTAATTAGAAGAGTGTCCTCTGTCACTGCTGAGGAATTCCCTCTTTGGTGTTTCCAGCTCTGCACTACCCACCAGTGGCAAACCGAGCACTTTGGTTTACAAACAGACTGCCTCACCTCGAAGAGTTAAAGAAATGCTTTCCCTCACTCTGCAAACGGGACAGCTTCTAAAAGACAAAGGGGTGCTTCCGTGTGTGACTTAAGCTGGCCCTCTACCAGGCCACTGCACCTCCTGGACTGTTACACATTTTACAATACAATACAATACAAATTTATTTTTGTATAGCCCAAAATCACACAAGGAGTGCTGCAATGGGCTTTAATAGGCCCTGCCTCTTGACAGCCCCCCAGCCTTGACTCTCTAAGAAGACAAGGAAAAACTCCCAAAAAAACCCCAGTAGGGAAAAAATGGAAGAAACCTCGGGAAAGGCAGTTCAAAGAGAGACCCCTTTCCAGGTAGGTTGGGTCTGCAGTGGGTGTCAAAAAGAAGGGGATCAATACAATACAATACAATACAATACACAGAAGAGATCAAATCCTCAATACAGTATGAAAATAAAAATTTTAGAAGTACAGTGGAACCTCGGTTTGCGAGCATAATTCGTTCCGGAAACGTGCTCACAATCCAAAGCACTCGTATATCAAAGCGAATTTCCCCATAAGAAATAATGGAAACTCAGATGATTCGTTCCACAACCCAAAACTATTCATATAAAAATGATTAATACAAAATATAAAGTAAAATACATAATACAAATTAACCTGCACTTTACCTTTAAAAAGAATCATGGCTGGTGTGAGTTTCTAAACTCATATTGGATTCCACCCAACTGGACGACACGCGGAAGAGCGTCCCAAAGCAATCGCAGTCTCCCAGCGCTGCAGCAGTTCGCCGTATAAGCGCATCCAAAAAGATCGCAGACATGCTATAAGTGCCTATCGTCAATGGGTCATACAAGGAACATTATAAAGATCCCGCTACAATAAATAACAGCGCTGTTGCTCTTTCAAGCTGAATAAAGCTGGTGTTAAAGTACTGAGACTCAGCTTCGTGTTTTGGGGAGCAAGATGGGGACTCGTACTTCACAGCGCACACACACACAGTCACAATGCTGTAGTAAACAGTATACGCTCGTACGGATGTGGACTATATGAGTGAGGCACACAGACTCAGACGGAGAATAGGAGATGATTGCCAGAGAGAGAGAGATAGAGACGCGCTGGGCGAGCGAGCGAGCGAGATAAGGAGAGAGAGAGAGAGAGACGCGCTGGGCGAGCGAGATAAGGAGAGAGAGAGAGAAAGACACGCTGGGCGAGCGAGCGAGATAAGGAGAGAGAGAGAGAGACACGCTGGGTGACCGAGATAAGGAGAGAGAGAGAGACGCGCTGGGCGAGCGAGCGAGCAAGATAAGGAGAGAGAGAGAGAGAGACGCGCTGGGCGAGCGAGCTAGATAAGGAGAGAGAGAGAACCACCATCAGCTCAGTTGTGATCACATGACGCTCAGCAGACAAAGTGTATCCATACTACTCGTATTGCAAGACATCGCTCGTTTATCAAGTCAAAATTTATTAAAAATTTTTGCTCGTCTTGCAAAACACTCGTAAACCAAGTTACTCGTAAACCGAGGTTCCACCGTACATAGCAGAATTTAACAGTGGATGATATCACATAATATGATTTGGATTTGTTTAGAGTCATGGAGACCTCATCCATCAAGCTGCCTCCCACATTTGGCCATTCCACAGCTGAAATAGTGCTGGGCCAGCCAATCCGATGAAAGGACCCCTCTTTCCCATGATTCCTGCGATCCTCCATCAGGGATGGCTTTTCCATAGGCAGGCACAACAACTTGGCAGGTGGGCCATGGCACCAAGTGCCACATTTGAGTACAGAGAAGAGAAACAGAATAGGTGAGGATTAGTATCAAATTATAACTAGCATGTTACTTATGTTTTAGTGCTAATGACTGACAACAGAGATGCAGTATGTACAGTTAATCAGCAGATGCCGTCTGTACATTTAATCAGCAGCTCTAGTCAGGATATGCTAAAGTGAAGTAGTGAGTCTTCAGCCAGGATTTAAAAGCTGAGACCGATGGGGCATCTCTTATAGTAGCAGGCAGACCATTCCACAGTTTAGGGGCCCTGTAACTAAAAGCTCAACCTCCCACTGTTATTTTATTAATCCTTGGAATCATAAGCTAATTTTAGTCCTAATACTTGGGAATAACAGTTGAAATTACTTTAGCAGTAGTTAGGGGCTCTGCTTATTGTTCTGGTCACCCATTTTTATAGGTTGATAAGAGTTACCATTGTATGTAAATACAAAAAATACAAATGCAAAAGGCTGATGTCTGCTGGTAAAAAAAACACCCACATCACAAAATGTAGCAAACCAGACTGCCGCTCTACGCTCGAATTTGATTCTTTAGATTGACTCATTGCTAACTGGCCTCTTTAGGAGCACACCAGGCTTTGATAAGTAAATTCTGATATCTCAGAACAGAAAGGGAAGAGTGAGATACGCAACAACAAAATGAAAGTTTTACCACTTGCATGGTTTTTGATACTGATCAACATAAATCACTAGAATGTTTTTAGATAAACGTGTCAATAAAAGAACATATAATCTTGTGTCATATAGTCTAGAAGGCAGTTGTTACTGTTTTTGATCCATTCTTAAGTTTGTCCAAGTCTGTGTTGGTCCTTCTCTATTTCCCAGAGCAGAAATTGATAATTATTCAGTATATGCTTTTTGTTTTAGAAGGACAAAGTAACCTAATATGCTCATCTTTGAGATCTGGGAGGAAAACTCCATAACTCCCACAAAGTCCACAAAGGCAAGGGGAAAACAAACAAACTTCATACCAACAGTGTCTGAGCCAGAATTCACAGCTGTGAGAAAGCCTGAAAAACACTCTGCCACTGTGCTGCCTGAAAACAATGTGTTAAGCAAATGATTGACAGCCGAGTAGTACTACAAACTGCCAAAACAAAGATTAAATGATGAAAAATATTTCCATCACTTTGTGGTACAAGCTATTCTGTACTCTAGAATCATTTCAATAATTTTCATTCATTATTTGAACAAAAGCTGTGTAAGGAATTTAATTCT
This sequence comes from Polypterus bichir lapradei, assembly GCA_026402145.1. Taxonomy (NCBI): domain Eukaryota; kingdom Metazoa; phylum Chordata; class Cladistia; order Polypteriformes; family Polypteridae; genus Polypterus; species Polypterus bichir. Next base: position 40,666,989 of record JANRMT010062790.1, read on the forward strand.
AGCACAAACTGATATTGATATTAATATTGATATTTCTGCCTTCCAGTCACTGGGAGCCAGTCATGCCATTATCTCATTGAAGTTTGCACATCTTTTTTTTTCCTCACCTCATCCCGTTTTCTCATTCAGATTCCTTTCCACATTCCAAGATGTGTGTGCAAGTTACACTAATGTTAATTTTGGTGTCTAAATCGCCCCATCGTGAATGTGTGTTCATGTACATCAGTGTTTCCTATGATGGACTAATGCCTGGAACCCATGTTGTATTTTGTATGAGTCTGTAATTAAAAGTAGGATTAAAAATGGTGGGCATGATTTATTTGTATCTTTCAATAAGATATTTGCCTAATAATAATATTGCTAATAATAACAATAATAATACTAATAGTAGTACATTTTATTTATATAGTGCTTGGTTTTGAACAGAACAAAAAGGGTTACTATCCTGTTTCATGTTTGTTTTTATCCAAAAAGATGCAGTAAATTCTTTTAACTTCTATAAATAGTCAAGATTGCAAACCCTGTCCCTTACGCTTGACGCAATGCAGAACTACGTGCTGTACATGGTTTTGGCTGTTTTCCTGTCAGAAACATTAAACTGTTTTAATTTCCTTCTTGTTTGGTAGTTCATATTTCTTGCCTACATTATCACTTTCACCCTGAGCTAGCCTAATGAAAACTGTGTTTACCAAACAACTGTTGCCAAAGGGGAGTAAAATACCTTAGCAAAGGTGATGTTAAGACGGTTCTTTCTGACCTTAAAGAACACTTTGATGTGACAGCTTTGGCCGTGAAAAGCACGTCGCCCTAAGGCAATGTTGCTGCACTGGAATTGTTTTTCGAAATGCATAGATCGGAATTGGAGAACTTTAATAAAATTTTAATGCATCTTTGACCTAGATTCAGAATCTTAATGCAGAGTGTGTTAGTGATATATGTCAGTCAGAAGCTGCCACCTCATATATGTATGATTTTGTATTACTATTTGTTTATTTTAAAATAAGTGCCAGAGGGATGATGTTTGCACAAATATAGTGTAATAGAATAAAACAATTTAATGCTTTACAGATAACTGGTTAAGAGACTTTATATAGCCAGTTTCTTGAAGCATACATATTTAGAAAAAGAATGTAGTTTCCTTAATGTAGTTAATTTGTTTTTTTAATTCACAGTGTTGCTGTTTGCTTAGAAGGATTTATTGATGGTGCAATAAATATATTGTGGAATACAAGTCATTTTTATTTTGATGAATCAACCGCACATTTTTTTAAATAATTCTTGGTAGTTGCTCTTAACCTAAATTTCAACATTTCTTCTGGCTTCATAAGGACTCTTAAGTCTGAGGGTGAAGGCTTTTATCTTGCTAGCGTTAGATGCTCCTCCCTGCTAATACTGATGGGAATAAATGAGCCACTCTTAAATGGAAAAACTGTAATTGATTTAGAAGCTCATTGTAATTTTTTTAGATATTTGTTGTTTTCATTGTGCCAGTAGCAAGAGTTCTCTGTAAAAGCTTTTTTTTCTGTTTTCATTATAATGAACATACTTTTAGAATTCTCCATGTGTTTCTTATCCTAATCTTCTTATAGAAACTCCCACTGTATCTGTGTGTATGTGTGCATAATATATATGCAGTAGATACACAATATATACATTTTATAATGGCTAAGTGCATCATCTTATTAAATTAAATTGCACATGTGCTTTTGGCCACTGATTTGACTGACATTAACACTTTTCTCACCTCAGGTATACACTGCCACATTACTGTGACTTGCAACCACCCAGAGTTGGTTAATGAGGTGCAGGCCTACAGCAAATTAAGGTTAAAGTGCACAAGCAAGTTCCCTGGTCCATTTCTTTTCTGGAGCAATCTTGTTTCACCTTCTGTGATCTCTCATCACTCATAGCTGCCCTTACAAAACCCTCTTGTGAATGAATTTGTGTGCTCCACATCTCCCATCACCTTACCATCTTGCAATGGACCATTTAAGCTCACTTGGACATTAAAACCCAAGAGCTACAAATTTTTGCCAGCCAAATATTTCACTGGAAACTTTATATAGTCAGAAGAGCTTGTGTTTTATGATCCAGGTAATTTTTTCCAGCAATGCAGTGGTGTGGGGAAATGGGTTTCTTGCATGATTTGAGAAACATTTACACAAAAATTGCCTGGAAAACAGAAGATTGTTTTTTATATACTTTATAGAACTGTTTAGCCTAATTTCCTAGGCAATTTCAAATGGAAATGAATCTTACGTTTAGAGTGTTAGTCTTTTATACACATTAACATACAGTATACTGTAGAAGGTTAGAAACATTAAAATATTTATAGGTAAAGCTACATATAAATGTGCAAGACCAAAAAAAAAAAAAACCAACAAAACACAAACACTACCTGAATTTGAAGTTTTTCATACACATTATTTTTTTTTCCTGTGCCAGTTTCTTCTTTCTCTCTGACTCTCCACCTACCTCAGCTTCAGAGATGGTCAGCAAGTGAGCTGTCTGAGTGAAGACATTTTTCCAAAAGACTTGTTCGTATACATTTGTGACTTCATTTTTCACAATTTCCCATTCAAACATATTGCACTATTACACTTAGGTCCATAAATATTTGGACAGAGACAACTTTTTTCTAATTTTGGTTCTGTACATTACCACAATGAATTTTAAATGAAACAACTCAGATGCAGTTGAAATGCAGACTTTCAGCTTTAATTCAGTGGGGTGAACAAAACAATTACATAAAAATGTGAGACAACTAAAGCATTTTTAAACACAATCCCTTCATTTCAGGGGCTCAAAAGTAATTGGACAATTGACTCAAAGGCTATTTCATAGGCAGGTATGGGCAAGTCCGTCATTATGTCATTATCAGTTAAACAGATAAAAGGCCTGGATTTGATTTGATGTGTGGTGCTTGCATGTGGAAGATTTTGCTGTGAACAGACAACATGCGGTCAAAGGAGCTCTCCATGCAGGTAAAAGAAGCCATCCTTAAGCTGCAAAAACAGAAAAAACCCATCCGAGAAATTGCTACAATATTATGAGTGGCAAAATCTACAGTTTGGTACATCCTGAGAAAGAAAGCAAGCACTGGTGAACTCAACAACGCAAGAAGACCTGGATGTCTATGGAAGACAACAGTGGTGGATGATCGCAGAATCATTTCCATGGTGAAGAGAAACCCCTTCACAACAGCCAACCAAGTGAACAACACTCTCCAGGGAGTAGGCATATCGATATCCAAGTCTAAAATAAAGAGGAGACTGCATGAAAGTAAATACAGAGAGTGCACTGCAAGGTGCAAGCCATTCATAAGCCTCAAGAATAGAAAGGCTAGATTGGTCTTTGCTAAAGAACATCTAAAAAAGCCAGCACAGCTTTGGAAAAACATTCTTCAGACAGATGAAACAATGATCAACCTCTACCAGAATGATGGCAAGAGAAAAGTATGGAGAAGGCGTGGAACAGCTCATTATCCAAAGCATACCACATCATCTATAAAACACGGTGGAGGCAGTGTGATGGCTTGGGCGTGCATGGCTGCCAGTGGCACTGGGACACTAGTGTTTATTGATGATGTGACACAGGACAGAAGCAGCCGAATTAATTCTGAGGTGTTCAGAGACATACTGTCTGCTCAAATCCAGCTAAATGCAGTCAAATTGATTGGGCAGCGTTTCATGATACAGATAGACAATGACCCAAAACATACATCAAAGCAACCCAGGAGTTTATTAAAGCAAAGAAGTGGAAAATTCTTGAATGGCCAAGTCAGTCACCTGATCTTAACCCAATTGAGCAGGCATTTCACTTGTTGAAGACTAAACTTCAGACAGAAAGGCCCACAGACAAACAACAACTGAAAGCTGCTGCGGTAAAGGCCTGGCAGAGCATTAAAAAGGAGGAAACCCAGCATCTGGTGATGTCCATGAGTTCAAGACTTCAGGCTGTCATTGCCAGCAAAGGGTTTTCAACCAAGTATTAGAAATGAACATTTTATTTCCAGTTATTTTATTTGTCCAATTACTTTTGAGCCCCTGAAATGAAGGGATTGTGTTAAAAAAATGCTTTAGTTGCCTCACATTTTTATGCAATCTTTTTGTTCAACCCACTGAATTAAAGCTGAAAGTCTGCACTTCAACTGCATCTGAGTTGTTTCATTTAAAATTCATTGTGGTAATGTACATAACCAACATTAGAAAAAAGTTGTCTCTGTCCAAATATTTATGGACCTAACTGTAAGTTCTGCACTTGTCAGCTACTAAAGATGCACAGCTGTTCCTCTTAAAACGCATCACTTCTTCATGGAGTGGGAGGCATGTCACCGGATGGGTTTCTCCGTTTTGATCATTACTACCATTTTATTTCTGCAGTGTATTTTTACAGAGGCTCAGTTTTAGGTTTGATATTTTCTTAAAACAGTCATGTGAATTATAATTTCACACAATTTAGCTCCAAATTGTGTCATATCTAGTGTTCCCCCCCTATTTAAAGTGTATTGTTTGCATTGTCTCTTTTAACATATATCTGTTTTGATTATATTGTGCTTTTCTTTGCATCCTCTTCTTATGAGCTACTCATATAGTAGTCTTTTCTTAAGTTGTAAATTTAATTAAGAAGGCTAAAAAGAAAACTGTAACTACTTTTTAATTAAGAGCTCCATGTTAGAGGAGAAAACCATGTAAAAATGAGGTTTCTTTTAATTAGTGCAAAATAAGTGTTAAGATGCATATGCTTTAAACGCATAGTGGTGACAAGAAATGAATCACATCTCAGATTTCAGATTTTCTTGACATGTCTGTGAAGAGATCTAAAATGTGAAATAATGGAACTGCGGTGTAAGTACGGTAAATATCTTGGTTTTATCTTTCCATCTAGTCAGTATTTTAAGCATTTTACTCAATTTGGAGTCATAGGCGCCAGTCATGTCAACATCAGGCAAGAGCCAGTCCTAGACATTGCTGGGAATGCTTATGTACACATACCCGCACTTAACTCATACTAGGGCAGTTTAGAGTCACCAACTAACCAAACGTGCACATATTTTGGCTTTGAGTACCAGTACAAAATACCACAAAGATAGGTTCATCCATCCATTTCCAACCCCTCTTCTCCAGAGCAGGTCTGAAGGGAAGCTGGAGATTATCTCAGCAAGCTTTGGACGCTAGGTAGGACCACTACCTGGGCAGAGTACCAGTCCATTGCAGCCATGAAGTTATTTTTAGAATAAAAGTAAAAAAAGACAATGAGCAGGACTTATGATGTAAACCCCAGTCTCTGAGAAGCAGTAGAACTGTCCTCTTTTCTACCAATGTCTTGTTATACAACAGTTACAGTATATTACAGTATATATGTTTCTACTGTATTCATGACAAATCATGATAAACTGAATTGAATTCAATATTGGAGACAAAAACTGTAAAATATATTATACATGAAGATTAAATGTTATAAGCCTCAAACCAATTTTGCCGTCATTCTCTTTTCCACAACAGCTTCCATTGTGTCCAGGGTTTGCCCTGTGATGGAGAAGGCTTTCCTGATAAGTTTGTTCAGGCATTGTGCTTCTTTTGTATTCAGGTGGCAACCCCAGGAGAATGCAGCGTAGTTCGGCACACTGGCTTCTATGGAGCAGTAGAACATTCCCAGCAGCTTTCTGCACAAAAGATCTGATTCTCCTTAGCAAGTACTGTCTGCTTTTGCCCTACTTATACAGTGCCATGGTGTTGTCAGACCAGTCCAGTTTGTTGTTTTTGTGAGCACCCAGGTACTTGTGACTGGTCTCAGAGGCTTCTTGGCATTTCGAAAATCCACCACCCATTCTTTGTCTTGCTGATGTTGAGTTGTAGGTTGTTGGCCCTGCACCACAAAGCAATGTCTTCCAGGACTTCCCTGTACTTTGACTCATCTATTTCATTAATGCAGGGATGAGTTACAGTATTTGAAAGATTCTGTAGATGGCAAGCACTGGTATTGTTCTGGAAGTATATTGTGTAGAAGGTAAACAAGAAGGAAGACAGTACATTTCCCTGAGGTGCACCAGTATTACACACCACCATTTCTGACAAACTGCTCTTGAGCCTCACAAACTACTGTCTGGTGGTCAGGTAGTCCATGATCCAGGACATTGTGGGAGCATCAGGATTCAAAGCCTTGAGCTTTTTCCCTAGTCAATGAGACAGAATGATGTTAAAAGCTCTGGAAAAGTCAAAGAACTTGATCTTGACTGTGGTGCCGGCTTTGTCTAAGTAGGAGTAGGCTTTGTGGAGCATGTAGATGAGAGCATCCTCCACACCAACATGTCCTACACCTACTGATAGACAAGTTGCAGAGGATCCAGGACTAGGGGTTATAGCTGTTTTAGGACCATTCTATCAAAGATCTTCAAGTTGAATGAGGTAAGAGAAACTGGTCTGAAGACTTTGGGATTACTGCAATACCCTTACTTTGGCAGTGGGGCCACACAGGATATTTTCCACAGCTGGGGAACCTTCTGCAAATTGAAGGAAAGGAAGAACAGCTGCTGAAGGACCCCGCAGAGCTGATTAACATGTGTTTTCAGCACCCTGGGCCTTATTCCATCCAGCACAGAAACCTTATTTATGCCGAATTTTCCCAGCTCTCTCTTCACTTGATCAGCAGAGACACACAATCAGGAGTGGAGGGGGGCTACAGACCACAGCTGTGATGTCATTGTAGGTCATGCAGGCTGCAGATGGCAGTTGGAATTCTGGAACCTCCTCAGTTTGTACACAAGCTAGCAGTGTTCTGGGGACTGTACTGACAAGAATGAGTCAAACATGTTGAAGAACTGGTTCAGGTCATTAGCTCTGTTCTTGTTTCCTTCCTCTGCATATTTACCAGAGTGCTTGTAGCCAGTGATAGTTCTCATCCCCTTCCACATTTCCTTCATGTTGTTTTGCTGTATCTTATGGTCACATTTATTTCTGTAATGGACTTTCCCCTCACAGAGTTGCTGCTTCAGGTCTGACTACACCCGTTTGATTTCATCCTTATCTTCAGACATGAAGGCTCCTTCTTCATGTTCAGTAGGGCTTTCAGTTCTTTTGTGATTCATGACTTGTTGTTGGGAAAACAGCTCACTGTCTTTGTGGGGACTGTGTTATCCACACAAAACTTGTAGTCTGATACAGTGGCTCACTTCCTCAGTGTCGTGCCCATGTGACTCACAAAGCATATTCCAATCAGTGTTTTCAATGGCATACTTCATAGCTTCGTCAGCCCCTGTTGTCCATTCTTGGATGGTCCTGGTGGCAGAAGGCAACCTCTGAACAACGGTATGAACAGGTATGTACCTAAAGGTGGCAAAGCAACAAAGTTATATGCCTCTTTAACATTAGCATATAGCAAGTCCACATATATATATATATATAGCATGTCTGTGTATATATATATGTATTACAGTATATATATATATATATATATTATATATATTAGTCACAAAGTTGACACATACTCAAGAAAAGGTTTGGGGCAGCCACCTGTATAATCTCGTAACCCGGCTGCAAAAGTTGTTCTTTTTATAAAGGTACAGCACTGAAGTGCATACAACGAGTCCAAGACAAGACTGAGGGAAAAGGGGAGGCTTTTAAAGGGGAAGACAGGAAGTGAGGTCATAAGGATCGGGCATGTGTTCATCGCTCATTGGATCAGGCCCGGACATGACATCAGGGGGGCCGGAGCTGGTACGGTCTGTTTCCATTGGTTCGGTCCCGGAAGTGATGTCAAGAGAGCCAGGTGGAGTCTCTCAGGAATGGTCTACAGGGAAGTGAGAAAAAGAGTCAGTGCACTCTGCCACATCCCAGCATGCCTCCGAACTGCCTTCATTTAAGCCCTTTAGCTGCCTCCCATGCGCACGTGTGTGACAATATATATATATATATATATATGTATATATATATATATATATATATAAAATATGTGTCTACATTTACATATAGATATACTGTACTTATACAGCGAGCGATTGTTAGATTTGTAACTTTTTTTCTGGATGCCTTGCAAGAAGACTTTGCCCAGCTGGCCTTCTCTTAACCTTGGCATCTGTGAGCAGACTCTGACTTTTGCTGTCCTCACGCTGTCATTGACTTTCCATTGAAAAGATTGCATTGTGCTGTATTAACAGTTATCTTTTCTGCTGCATGCTTTTAATTCAGAGCTGATCTTGTAATAGTTGCTCTAGGGAATAGACCACTGTAGCTCTATCTGAGGAAAGGTCTTGGGCACAAGTGATCTGCTGAGCATCTCAAATCTTAGAGTGACTGCTTTGTTACATCTTTTTTAGTCCCGTGACCTTCAAGGGGCTTTCCCTGATCTACCCACCCCCAACCCCCCCCCCCCCACCCCATCTTTTCTCTCTAGAGCGTCACAGTATATTCTATAAAGATTTTAAAAAAGAATGTTGCAAGTGAGTGGATGAGCTTTGTTTTATTTTTTTGTGTCTGTTTTACCAGTATTTAACGTAGAAGTTTGAAAATGGTATATGTGTGCAATACATTTAATCTACTTACTATATCGTAGCATGTCATTTTATTCACATTACAACCCTCCCTGTAAAGAGGCTGATAATGCATTTAATTCTTAGTTTTTTGGGGGGATTTAGCAGTGTAACAGTCTGTGATTCCTCTGGAGAACTTCCATGTGAAATTCATCTAGATAAATCCTTAAATGCAGTCATAGTGTTAAACCATGTTTCAAAATGATTTCTTTTTGTTGACCAGAGGTCACTTTTGGGTGCATGCCAATTGTAACTGTAGTAGCACAAATTATTAAGGGCAAAATACAGATCCTGCATTTGAGAGGAACGCATAATGAACTTGCACTTGTTTTCTTTAGGGAATGATGCCTGAAAATTAATAGCAAGTAAGAACAATAGCGGAAATTCTTAAGAGTGTGAGAGCAAAAGCATTCCTTGGTGGTGATTAAAAATAACCTTTAAGCTAACAGAGAAGCAGTTAATGCTGCCCTTTCATTCCTACAGATGCCATTTCAGACCAAGGTCTAATGATGATACAGTAGTTGGAAGGCAATTACACTTGTGATAGATCAATCCCAAAACACCAGTTGTATTGGAAGGTGACTCTGTGAAATAGGCAAGTAAATGCAGAACTGATAATTTAGTCTCATTAACTTGTCTCACATTTTAAAGCAAACAGCCTGGCCAACTTATTGCTTATGGGGTTTCTCAAATAAGTCACTCAATAGGTCAATCAAAATTTGTATTTCTGTTATACAAACAGGCAATTTGATTAATTTTGGAAAGCAACCAAGTCTCCTGATTTTCTTTATCAGGCTAGATTTCTGTATCGCCATAATTTTGCAATAACGTAGGCATATTAGCAAGTGGAAGACGGACACTACCACAGGAATATATATATTTTTCTTTGTCCTCTTTTTTATTAGATATGTGAATTTCTAGATATATGTTATTTTAAACTTATTTTGCTAAATCAGAAGAGCTCCATCCATCCATCCATTATCCAACCCGCTATATCCTAACTACAGGGTAACTGGGGTCTGCTGGAGCCAATCCCAGCCAACACAGTGCGCAAGGCAGCAAACAAACACCGGGCAGGGCAGCAGCTCACCGCAGGGCACACACACACACCAAGCACACACTAGGCACAATTTAGAATCGTCAATGCACCTAATCTGCATGTCTTTGGACTGTGGGAGGAAACCGGAGTACCCATAGGAAACCCACGCAGACACGGGGAGAACATGCAAACTCCACCTAGAGGGGACCCGGAAGCAAACCCGGGTCTCCTAAATGCGAGGCAGAAGTGCTACCCACTGTGCCACCGTGCCGCCCCCAGAAGAACTCAATCTCATGATGCATGTTAAAGAAATACTGTATATGATGATGATATTAGGATTTCTTCATAATCCACTGATCAAAATTATTCAATTTTCCTATTTGTCTACTGAAGGTATTTAGGTCTGTCGTAATGGTCAATAAAGTACATATTTAGTCACTCATTTGCTGACCCTGCTTATTCCAAAACTGGATCCTGGGATGCTGGACAGGTTCTCAGCCTGGGAAGAAGCGTCAGATCTTCACAGAGTACCTATTTAAAATTAAGTTGATTAATTTTTTTTTCTTAAATACATACAGCATTAATCTGTTATCAAAAGTTTTTATCAATTTAAAGAGAAGTAAATATTCGTGTATAAGTTAAAACTACACTGCTTTCCTTCATGTATGTATTTCTTTATGCTTTCATGTCAGTATTTATTTGATGTGCTATAGCTGCCTTGCCTTAACATCATGAATTGAAAAATTGCTTGTCGATTGTCTTCATTATAAATGAATAATGCAGCTCAAGAGGAAGAAGTCCACTTATATTGCTCAGTATTAAGACAATGCAATGCCTGTCCTGCAAGGTTTTTGCAAGCCTGAAAAAAACCACTTATTTAGCCATCACCATTATTGTAGAACTTATTAGTGTTTTAATGAGATTCTCTGCAGGAATAATTAATTTGAATGTGCCCATATGGTTAATCCTAAAACAGTGAAACGTAGTGATGCTGTTTAATACATTGCAAGTTTAGTGGTATTTGCCTGTAGACATTAAAGGCAGTTGTCATCTTAGGTAGACAAATTAACTTCAAAGTGGATGTTTAAGAAGCAGGGCTGAAGTGTAATACAGCAAATAACTTCTTTTTAAGTATCTCCACTGCAGGTTTGTGATCTTTTGGCATATCATGGGGAACAGATTACTGCAAAGTGCCAAGCACCAGTTTGTTAGTGTAAGGACCTTCAAGTCCATTTTAAAATTATTATTTTTTTCTACTTCTCTCCTACAGCACAGAATATGGTTTGAATGCTTCATAACTTATTGCATTAATACAAACTATTCAACAATGACAACCCCCATTCATTATGAGCAGACGATGAAGAAAAAACATTTTCTTCCTGTTTACCCAAGATTCCGCACTTTGATAACACCTTTTCCACTCGCCTTACATGGCACTGGTCTGAGTGAAACAACAATAATAGCAACAACCTGACATTTATATTATCAGCAAGAGTAGGTGGAAAGGCAAGTCTTTTTGTTAAGTTAGAGATTGACTATTTCAGCTTCACGCCAGTTAAATTTAAAAAATATATAATAATAAATTAACACAGGATTTCTTTTATTTCAGCACATTCCTTTGTGAAAATCATGTGTTTTATGAAGTTTTACTTATATGTCTGGCTATGTCCCTTTACCTTTTTGTTAATCTTTTCCTTTCTTAAAAGTACAAGTATTTGAAAATAAATATAACTTCATTGTTTATTTTGAAGGTATTTCTACATCTTAGCTACTTTTGAAATCATTAAAAAGAATAAAATAATTTCTTCTCTTCATACGGTTTTGGAAATACTCTGATATGTTCAGCTTGAAAAGACTGTCTGCTTATGAAAGAACACATGTTACAATGTGTGAAAACATTATGAAAGGGACAATAAGAATGCCTGAAGTATTTAAAAATATCCCCGTACTTTTTGTTAAACATTCCAAAGACATACATGTTAAGTCAACTGGCCACGTAGGTGTGGATGTGGATGTGTGCTTTAGTGAATCCTAAGCTGGCCTGCCGCTCTGTCCGGGGCATTGGTTATGATTTTGACTTGGATTAAGAGGGTTCAATAATGCATCAATGCAGGAATGGCCATTTTATTTGCGTGTTTGTTTTGTATGTAAGTGCATCTTTAAAAATATTAAAAATTTGAATTTAGGTGTTGCCACAAATATGTGACTGTCAATCAGATTTCTATTAGTAAATCGCTTTTGGACTTGATGGTTACACTGCAGCTTTTATAGTGGGTAGCACTAAATTACATACTTGACCTGTTTTATTATTCTATATTATTTTTGTTTTATTTTCACAACTTCAGATGTTATGTAATATTGAAGGATTAAACACTAACTATTTTCAATAGAAACAAGTTATAACAAACTGACATATTACTTTGTACAAGATAATAGAGCCATTAAATTTCATGCCTGAAGAACCCTTTTATCATATGAAATCTTCAAGAAACACAAAGATTTCAAATTGTTGATTTTCTTTGTTCACTTACAGCCTGGCATTTCTTTGAAAGCTGGACGCTTACCATCTCTGATGAGTCACTAGTCTAAAAAACAGCGTTTGAACACATTGTCTGACTAATTAATAGCAGTTCAAAACAAATTCAAATTAGGTTGAACCCTGTGAATTTTGTAGCCCCCACTTCACCACTGCAGTCCAGTACAACATACACCACTGGGACCATTTCATGTTTTAGTCTGTCAGTATCACAACAATGTCTGCCATCATTTTTGAATAAGGCCAATGAATATTTGATCTCAAACCAGAAAACACTAACTCTAGGCCTATCTCTAAGAGTAGGCCCCAGGATAATTGTTCCTGGGTGAGGTTTTATTTAGAACTGATATATTTTTGGATTGTTCTTAATTTGGTCCCTGCCATTTCTCTAATTTGTCATGGAAAATCCTTTCAGGAGCACACATCTCCAGAGAGGATAACTCAAAGGATCACTGAGAAACACACAACACTAAGTTGACAGTCTCTGGGGCAGGGGTTGTTACGTTTTTCTAAAGTTTCTTGAAGTAAATATTAAATACAAAGCCAAAATGTTATTGTTTATTTTCTGGAGATGCTTTTCTTCTAATTGAATTGAGAATCCATGATAACACCGCTTATGTTTGAAGCGTCACGTAAGGGATTTTGGTGTCTATTAGGATAATTCTTCTCTGTCTTTAACATTTGTCAGGATGCACACATTATACACTGTGTCATATTGTACAAAGAGATGTGTGCATGTCGGAGTAATTTCACAGAAGGGGTTAAAGCTTTATTTTCACAGCCTTTAGTGTATCAGCATAGTGTAAAATACATAACATAGATGACCCATTTAAAGGAATATTTTTGAATTTAATAATTAAAAATTAACATTATTTTAGCAGAAGACAAAATACTATGCAGAATACAATGTCAATTTCTGTGGAGATGGCAGTCTGGAATTCCAGTCCTGCTTCCAGTCAACTGCAAATTAGACTTGTTACGGACGCACTCCCTTTCCTATCAGTCTGATAGAAAGGTGTGCGACTAAAGCTTTCATTTCACACTTATTTTCTCAAGTTAGGTTCTTGAGCTTAGCAAGCAAGAGTCATTCTGCAGAAAAATGCTGTGAATTGTGGTACTTCAGAGTGCTCAGAAGCAGCTGTAGAAATATATGTTGATTTCTTTTAGAGGGGAAAAATAACTTTGTGTTTATTTTTTTTACTTGCAAACACTACTGTAAATACTCCACTTCCTTATTATATTTATATATTGTCTGTGGTTCAGTCTTTGAAAGTACAATTCACACATCAGATTGTATATTGGTCATAGTGGGCAAAGATCAAGAACCTGCCGTATTGGGCTGCTGTCCATCACAGGTAACATTCAGGTATATGCCTACTTTCCCTTAGTGCAAATTAAGATTTAGTGTCTAGTCCACTATATAGAGAAAAGGCTGTTTAGAGATATCCACAAGTGTCTAAGGGTAGAACACATGTATTATACATAAAGGCATCAAAGTCTAGGAACCTCTCCATCCTATTGGGATGCTACCATACACTGCCCCCCAGACAGTATAACAAATGTTGAAATTTGCCTCTCAATCATTTAATTGTTTTCAGTGAAGTGAGCATTCCACAACTTTCACTTTCTTTCTCATATTGATCTTCCTTATTACCAATAATACAAAATAGTAAACCTCTTATAACAGCAGCTGTCTTCTTTATACCAGATTTCTGTTTTCTTACTTTTAAACCTTCCATCCCCCTTCCATTTTGTGTCATGCTGAGCTCAGCTGCTGCTTTCTCAACCTGCACTACAGGTTTCCATTTCCTAGCTTTAGCCTGCTTGCCCCTGCCACTCCATTGGAAGATGGCTGATTTTAATATGAATTTAGGCATTTCTGAGTCTACAATGCTACTCTAATACAATTTGCCAAATTTGTTATGGGTTGGCCTACTTTTGCCCCTGTAAGCAAACATACACATACATATACCAAGATCCTAAATGAATAAGTGCCGTATGAATGACGCATGCATGTCCCACCACTCTCTAGCACTTTAACCTCTTAAGTGGCGTATGAATGACGCATGCATGTCCCACCACTCTCAAGCACTTTAATTAGCCACTCACTACCACCAGCACTAACAAACATGCTGGTGTCCTTGTGACACACCTGAAGTCTCTACACTTTGTTGGTTATATTCCACTCAGCAACCAAGCAATGTTTTACTTCCACCGCATTTGTACACTGGGTGCCCTAAATTTGACATACATAAACACACATGTACATCAAAACAATATTTGCAAACAGGGTACAAAACATGGTTACCCCAAAATCCTGCCAACTACGCCAATTGTTTTGTCTTGGTAGAGTATTATATTACTCTACTTTCCCCTATTGTATTATTAATATGTTGCCTTCGTCAGAATGCTTCAAATCTCACTGACTTACCACTGTTTATAAGGTATTATAGTATATAACTTCTCTCCACCTTCCCTCCTACATCTATCCATACAACCTGATTAAATGGTGGTGTGTAGTTTCAGGTGGCACACAGACTTGTTAGTTACTTAAAATGTCTCTAGTCAAGGCATCATTTGTGGTCAGCTTTCTTCAGAACAAGCCACATGCCTGTTTCAATATAGATGCCAAGCTGGGCTCTTCATTGTGTTGTCCTTTTAGTTCATGGATCAGTTTGGTAAGAGAGAGAGATGCTCCTTCATCAGATGTTAGTAAAAGAGAGAGAGTGAGGTTAAGCAAGCAGATTTATAGATTATTTGTCCAACCCCTAGAGCCAATAGGGCATCATGGTACTTAAAGGCTTCTGATACAAGCCAGTTCCTAACAGCCATACTTCAGACCAACGAGGGAATAGAACACCTTCACACCTGCCCCCCAAACCATGTGTTAAGGTAAATCTTGGCAGTTAGGCAACCTGGCTTTCTTGCAGGGGTTGAAAGACTTTAGCAGAGAAACACTTGCCAAACTGGTTTAAGGCACTTCCCCCCAACTCTGTTGTAAAATTCATTCCTGGGTGGAATTGTAAACATCAAAGCTTCTCACTAATGTAACATTGCTTTGCCTAAGTTACAAATAAAGACATACAAAATATTTATCAACTTATATTCAAAATCTCACATCACAACAGATAGATAGAGAGAGAGAGAGAGAGAGATAGATAGTGTGGACCATCCAGGCTGGCACTGCCACCTGAACCCGACACAGACAAGTGTGGGACACAATTTCAAGGCACACAAATTTTATTTTATTTTTTTATCCATTTGGGAAACGCCTTCCCCATTTCTCGCAGGCACAACACAGTCCAAAGCACAGCACAAACACAATACAATACTTTCTTTTCGGTTTCTCTTTCTCTTCTTCTTGCCACTACTCCGGTCAAGCTTCGTCCTCCTCCTCCCGACTCTGGCTCTCCATGTAGTGGCTGCTGGCTCCTTTTATTAGACACCTGGAAGTGCTCCAGGTGCTTGATGACTCATTTTTGGCAGCACTTCTGGGTGTGGCGGAAGAACTGCCCTTAAGGGCTCAGCAGCTCCTACTGCAGCACCCCCTGGTGCCGCCTGCGGATCCAAACAGGGCTGCTTCAAACTCCAACTCCCATGAAGCCCTGCGGGAGTCAGAGGCACTGCTGCAACCCAGGGGGATTGCCATATAGTGTCCTGGCGGAGGTAACACACTGGCCACGCTTGTTCCCCAGGTCCTCCCAGTGTGGAGGCGTCCAGGCCGCAGGCTACGATAGATAGATAGATAGATAGATAGATATTCCATTAATTATAAATTAATTAGTGTAAATTTTAATGTGTACATTAAGCAAGTAACCTGACATATTTTCAGAGGTAATCTTAAATGAATTTATGGTCGACTCTTACTGTTTATGATGTATTGCACACATTGATGCTAGATATGCTTATGCATTTGGAAAGACCATTTGCTATTTGTCTCCTATAATTTCAAGTCATTGCATCTTTTCAACATATCCAGTAAAGGACAGTACTACTAGATTGTGCTGTCTACAAATGTGTAGGACAAAATGCAAGGGTGTTTCAGTTCTCCTATGTCACAGAGTTGACATCTGTAGAAAATAAATGATTTTTTCCCTTATAACATCAACAATTAAAATGTCAAAACCATGTCATGAATAAACTGATGTATCCATAGATGCATTTTTCTCTTGGGAAAAATTCATGCAGAAATACAATATTACATTCTCATTTTGTAAGACTTATTAATGCAGCTGTATGTGTCACAACATCACACCACAATTTAATTTCCAGTATCTGAATATATGTAAATTGTTTGTTCTAAATATTTAGTCACTTTTAAGCTTCAAATTTACTCCATTTACTCAGTTAGAATTTTCTTACCTCCTAGTTTTATTTGTACATTTGTATGATTTTTTTTATTAGGATATTAATGGTGCCGCAGGGTAGACTTTTTTTATTGGCTTCATAACAATTTTAGGGCATCTCTGCAGTACTGGGGAAAATATAATTGTTTGTTATATTAAAAAGATATTATTTGATGCATTTTGGCAGCCTTCTAGTAATACATGAGAAAGCAATATCTAACAGTAAAAGAGGTAACAGTTTAAATATTAAATTAATGAGGAAACTTTAGCAAACTGGCAAGAATTATATTTTAAACTGCCCAAGGCAACTACAATTATTATAATCAGAATATTAACTACTAATTTTTAAAGGTTCCCCTAACCCCATCTGTCAAGTTAGTATCACATTTTACAAATGCATGCATCTTAAGAAATGCGTCAGATAAAACTTCACATGTTACATGTGGTGGAATGCTTTAGGAACATCTCTTTGCTTTATTACTGCTTCGCTTCACTCTCTTTCTGTTTGACCTGGTGCAGGCCAATCAGGGTACTGTCCACATCTGCAGAGAGATATAATCCCTCCAGTTTTCCCTGGATATTCTATACCTGTACGCCTTGAGGGGAGATACCGAGGAGACATGCCCAGGTCATT
The DNA here is from genome assembly GCA_026402145.1 of Polypterus bichir lapradei. Taxonomy (NCBI): domain Eukaryota; kingdom Metazoa; phylum Chordata; class Cladistia; order Polypteriformes; family Polypteridae; genus Polypterus; species Polypterus bichir. The sequence continues at coordinate 40,684,071 of JANRMT010062790.1, forward strand.
TGAACAAAATCCTGTCAGCAAGGAAACACTAGACATCTTAACATGTAGCACTAAAAGCCAGGACTGGGGTTTTTCTTGGTAGGCCTCTGGCATCTGGCTAACCCTCAGCTTCTTGCCAGGTTGAAACCCAAAATGTCATTTGAGTCATCATGTGGCCATAACACTGTCTAGGTGAAAAGTAGAGGGTCACCTGAGACGCCAGCTGAGTGACATGCTTAGGTAGGACACGGCTAAATATTTCGTTAGAGTGTATTTTTCTCTTTTCTTTTTAATATACAGAGCCAGATTAGGATGTATATCATCTGTTCTATGTCCAGAAAGGTTTTTCCTATGTCATTCCAGTTTCCTTTGAAATCTCAGAATATCTCATAATATTGTAATTGATGTCTTTAAATTGTCAGGTGTAAAAGCATCCTAGTGAGTTTGTAAATCTACCCTGCAGTGGAGAGGCATTCAGTTTTTCATTTCCAGAGCTTATTTCTGTGTTGCTCTTCAGCTTTCTGTAGATCAATATTGGGCTCAGTATTTTAGGGAACTACAGTGACCACTCAATGACGTCTGCATGGCAAAATGTTGTTTTTCTAACCTTTTTTTCCATCATGGAAATAATCTGTACTTTTTATTCCTAAATTTAACATCATTCTTAAAGAAGTGAAAAAATTAAAAATTGTCTGAAGATGCAAGTCCATGACAAAACACATAAAAACATGCAGACTCGTACACTGATTCACAAAGACAATTTAGAGAAACCAGTCAGCTTTAATGCATGACAGTTCCTTTAAGACCACATGAGGAAAGGAAATCAAACAGAAGCAAAGCATCAGAAGTCAAAAACACTATATGAACCCCAGACTTAGCTATGGCACCCCTTTGTTTTATATTGCTGACATTCATCAAAAGTCATGTCATCAATATAGGAACAACATATGATATGCTTGTCATCAATTTGTGTGGAAATGGGGTGTGACATTCTGACTCTAGTCATCTTTGGGAGTATTTACAATGTATTGTTTGGCAAGAGGCACAAGATTATGAACCATAGGCTACTTTATTTAAAATTAAAAAGGCCATGCTGTCCTTAGAGGGAGTTTATCCAAGCATTATTTAATTTCAAACAGTGTCATTAAATATGAAACACCATGTATCTGTTTTAATAGAGCCATCAACAGACTATAATTAAGTTCTAAGCAATGATAATCTTATAAAAGTCATCAATTTTTTCAGCTTTCAGTTATTGCTGGATTGCACTTTCATGTGAAACAGCTAGTCAATATTTCAGCCAGGCTAGAGAGAGGTTACAAGTAATTTTTTTACACCCTTAGGAATCAAGCATTCATTTTCAGCAAAGAAATTTGGACTGAAAGAAAATATCATTTTTGTCACGTTTTAATTGTTGCTGCAATTTTAAGTTTATTTTTTTGGCCTGTGTGATTATTGGAGAAAACATTTCTCCTTTATGTTAGTATAACAGAAGTGTTACCTGCACTTCTAGCAGTAAAATGGCACATTGGGATAAAATGAATATCATCTGATTTGTTACATTTGAATACCTCATTCACATCTGAAGCATTAGTATCTCAAATAATAATTTGCTTTGAAAGATGTAAAAACCTGTTTTAATTTGTTCGGACTAACATATCTACAATACTTACCGTAAAAAAATAATGAAAGAAGAAGAAAATAAAAAAAAGTCCAGATGAGAAATGAAACCTCTTGGGAACCATAAGCCTGTGGAAAGTCTGTAGTAAAAGTCCAGTGAATCAAGGCTATAAGTTAATATATCAGGTATGATGCTGCAATCTATAGGCTGACCTCCAGCCTATTTTCTTTACTACCCTTTAAATTATAATACCCCTATATTCAGCTCATAACTATATGTTCACTTGGTCAGAGGCTGTCAAGTATAACTCATTGAAACTGGAGGTTACTGTTCTTTTCCCATGTTAATTAGCAGTCTAAAACATTGATTCTTAAAAGTGATTACTTCTTAGACATAAATACTGTATATCTGGGAATTGACTTTGAACCGTTATTATCTTTGAATTTTGACTTGGCACTTGTGTTGGTCATTTTTCATTTACTGGTCATTGCCTGTTTTCTGACTGTTGTGATCTTAGTTGCAGGACCCTTGCAGAATCCATGTCTCCACCCTCCATTTATATATTACTTATTTTTGGGCTTATTGCAATTTTATGCTATTATTTCATCAAACCTATTTAGTGTTCTGATTTTGATGGTTGCCACCATTTTGTGACAGTATTTGTATGGCTGTAGCTATAGTTTACAGCTCATACTGTGCCCATAGCATCATTATGTCTCTCCTGTATAAAATGAACATGCTAAGCTTCTGGCAGTTAAATGTGCTAGGTTCCACATAACACAATACCCAAGCTTACCCAAAACTCTTATGGTCTTGGGAGCTCTGAAAAAGCCTAAACAGGTAGAAGGCTTGTAGAAACATAAAAGGGCAGACAAAGAATTTTTATTACATGAAAAGGTTAAACAAAAATGCTTTGCAGTACACAAGCTCAGAAGAGAACCAGAAACACAACAGGTGTTGCCTTCTTAAAAATAGGCAATGTAGTGGCAAACAAGTCTTAATACACAAATCCAGAGAAAGGTCTGAAAATAGAGCAAAAAAAAAAAAAAACAGTAAATCCACAATACAACAACCGTAATAATAATAATCACAAGAACTCACCAGCTCTAGCGCAGGTTTTTCTCAGCCTTTATAGGGCTGTCACTTGATGGTGATAGGCAGGTGGACCCAGCCACAAAACACATTGACCATAGTAGAAGATAAATAGACATATAAAACCTAAATGATTAACAATATTTACATAAATAAAAGAATCAAAAATGAACAAAAAGAGTATTTGAATCCTAGTCAAGGAAGAAACTCTGGCTGAAACATCACAAACACCAGGCTGCGATTCTCAAAATACAGCCTAGTGATAGTAATGAGATTAGACTCAGCCTCAAGATCTATATATAAAAGAAAGGAGAGGAACTTAAAAACCTCTGGTGTTATTCTGTAATTGATATCCTTTGTTAATTTTTTGTGCATCTCGGGCTGAGGATACAATTTTTTTTACATTGTTCTGATAGTTTTCAGACCCCAGATTTTAATTCTGTAATTTGTTTTGCAGTCAGAGTCTTCCCTGAAGAACTCATCAAATGTTAACTCTGTTTTTGCCACCTTTTTCTTTTGGCCATGGACACCACAATTTTGGAATCTTTTGCACGATCATTACTTTGCCAATGCATCCCATGATGCACTGGGAGTGTAAAACGGAGACATATAAAGTTCACCTTACCCATCCCTGAATTAGCTAAACTTAGCCACATTGTGATTCCTGGTGAAAGAATTAGCTCTGAATTTTGACTTTGATTTTTGGTTATCGTTTTGACTTTGACATCTGTTGACTCTTGCTACCAACTCTTGTTTTTTTCTTTGACCATGTCTTTTTTCTCCTGGTCATTTCTCATGACATTTCTCACTGACTGCCTGGTCAAGTTCAAAACAAAGACAAAAAGAAGCAGAAAAGGACTCAAAAATGCATGACAGAAAAAAAAAGTGAAAAGTGAAAAAGCTTAGTCTACCATCCAAAGAACAGAATCTAAATAATAAAGCATAATTATAGATCAGAAAATTTTACAAACTGACACATTAGTGCTTTGTTAACCTATAGCTTGTGCAAAGGGGTAGGTACCCCAGTGGTGGTGTCAGGAGGGCCTACCCTCCTGGGCTCAGCCAGTGATGGACAAGGAACTTAGCAAAAGTAACAAATGGATATATTATAAATGAAAGACTATAGTCTAAAATTAATCAACAGGATAGCGCTCACTAATAAATATACAAATACATAACCAATAACAAAATCCTATTTAAAAGACAACAAAAACTCAAAATAAACTGTACTATATGACTATACCATAACTATACCATAACACTATCATTCATATTAGATCTCTTTCATTATTTCCTTTGTTCATGTGTAGTGCAGAGGAAGCTAAAAGATTCTACCAAAAGTAATTCACCTTTAAATCCTGTATTCCTGTATTGTAAATTGGGTTTTGTCATGTGGAAATCTCTGTGCCCCTTTTGTCACTTTGACTATCACTTTGAAAATTGAAAGCAAGTTTGAAAAAGGCCTATTCAGGTTAAGACTGCATAGACCATTAACACATGCTTAAGAAACCAGTAAACATTTTCTCAAAGCATATCATGCCAATATGATTTTGACTCAACCTGCTCAATGCAGCCGAAAGAAAGAAGGAAGAATAAGATTGAGATCGAGTCTATAATGTTTGCCCTTGTCTTACAGGGTGTGTCATGAAAGTACTATGATCACTAGGATCTCCACAGTCGTAAATTGATCATTTGTGCAGCATACAGTAAGAAAGAAGCAATTTATGGCACTGAACTCTGATTAGCTAAACCACCATGGAATTTAATGTTTTAATTGAATATGTCTGAGAAAGTTGCATAATAATAATACATTTTATTTATATAGCACCTTTCCCATGCTCAAGGTGCTTTTATCTTATATTAATTGACTAAAAATTTCCATTTGATATATTTTCTGCTGAAAACAGACATGTTTAAATATAAGAACAGAAGTAACTTTTTATAAAAACATAATTATTCAATAAAATATCTAGTATGTAGCTTTTCAGTGTATATTTCTTTTGACCAAGCAGATTGGTAGTGATTATCACCACAAACATGCACAATAGTTAAGCATGTGTAATTTTCCTGCCACATTGCTTGCCTCAGTGTTTTTTTGTATTTCATTAAGTTCAGTTTTTAACATAGTAGAATAATTAAATGAGAGACATAGAGAAATCACCCCAGAGTAATAGTGATTAACAGTTTCAGAATATGGCTCTTCATAATAGTAAGTGTTATGGCATAGCCATAACAGACAACACAAGATATTAAATCATTGGTTAGATAATACGATTTCTTTCATTGGCTCTGTACATCTGTTTTTAAACAGTTTTCTTTTTCTTTCTGTAAGTGCACCCTCAAATAAAAACTGCAGGCTTCTTAAGCTTAAGCTCTAGTAGGCTGAGGGCTTTGACAAGTTGCATGGGTTCTTTTCACTTTTCTGTTATGAATTCAACTTTATAAAACTTACAAAGGCTTTGTGGGTAAGCTACAGCCTATTATCACAATAATAGGCACAAGGCAAGAACTAACCCTGAGAAGGATTCCTAGCCACCCACCACATGGCACAATAATGGGGACAACCAGTCTTCTTCACCCTGGGCCAGTTAAAATGGTCCAATTGAGAAACTGGCATTCTCAGAGGAAAACTCCATGAAATAACTGGAGGAGATTGTCCTGATTTCCTAAAGTAAACTGTTTAATTGCGTGAATTTGTGATATTTAAAAAAGCAGTTATTTTCAAGTTTCTGTAAGTATAATCCATCTGTTATCAAAGGCAAAGTCCTTGCCTGTGTCTCTAGAGAGTTTATTTTCAGTTTTCTGATGGGGATCTGACCTAGACTGGGGAAACTGGTGAGGGCAGCACATACAGTCACGGTGCTGTTAATTTTGTATTCAAGGCCAGTGATTTTTATCAGAGCAAAATACACATTAAGGTTCAGAGCTCTGCATCAGAGGACCTTTGTGTTCTGCATGACTACTGTCTAAAAACATAATAAGAATTGTCTCCACTCTCTTAGACAAATGTCAGAGTGCTTATCTTGCTGCTTGAATACAGACCACCTTGTATCTGACTTATATAAATTAAAGCAAGTCAACATGCAGTGTGATCAAAAACAAGCACCCAAGTAATTAAACAGAAAGCACCTACGGTAATTACCCTGTTGTTCACCCTAAACAATTGTGCTGCAGTTCTTCTGAAGAAGTAAAGTAACAAAGTCAAAGGGAGCACAGGTGACATTGTTAGATTTAAATCTATGACAGTATCCCAGAGTTTATTATAGTGCCATCTGTTATATTTCTTTCAGTGTATTTGTCTTCATATAAAATTCATTACATTTCCATTGTAAAATATATGTGTATGAGGACACTTTTGACTTCAGCAGCTTAGCATATGCACATATGTTAGTGTGTAAACTGCTATTCTTTCCAGTGTAAAGACATATGAATGAATAAGGACGTTTACAAGTAGATTGTTTTCGTCAGTCATGTTATATATAAATTGCCTATAATATATGGATTTTTTTCTGCTGTTTTAAATTAAATCTTTAGCAAGATCATCTGTTTAGCTTTGGATCAAATTATAAACAAGGATTTTATTTTAACAGATTTGATGTAACAAAAACAATGGAGTATTCAGGGTAAAACCATGTTTACATTTATAGTGTTAGTGTCACATTGCACATATATATTACTGCTGAGGGGAACAATTCAACCTAGGTTTTAATTTTTTTTCTGAGGAACTATAGCAGTATAATTTTTATGAGTTTTTGAGTATTAAAATGAGATTTAGTATGTGAGCTGAAATTTATATCATTTAACAAATTTAAGCATTTCTGTAAATAGCTACACATTGAAATGATCTGAAAGGACATATTGGTGCAGTAGTGAGGGCTTCTGCCTCGCAGACGGGAGTCTCATCTGTATAGAGAGTGACTTTGATCTGCAGACACTGGTGTTCATCTTGCAGTGCATCCCAAAGATGTGCATATCGGGTTAATTGGCAGCTCCACACTGGCCCAGTGCGCTTGACATGGCGTGTGTGTGAGCATGCCCTGTCATAGCCTGGCCTCTTATCCAGCATTGTTTCTAGTGCAGCACTTAGTGTTTCCAGAATATACTGTAGCAGCCCATGCCCAATAATTTTGTTAAAGTTATTTTGGAAAAGAGATAGATGGATAACACTTCAGTTTAGGTATCCGTTATATGCAACTATTAAAAGTCTGTATGTTATAAAAAAAGTATTATAACAGGATATAAAACTATGACAAAGTGACAGTACTGCGTTTCAAGTCAAGTCAAGTCAAGCTGGGGAGCATGCATTGGTACAGTGTGTTGCCGCACCCACTACACGACGAAACAACTCGGGATCCCAGTTTGCAACCCTCCAGTCAGACAGGCTGTCCTGTCCCACCCCTCCGGAAATGACCCTTTCTGTGCTGCAGCCAGGTGTTACTATGGCAACCCCTTGGCCTGGTCCAGCCACTTGGGTCCCCAACAATGAGGATTTTACAAGCCGGATCACCCTCGGCGAAACGGCCACATGGCCATTGTGCCGTAACTGATGCTCCCTCACAATGCAGGTAATGTGCCTCATTTGGGGCTCCATGAGCAACCGCTCATTCGACAACAAAGTCAAACCAATGGTACCCAAGGATTTTCCACAGAGACACAGTACCAAAGGAGTCCAGTCTTCATCTCAGGTTACTGGATAGCGTCCATGTCTCGCAACCATATAGCAAGACAGGAAGCACCAGGACTCTAAAGACATGGACCTTCGTCCTTTTGCATAGATATCGGGAGCGCCACGCACCCCTTTCCAGCGACCTCATGACCCCCCCATGTACTCCCAATCCATCTACTGACTTCATAGGAAGAGTCAGCAGAGACATGAATGTCACTGCCAAGGTAAGTAAACCTCTCAACAAGGTCAACGCTCTTTCCACAACAGGCACACTGCTGATGGCTTTAACCAAGAGATCATTAAAGGCCTGGATCTTGGTTTTTATCCAGGACACTCGCAAGCCCAGACACTCAGACTCCTCACTCAGTCTCTCAAGCGCCCTGATCAGAGCCTCCATTAACTCCACGAAGATCACAGCATCATCAGCAAAGTCAAGATCCGTGAATCTTTCTTCACCAACAGATGCCCCACAGCCGCTGGATCCCACGACCTTGCCCAACACCCAGTCCATACAAGCATTGAACAGAGTAGGAGCAAGAACACACCCCTGACGAACCCCAGAATCAACTGAGAAAAGTGCAGAGGTCCTGCCTCCACTCTGCACAGCACTCACAGTACCATTGTATAGGCCGGCCATGATATCCAGCAACCTTGAGGGGATCCCGCGAACCCTCAGGATGTCCCACAGGGCAGCTCGATCAACTGAGTCAAACGCTTTGCGAAAATCGACAATGGCTTCAAAGAAACTCTGCCGATATTCGCATTTGCCCTCCATGAGAACCCTCAGTGCCAGTTTCAAGAGGGTTTTTTACGTTTATTGACCATTTATTATTTTTGCTAACAAACTTAATAAAATATTTATATACTGTTAATAGCTGCTTCATAATGGATACCTAAACTAAAGTATAGCCTATCTGCCTTGGTTAGTACCAGATGGATGCTGACTGTTGTAAATCAAATCCATGAAAAGTTATAGACTAATAGGGTACTGGCAGTTTTAATTGTCATAAGTGACATCCTGTAAATACTTATAATCTTCACTGGGTATAGCATACTTTAGAGGGTTCTCAAATAGAATGTGTTTTATCTTTGAGCATAGATATATCGTTTTGCAAATTTTAGATAAATTGTATGTTTGATTAGATATCCATACCATTATAAGTCTTTGCTGGTATACATTTTTAAAGCATACAATTTAAGTTCAGTTGATAAATCAGGAGTCATTGCAGCCAAGTGTTGCCTCCCTACCTGAACCATTTGTTCCCCCTTGAACTCTTCTTTCTTTATCATACTTTGTTTCATGGACATCTAACTACATACTTTTTTCACTGATGCTTTTATCAAAGGTGAGTTACAAGATCAAAATACAATTAGATTTTTTAACATCATATTTTTCCCCATAACCCTGTAGTTAGGATATAGCGGGTTAGATAATGGATGGATGGATGGAACATCATATTTTTACAGTTTGCACCATAGGTGGGCCAAATGACAGTCCCAAGTCAGCTGATATTAAGATGACAGTCATGTATTTTAAACCTTACACATAAATGAAATTCTACTACATGGATGGTCATTCCCTGCATTCATTTATAAGATGAATACTGATGAATTCATGGAATATTTGTAATGAATGCGTGTAAGGTTACTTTTACTGAACACGCTGAAACAATTAATATGCAAAGTGAGGATCTGTTTAGTTTGGCACTGATGTCCTGGCAGAACATGCACATTTTTTTATAAACATTTCAAACGTTTACTCATAAAACCGTTTAAAAACTTTAATTAGTGCCACTTCTAATCTTATTTCAGTCTGTGCTCTTTGATGGTCTGCTGGTGTTTATCACCTTTGCTAATCAGAACATAAAGCCTTTTTTCTTCTGTGAAGTTATTTCTTCCTGATTTGTTTCTTTGTAAGTAAGCACTGGTCATTTGATACTGTGGGAATATATTGCATATGCACACTCATAATCCCACTGCAGCAAATCCTAACAGCTTGTTTTTGACTTGTGGTTGGAAAACATTGCACTTGGTCAAACCCAACATGAGCTGCTTGAGAAAATGCAAACAATGCACAGAATATGTTGTATCATACCATAATCAAAGAGGAGACAGTAGTGCTGCCCTAGAGTCCTTAAACTGCATATTGGGTGTACATCTACCTTATGTATGTACGAGGGATGTTCAAAAAGTTTCTGCACTTTATTTTTTTTAACTCTATTTATTAAGAATTTCAAAAACCAATGACATCACTTTTCTACATAGTCACTTTTGTTTGCGATGCAATTTTCCCAGTGCCGTACCAACTTTTAATGCTCAATTACTACTCTCCCTGCCTTCACAGATCCCAACGAAAATATAAAGTGTGAAAACTTTTTAAACGTCCCTCGTATATGATATATAAGATAACATGTCTAAGTACACTCTTATTTCAGTTGTTGTGTTGTTTGGTTGTGCAATATGGTAGATTGTCAATATGCAGCTGAGGTAGATCTGGAAGGACAGCAAAATTTGCTTTGTCCTCTCCGCTTCCTGTTGATACTTTTTGATTTTCCTTTTGTTTTTTTTTCCCTCCTTGGTGTATTTAACAATTATTAACACATTAGTTTTGAGGGAATACGATCTGCTTCGCATTTCTATTGGTGTTGAAAGATAACAAGGGGACTTTTCTGTTATACTATATAAACAGAATGTGTGTACATGCATACATAGAATAACTATTGTGTATGTCACCTTTCCCTTGATTTAGCCGTTATTTCAGATAAATGTGTTAAAAAAGATAATTTATTAGTATAGGCCAGGTGTCCCTAGATTAAAATTGAGAAGAACTTTTAATATCACAGTGGCCTCTTCGATGTCTTAACACTATCTGTCAGTGACAGTAAAATTAATCCTGCAAATATTCAATAAGACCCAAGGGGTTAATTAAACATTCATTATAAGTTAGTTAATTTATACTGTAAATCTGTCTTTGTTTTTATTTTGCATACATAACATGCAGCAGGACTCGGAAATTATTCAGTTTAATGCCCTGGAGCCATTATTAAGGATGAGGAGTTAGTTTACTGTGGTGCTAATGCTGTAATCTCAAAACTTTTCTTTTCTTATTGCAGCTCAAGGTGAGTCATTTCCTGATGGAAGTTTTGGGTTCATTTGTCACTTTTCCTTCATATTCAGTTAAGGAGCATGCTCCAGTATACCTAAAGGTTTTAGATACTGATCTTCTCCGGATTGCACAGATTCTGGTTCACAAAGTGAATTTACAGAATTAGGAAACTTTAGTGTAATTTTCTGTTTGATGTTTTATAAAGATTCATTTGCATTTCTATTTTTACAAATGGAACCTCATTTAAACATTTTAATGTTCATCTTCTAATTGTATGATGTGGTTGATTTATATTACTGGTGCAATACGTTTATTTTGTTGTTGACTTAGAAAATGTAATTATAGTAAGGAAAGTGGTTTTGATACAAGTTCATATATGCTGTTTTTTATCTATAGGTCTAATAATGACAAGACTTGTAATATTTTAAACCATGTTATATATTTTCTAGCTGAGATTTAATCCTTATGGGATTTATAAGTTTTCCCTGTGTTGTGGGTTTTCTCCCACTGTCTAAAGTAGTGCTTTAAATTAGCCCCGCAGTTACAGTGTGTGTGTGTGTGTGTGGAGTTTTAGTAGTAGGCAGCCCACCCTAGGTTCGTTCCTGTATTTTAAATAGGTTTTGGCTTCTTTGTGTCCTGTAATGGAAAAAGAAAGTGAAAGTAAAAAGGTGAATATTTCAAAAATAACAATATATAAATGAACAAGTACTATTTCCATTTCATGGTCAAATAGACTGTCGTGAAGTTTTTTTTTTTTTTGTTATATTTATTTTCCCCATTATTTTTAATTCATCATTTCTTCTTACTGTTCATTTTTTTCAGAATGTGCAAAATTCCCTTTTCTTCACCTCTTTTATAGCTTGACCTTTTTTTGTTTTACATAACAAAATGAAGGCTTTCTGTATTGTGTAAGTAGAGCTCTAAAAGTCACATTTATATTCTGAACCATAATTAAACTCTTTTGTAGAAAAGTTATGTAAAGTACAATTAAGAAAAGTTAAACATTTGATGAAACATATGCTATTTTAGTTGTAATGGCTGATAACAGCTTAAGGCCTTGCCCACAGCTGAGAAATGCACATAGTGCCTTTTATAAAATGATACCCAAAAATTTCTGTTTGTTCTTCAGCCTTCTTCTATGTGCTTTTGCTGATGCACTGTGGTTTCCTGCCCCCCACAACTTAGTGCCAGACTTCATTGTGTTCTAGGTTAACTAAATTTGAAATCTGACATTTTAATGTGATGTATATTAAAAACATTTAAAGTCAGTTTGTTCACAACATAGTCTAGTGGCCTGCATTTGGCAGTTCCTGTGTTTTTTTTTCCCATATTCCCATAGCATGTGGGGGGTTCTGCTTTTGCAGCATTAAGGTATAACATGTACTTACTTGTGTTGCAGCACCCCAGCTGGGAACGTGGGAGTTTTGAACTGCTGCTATTCATCAAAACTGTGGATAGATTTTTTTTAAACTGGTAGGAGGGTGTACCAGGATGTTGGACATGCTGATTTCTCTAGATGATTTATGAATGTAAAGTATGTTTGTTATTAAAAAACACTTATTTGACTTGAGCAACATCTCCATAGCCAATTTCTTAAAAAAATGAAAATAACTGTCCATGTAGGTTTTATCGTCAGTAAGAGCCAATCTGCAGAATTTCATAACTATTAGTCATGAAACTTCTTGGGATTAGTTTCTACACTGCAAAAAATGCATTTGCAAAAATCAGACAAAAAAACTTTAAATGGGAGTTGTTTTGCTTGTATTTAGCAAAAAAAAAAAATATCTGCCAAAGAAGTAAGCAAAATTTACTTGACAAAATTTCTTAAAGTGAGTTCAATAATTTTAATTGTCAAGTTTTAATTTAATCGCTTTTTTTAACTTCTATTCTTCCTTCAGTGAACATATTATGTATGTTTTCGTTCATGAAAATATACTTAATACTCTTGTACTGTCAGAAACATGATCATCTGTAAATTGAGAATGGATAATTATTATGTAGAAAATGTTCTTTGACTGGATTTTTTACCTGTAAGTTGGAGTCAGTGAAAGTGATTTTTTGAAGCTCTCAATAGAAGTTCTCAACTCACCATTCGCTCATTTTAGCTCATCTGTTCATCCTCTCTTGTCAGTGTGAGAAAACCTTGGCTCCCAGCCCTTTTCAGATCATTCAAGCTGTAAGAGAGTTATTGATTGGCATTTTACCTTTCTGATAACATTTTAAGAGAAAAAACATACTTTATGGTACTTTCTCTTCAAAGAGTATAAATTATGAACTCCATTTCGGACTGTTTTCAGTTTTTCTGATTAATAATCTATTATGTTTTTAGTTTGGTCTAAACAATAATCCTCAATGGTCATATTTGGTCCATAAGTACATTTGCAATACAAATGGATTACTCTGTTATGCTCATGGCTACAAAAGAATCTAGCAGTGGCAGTAGGAATAAAGCCTGTGTGTATTTCTTTCCATTTGTTTGTCATAGCTGGATTTGTCGTGCTCATCTACCCTGCTTCAAAAGTGTGCACTTTCATTTTCATACATTAGTGATTCTAATTGTAATATAAGCCAGGATGCTAAATACACATGTTATTCATTGACAGGCACCCTTTACAGACCTCCCAGTCTAAAACAAAAGGACCTAACTGTTAGTGACAAGCATGACATATTGTAGAATGGCAGTGTTTATAAATATGGCATTTATTGTGCTCTTCCTCCGTTAGATTTGCTGTTATTTCTTAAGACCTACTGCTTTTTAAATGCCTTAAAAAAGAAAAGCCCAGTTGATCTGAATAAAAGCTTATCAAGGGATCACTATGGTGATTGTGTGCAGATTTTTTAATTGGGGTAAAGCAGTGAAAGCTGATAGTGTGTAACAAATGGAGGTAATTAAAAAATGGCCACACACTTAAGGTATTCATCAAGTTTAGAAATTTAGATTCAACAGCTAGGGAAGCAGTGACTTGGGCTTCATAAATTAGAGTGCAGTGTGCTGGGAAGGCAACATAGGGGGAGGGGATAGGGGTGACCTTTATAATGACACATGTTGCCAAGATGCATCTGGACTGTTGTTTAAATAGAACTAATGAAGGACAGTGGTGTGTGTGTGTGTGTGTGTGTGTGTGTGTGTGTTTGTTTCAGTCTTGAGCTAGAATTGTCCCAGGATTTATTATTATGCCATTTCTTTCTTTTCTAATGAAAAAATGCCTTTTTGTGCTGTTTGTATGTATATGTGTGACACAGAATGAACGGGCATGCCGCTGTTCAAACAACGCCTGTCAGATAGCACCTGCCTTCATTGTACTTGGGGAGTATAAGTTCTTTTCATTGAGCATCAATAGCCATTCCATTGATTGCCACACAAAAAGAGGCTTTTCAAAAAAAAAAAAAAGAATTCCAGCAACGCTTCAGTATATGAGGCGTCTAGCGGTCCCTTCACATTAGCATAGGGAACCCAGGCTTAGCACTGCACAGGATTTTCCTTCTTCAATTTGCTTTGGATTTGCAGATGAATTGAAGAAGTTTGTCTTATGCAGACATTGAGAAGAAGAAACAAAAATATATCTCTTCTAATGCCTGAAGCCCATTTCAGTCTTTATAATGTGTCTTTCCCAATATTGCATATCTGCTATTAGGCTTACACATATTAAACATGAAAAAAAGTTGTACTTTCTATGTTTTAGTAAAATGTATCAAGACATTTTATATGTGCACACTGCATTTCTCTGCTTATGTGTTTGACATTTTTCAAGATGAATTTTCAAATTTATAATAGCTACTTTTCTCAAGGTCAGAAGAAAAAGTAAGTCATGTGCTTTGTTTAATATTGTTTAATATTTACATTATGATCAGTATTTCTTTAATTTTTTATTTGAGTTTAATTAGATGTTCTAGCTGTGAAGATACTACTATAGATGTTTTGTGAATATTAGCAGATTTGTATCTAAGTTAAATGAATTCCAACACAAAAGGAAATATCATAAGGATGGTTTATAAAGGCTTACAAAGAGATAAAATGTCACACAAGCTGCTTAAATGAACATTTAAGTCATTCTTAAGCAGCGAATTTTCATCGGAACATGTCCCTAGTAAATAATTTCATTATATGGAATCAATGTCCATTCTGGACTTCTTCCTTTTATCTTCAGCAATGCTGTTTAGAAGAAAATGTTGTTCTTGTAGCCTTCACTTGTTGTTTGCACTGTTTATTAATACTGTTTTTCATATGACTGGCTGAAATGTCTTTTAACATTTTTTGTTTTCTTTTCCAATCAGATACAATTTTTTTGTTCTTCATTTAATCCCCCCAGACATTTAAGCGTTTATTACACACTATGGTGTAGTGTCTAAGGCAAATTCTAATGTTACTGAGTGTAACCCTGAGCAAGTCACATAACAAGCCTGTGCTCAAATGGTAACAAATTATCAGTAAACAGTTGCAATATATGACATTGTAAGTCTCCTTGCATGGAGGCGCCAGCCAAATACACAATAATAAAAAAAAATAATACTTTCTAGTGCCTAAGAACCTTAGAGATATTAATGCGTTTTGTTGTTTCTATAGTTTCTTATTGCTGTTGATAAAATCTGACTCACAAATATCTTAAGGGTCTAATTATTATCATAGGTTCTGAAGCAATTGTCTGTGTGAAAAGATGGTAACAAATTGAAATTTCCTGCTGTCTTTAATCTCTCCTGGGACATTTCTGTGATCACCCAGTCGGGAAATCGCTTGTGTGAGCAGGTGATGCACTTCACAGAATTACCACTTGCATAAGAGATATAATAAAGTAGATTTTTTTTAATGTATTGCTAGTATCTCCTTTTTTAAGGGGAAGATATTAAATAACTAGAAAACAAATCTCTATAACTGTGCAAAAAAGACTTCATAAGTGACTAATTCTGGGTTCAAGTAGAGCCAAAGCTGATTTAAGTAGACACCTTAGACTGGAAACCAGTCAGTATAACCTGTGCTGGTAGTCCATCACAAGCTAGGATCAGTCATAGCCCAAGACACACAAACACCACGCTCTGCAGAGAAACACAAAAAGAGCCTTAGCAGTTTCATAATTCAAAATTATTTTATCTAATACTCTTCATGGTAAGGATAATAGCAGTGCAATTATCTAGATTGTAATATAAACCTCACTCAGTGAACAGGTGTTTTGGTATTAAAAATTAATATCTAATGCTCTAAAATCCCATACACTTTTATGTTCTACTTAGAATATTTAATTCTTTAGTTGTCAAGGCAAGTGCAATAGTTAATTGGCACAGGACAGAAGAAAGTCTTAGTACAAAAATCCAAATTAAGGAGAGTCCAACATTGGCAGAAAATACAAGCAACTCAGCAGGCCACTCAGGGAGCTACTTTGGGAAGGCAGAGCCTTTTTCAGTACAATAGACCAGTCAGACATAGTTTTATGAAAATGCTATAAGTGAGAATAACAAGATAATGGAAAAGGGGGTTAGCTTTGGTGAGAACAAACTGTGTTTCTCCAGGGTGCTTGTGGGAAGAACCCTGCAGATGCAAAAGTTGCCTGGCCAACTTAAGGGAGAGTGTGATGCCACAAAAGGGTAGCAAGAAGTTGCAAGAGTCAGTGGCTACTAAGTGGCAGTGGTGGGTTCCTCATATTAATGGAAGGTACTAAGGTGTGTCACTTTGGAAGATAGGCTTGTGTCATGTAGGTATGGCACATACTCTTGAGAGGGAATGAACCAGGTTGTGCTGTCTTTCTGAGTGGACCTTTGAAGAGTTGTCGTGGAGACTTGGGTCTTTAGAGGCAAGTGAAGACTGAAGAATTCAAGGAAAGCATTGCTCCTTGACAGGAGTTCTAACTGGATGTCCTTCCATTTAAAAAGGACCTCCATGACCTTGGATGTAATTCCAAAGGTTTTCCAGAAATGACCAAAGCAGGCAAATTAAAGACATTTTGAAGGAGAACCACTCTTGGGTGTGAAATCAAGCACTCAACTCAGTACTTACTCGGGGGTATAAAGTTGATCAGCCACACCATGAAAATATGGGAAGGAGTGATGGATGCTAGGCTGAGAAGAGACTTAGCAATCTTTTCAGGTCAGGAAACAGTACTAGAGATACAATGTTTGCTTTAAGAGTGTTGATGGAGAAACATAGAGAAGGTCAGAAGGAATTGCATTGTGTGTTTGTGGACTTAGAGAAAGTGTTGAGAGTAGCAGAAAAGTGTGTGAGAGTGGTACAGGATATGTATGAGGACAATGTAACTGAGATAAGATGTGTGGTTCAAGCTGAGAGTGGGATGGGGTCCGAGCCCTTTCCTGTTTGCAATAGTGATGGACAGATTGACAGATGAGGTCAGACAGGAGTCTCTGTGTGTTCACGGATGACATTTTGATCTGTAGTGAGAATAGACAGCAGGTTGAAACAAACCTGGAGAGGTGGGAGTATGCACCGGAGAGAAGGGGAATGAGAGTCAGTAGGAGGAAGACAGCGTACATGTGCATAAATGAGAGGGAACGTGGTACAAAGGTTTGGCTGCAAGGAGCAGAAGTGGTAGATGAATTTAAATACTTGGGTTCAACAGTCCAAAGTAATGGAGAGTGTGGCAGAGAGTTGATGAATAGAGTGCAGGCAGGGTGAACTGGGGGGAGCAGAGTGACAGGAGTGATTTGTGATAGGAAAGTAACTGCAAGAGTGAAAGGGAAGATCTATAAAATGGTAGTGTGACCAGCTATGTCGCATGGTTTTGAGATGGTGGCATGGTGAAAAGACAGGAGGCAGAGCTGGAAGTTATACAGTATTGTTGAAGATGTTATGATTTTTGCTTGTAGTAACAAGAATGGATAGGATTAGAAATTAGTATATTAGCAGGGCAACATAAGTATCACAGTTTGGTGCCCAAGTGAGACAGGCTAGATTGAGATGGTTAGGTCATGTGCAGAGGAGAGATGAGGGATACATCGGGTTAAGAATGTTGAGAATGGAACCACTAAGGCAAGAGGAAAAGAGGAAGGCCAAAGAGGAGGTTTATGGATGTGGTGAGTGAGGACATGAAGGCAGTTTGGGTGGCAGAAAATGATGTAAAAGACAAGGATAGATGGAGACGGTTGATCCGCTGTGGCGACCCCTAAATGGGAGCAGCTGAAAGAAGAAGAACACAAGAAAGAAGCAAAGCAGTGGTGGTGGTAGTTTGAAGATTGAAGAGTGAGTAAGCCACCCTACTGAATAGAAAAAGGGATTAATATGATATCGGTATGTCCAAGACACAAGTATAGTTTGATTTCTTTATCTTTTCTTGGTGTCTTTTTGTTTTTCATTGATTTAATCCTCTGCCTTTGTGTTTCCAAATGAGGAAACCATAAGATTGCAAACCCAGTTTGAATTGCTTCAAGTGATTTGATATTACTTTCATATAAAATTTAAAACAAAATGACATTAAACTTTCCACGCTTTAGTTTAGAGTTAGTAATTGAGGATGAACTTATTGAAAATATTATTTTTTATTTTCATTTGGAGATCCATTTTTTAATTAAGAAAATACAATAATAAAAAGAATTGGTACATGTGAGTTTCTCAGTTCAGTATTAATAGAGAAATTTAAAACAGGGAGGGAGAATTTACAGCAGTAAATTTTCTAAATGGTCTTTCATCATTACAAGGTAATCTCAATAGCGTCTGGACCACAGAAGGAAGCATTCCAGAATGGGGTGCCTGCCAGTTTATAACAAGAGACACAGTCATGCTCATTAACACCAGGAACACAAAGAGATCCAGTGGGCCTAATATACTGTAGACGTTTTGGGATGTTGAAGTAAGCATGTTGTCTTGCTTGTGCAATATGTCTTCAGCAGCTAACTTGATGTCTTCATCATTGCTTTGAAGAGTGCCACTAAGTTATGCCTATCAGCTTGGTAATCACACAGAGCCTGGTCTGGATAATGGAGTGGATCCAGCATCTCTTTTAAATCCACAGTTTTGCAACTTGTGCAATTTAAATATGGAGCGCTGTTTTTAAGCAGAAATGCATGACATATTTCCCTGTTGCTTTTCTATTCTCAAAGCAAGTTAGTGTAATATTAGTCAACTATGCCTTTTTAAGCTTATGTAGAGTATGTACTGCACACTGAACATTGTAAAATATTGTGCACATGATCTTGCCGATACTGATGCTTCATTTCAGGGGTCAACATTCCTGGCATCCAACGTGCACAGTGGACCTTTGCTCATTTTCCCAAAGAATGGATTTGACTGGCCTAAAGACTATGCACTTTCATTCACCATCACCTGTTCTTTCAAAGGATGCAAATTTTTCTAGCCTAAAGCTTCTGCACAATGTTCCATGCATTATACAGTATGTGTGTGTATGTACAGTATATATATTATATATATATAAATTCAAAATCCCTGATTACAGTTACTTTATGCACCAACCCAGCTTCTACAGCTGTCCCCGATAAACGCAAACCTTCAGTTGATCAATGCTTTCAGCATTTTATTAGTTTTTTTTTTATTCCTTTAAATCTTGCTCTGCTGAAAGCTTGCCTTTATCTGTCAGAGGCGGCTCATTCTCTTATAGAGGGTGGATTACTTACAGACTTGGATACTTTGATTAGCAAATTGTAAGGAAAAAGGAGGAGGAGGGTAAATGAATATGTTTGAAAATGAACCCATTTGCAACTAGCTTCTTCCATGCTCCCTTTTAAAAAAAAGGAAGGACTTCGTTTCTGTTCATTTTCCATTAATGTTTAATGGTGAAAAAATATATGTGAGTGGGTGTTTATGTGTATCTGAATAAATACATTTAAATCTATATTTTTAAATGAGCTGAGATAGTCTTTGTGTTTAAAAATGTGTATTTGTAGTTACTTTTTAACCTCACTAAAGCTTAGAGATGTTGGTTTTGCATTAGAAGAGCTTCTGGTACAATATCCTCAAACAGTATTTCCTATTTTCCTGTCTTTAATTGCCGTCTTTAGTTTCCAAGAAAGTGCCCTTTCAACATTCTGATGTTGTTAATGCTGTTTCTAAGAAGTGTTCATAATTTAAGCATTTATGCATACAGCAATATATCCCCACTTGGATTCACATTGAACACACTTGAAATATTCATAGAGCACACACAACACTTGTTCATGATGAATTATTGTTCAAACAGGGTTTAGACAGTGTTATATCCTGCTTAATTTTGAATTGCACTCATTTATACTAAAGTGTTACCATTATGTTCAACAGCATGTGTTTGACATGGTAAGAGAGATAGAGTTATGTTGATATCAAGGCTAATTTTGCACACAAGAGCCTAAAATAACACTGTACATAGAGTTTATGTGTGTGTGTGTAAATATAATATTTTATACAGTTTTCTTAAAAAAAAAAAAAAAAATTGTCATTCATTCCGGTGTATATTTGTGTCTTCAGGTAAAGGCCACAGGTCTTATTTAAAGGTGGCACAGATAAAAATAAAATACGAATTCAATTCAGTTTATTCTCTATAACACAGCCCACTAATTACATAATACGATAGCAGTAAGTTACTAAATAATACCTTAGTCATATATATAAACACACAAATAAAGTTAAATACACACAGTAAACAGTATTGAATTCCAATCATTAATAGAAACAAATCTCAAAAATACAAAGTTATGTTTATGTTACAATTGAAATTTGGCCAGTAGACAATGAAGGAAAGCCAAACAAATTTCAGTTAGCAACATTCCTGTAGAAAATAAACCTCGGTAATAACACAGTCAAAGTCACAGTTCTAATGAGCTGGGCCAGCTGGCTTCTCTCCTGTTACGGGGCACTCTGCAATATCATATGTACATGCTGAAATCCACCACTGTGACTCCTGACATATAATGAGCAGCATATTAAAAACCTTTGAATTACAAAGGTTTCAAACACCACTAATGTCAATTTTCAACGCTGGGAATAGTATCTTGGCAATGCAGCAATGGCAATGGATATTGAGAAGAAAAACAGAATAGAGGAGAGTAAATAATAGTTCATAACAATTGTTAAGCATTTATTTTTGAGCAAATGACTAAGAAATGGTTGTATTATGAACAGCGTAATCAAATGTTCTAATCATAGTATTCTAGACTAAAGGAATGAGTGCTTAGCCTGGATTTAAAGGGTTAATGTGGTAAGACATCCCTTAGACAAGCTGGCATATCACACACATATTCATAATGAAGCATTTTAAAGGACTCCGTTAACCTGAAGATGTGTCTTTGAGTTATCAAGAAGCCCTTTAAAAGCCAATATAAACAACAGGCATATAATCAAACATGAACATTTAACTGTCATCTGTGCCACTTTCTTTTATTTTGACATTACTGTGCAAACTAATCTATTACTGATCTTTATTGAGAAACTAGGGGCCTCGCCCCCTGCTTGCTTTGCTCGCCAACCCCCGTGTTTGCTTTTCCGGATACGCACTTTTTAAGATTTTTTTTTTCTTTGAATTGTTGCTATTTCATTAGTTTCATTAGTTTAGTGTCTTGCGAGTCCCAATATGCTGAATCTTTTTAATGAGGTCAGTGAGACGTTTAATGACTTTGTACCATAATTCAGGATAGGTTTCTCTGTTTGGAATTTCAGCACAGACAGAACGATCTACATCATCAGCAGTTAATCATTTTTTTTTTACAAAGTAACCAATAAATGCATGTGCGATAAACTCCGTTTTCGAAATTCTTAAGATGCAAGATTCTTTATTTGTCACATGCATAGTTATACAGGACAACACGCAGTGAAATGCATCCTGATCTGCTTATCAAAAACTATGCAAAGTTAGAAGAACATCAGTTATATTAACAAAAAGTCATAGATTGAAAGATAACAGTATAGTAGAAGATAATAAATAAGTAAAAGTATGTGAATAAAGTAGAATTAAGTGTTAAGGTGCAACAGTGAAGTGATTATTGTGCAAAACCAAAGTTAGACAGGTGCATTGTTAAATGAGGCAGTTTGTTTGTGCTGCTGCGATCTTTACTTTCTTTTTTTTATACTTTCTAATTTTTATACTTTCATATTCTTTAACTTTCTCCACATGTGTATCACACCTTTTTTTTTTTTTTTTTTTTGAGCCTTTCGAATTCCACTGCTTTCATAATCTCTAACCTGCTCTGCATGTGTTTAGCGGCAATGTTTGTGAACGTCTTTATGAAGTTCTACTTTGTCCTTTACTCTGTCTTTTAATTCTGAGCTGGATTGGACATTCTTTTTTTTTCAATTCCACTTGTTCCGGGCTGATAATTACTTTCCTTATTTTCTGAATTTGCACCGAGATTATTCTTTTTCTTTTTTGCTCTTTTTTCTCTCCAACGCTTTTGAGTCTCTTTTCTCCGCGCTGCTTTCTTCTTTGCTTAGTCGTCGACATTTCATTTATAATGTACTCTCCTTATCCGCTTTATATGCGTTGAGAGCCCTGGATCTGTGTGTGCTCAAATCCTTTAGACGACTGAATGTTTTGCTGCCTCTTGGCTTATTTGATATTGATTGTCAGTAGGGCGTGTCTTGCAAGAATCTCATGTTCCATGTCATCGCGAGATGGTCCTGGGTCAATCTCTTGGCACAAAGTCTCATGTTTAAGGTCCTCTGTGGCCAATCTCTTTCATCTCGAGGTTTCTTTTAAATGTCTTCTGTGATCTTAATGTGAAGATCACATCTCGATGCCCTTGAGTTTCTCTCCAGGATTTTTTTTATAATAGAGAGTTTTTTTGTTAATTTAATTCTAAACTTATCTGCGTGACTATATTATAATAATACACTAGTTAGCACTGTGCTGTGATCTGTGTTCATGTCTTTGCCCAAGCACATTCTGCATGAAACCATCTGCAAAAAAATTTGTGACAATCAGAGTGAAGGCTCCAGTGCTGGCTGAATGATGAAATCTTACTGTGGAGTTTTAAATAAAGGTTCTATATAGAATGCTATCTATTAATATATGCATACTTTAAATCGAGGAATCGTTTTATAAATAGATACCCAGTTTGCAAACAAAAGCCAAACCATCCTGTACTTTTGACTAGCATAATGGATAAGCATGACACAATATGCACTTTTGCTTTTTTGTCATGTGTATTAAGCCAATGGCATACCACGAACCATTTATCGCCCTGTACTAGACCATCATTGCAGCCCTAGTTGTTTAATTTCTATTTGTGGCTGCTTCAGTATTTTTATCTCAACCTAGAAATGGGCACTGCATGATTTGTAACAGCACTACATGTTTTTAAAAGCTTTTTCATCGACCTCTCACAATTTACAAGAGAACTAATTAACGGATTTAGTTCGGGTTTTTTTCTATAATTTGCTTGAACATTCTGGATGATTTTGCGACTTCTCTCATTGCGCTAAGTATCATAGTTCACTTGCAGGAATGATTTATGTATGATAATCCAAGACAGAGGCAGCGGGCTGAAAGGAGGGGGAAGAGTGACGTTAGGAGTGGGGAGCCTGGTGGGGCCCTTCTCACACTCGCGCCAGCCTCTGTTCGAGTTGGTCTATCTTTCATAATGTGTTGCAGCATACCTTGCCTTTGCTTATCTAGCGAACGAGAGAACTGCTTAATGGATTTAGATTGAGTTTTTTCAATAATTTCCTTGAACATTCCTGTTGATTTTGCGACTTCTCTCATTGCGCTAAGTGTCATAGTTTGCTTGCAGCAGTGATTTATTCATGCTAATCCGAGACAGAGCCTGCAGGCTGAGGGGATGGGGGCCCTCCTCACTCACGCGCCAGTCTCCGTTTGAATCGGTCTACCTCTCGCCACATTTTGGAGCGTACCTTGCCTCCGCTTAGCTAGCAGTACCTGTTTGTTTATTGATTTTTAAAGTTTGTCCTGTTTCACTACTACACAGGCAGAGCCATGGGGGACAGCTAGTATTTTAATAAACATAAAGGCAAATTTTGCTTGTGTAAAAAGTAAGTACACCCCTACATTTATCACTACCTCAGATTTAACTTACTCAGATCAGGTACCAATGATTAGAACATCACTAGAAGGGGTTGTGTTTGAACCTGTGCTATTTAAAAATCAGCCATTTAGTTTGCTTTGCTCATTGTTGTTAATTAAGTGTGTGTTATCACCATGACTCGATCGAAAGGGGCCTTCAGAATGGTTATAGATGCCTATGAGACTAGGAAGGGATTTAAGAAACACTGTTAGCAAATTTATTGATATGGTGCTGGGTACTTATATATTGATTTTCTTAACCGCTGGTTTGTATGAGGTCTTAGGTGACTGAGAGGACTTTCTTCAGACTTTATTTTGTATTCTCCCTATTGCTAGTATCCATGGCTTTAGCTATCAGCTGTACTATATATTTCCCATTAAACCAGTTCACAACACAACTGAAATGTCTGTATCACTGCTGAACCCCAACCAGGCTGTATGCCCTTTGCCAAGAGATATTTGTCCAAACTAATTTTAAGCACTTCCTCCATATTCAACCTACTGTTATCTTGCATTTAAATAATATAATGATAAAATTAAAGGTTAACATCCTTTTAAGGTATTTATAAAATGCACATTAACCTTAAATGTGTGTCACACTTTTCTAACCAATTTTTTAATTAACTTTACATGATTAATTATTTTAAAAATGACTTTTTTCTCCCAAAGGTGTGAAATGACATGCATTTTGCGTATAAGATGATGTGTTATTTCCATTTAGAATTATTTTGATAGAGTATGCATTTTTACATTAAATAATCAAATGTTTTGTAGATCAATTCTCACTTACAATTAAAAAAATGACTCCTGTCGCTCCTGCCATTTCTTAAGCAACATGCTGTTCTTTGCTTTCAGAACATACGCAAACTGTGGAAAGGCCAGGTTATCCTGCTGTAGTTCATTGGCAGGGGAGAAACTTAAAGACAGCTGACATGACATTATTTCACAGGGGCATGATAGTTAGAGCACAGTAGACTTGGTGTGAATAATTGTTCAAATAAATGTGTTATGACATTGAGATGCAGGGGAGGAGAAATATAAGAAAAGAATAAAAGACAGCTGTTCTCATACTGTTTTATTTAAGCATGCTTTGTACATTTTTCTAAATGTGATTGTATAAAAGCTTCTGAAAATGTAGGCTATTGTAGTAAATTTTGGGAAATAAAATTTATCCTTATTGCATTATATTATACTCTAACACATAATTTACAGTGTCCTCTGTTTACTACATTTTGACCTACACGGCCCTCAGATCTCAACCCAATAGATTGTCTTTGAGATAAAATGGAATTTGTGGTTTGCATCAGTCTAGAGGAATGATATGATGTTACCAACTCAGGATGGACCAGAATTCCTAAGGACTATTTCCAGAACCTTGCTGAATCTATTCTTTAAAGAAAATGAGTTTCTCATCAGTACTAGATAGGTATACCCAATAAAGTGGCCTGTGAGTGTATGTCCATCCACCCATCCATCCTGCACCTGCCTGATTTAGTTTAAGGTCGTAACAAAAAACAGCTCATCCAAGCAGGCATCAAGCAATCTGGAAATCCACATAGATATTTATTCTCTGTATAAGATTAACTATAGTATACTGCTGCCAGTCAAGAGTCGATTGAGCTGTTAAGAATAAAGAAATATTATTGACCCTAGCAAGTGTGCACAATAAAAAAAAAAAAACAAAGAATCTTTTATATATGGGGTTCCCCCACTGCTCACTTAGCTTGTCAACTCTAGGAATCTGAAAATCTAACAACATCACATTAAAGTTCAATAAATTCTGAAAGGATTTATACCAAACATATATATGTAGGTTTTATAATAAGCCCGAATTAAAGCTTGACAAAAAAGTGACATTAAAATTTCACATAAACCCGTCCCGCAAAATCGTTGCACTTTTATGTATTGGATTATGTATATAATATATATACCTAATTAAAACAAATACAACATTTCAGGCACAAATTAATGGGCAAGTCCTTCTCAGCAGTCCACTGATATGCAGTCATGATCAGTTACAAAGTCAGCAGTAGGCACCATAATTCATTTAGAAGCTTTTCCTTGTCAACACGTTTTGGACAATGTCAGTCCTTCATCATGGCTGTAAAAGGCTTCATAATCTTGTTAGGAATATACTTACATGTAATCAGCATCATAAGAATACTACTTTTTTACAGTAAGACATTTTGTATATTTGTGCAATAAAGTTCATGGTCTCAAGTTCTCAGATTATCAAGCTATACATGTGACCAGCCAAGGTAGGACCGACCAGAATGCTTAATATAGATCTCAGCTAAAAAAATTATTACATCAAACTCAGAATGCTGGGTGCTCATGAATAAGTGAAAAAGTACACAACACTAACAAATAACTCACCTCCATATACAGGAACTGACTAAACAAGAACACATCAGAAGTTAACAGGGAAACAAGTAAACATTCCTGTCATTCCAGTAATAGAGAATCATGAGAGCTACATTTACTTGTACCAAAAATCAGAGGTAACAACGTTCAAAGA
This sequence comes from Polypterus bichir lapradei, assembly GCA_026402145.1. Taxonomy (NCBI): domain Eukaryota; kingdom Metazoa; phylum Chordata; class Cladistia; order Polypteriformes; family Polypteridae; genus Polypterus; species Polypterus bichir. Next base: position 40,709,997 of record JANRMT010062790.1, read on the forward strand.
GCTCACTGAGCCCACCTGGAGTAACTATTCCCAATTTGTAGATCCAATATGCCTCTCTCCTTGTTGTAATATCCGGCTTTGTGGTGGGGTTTAATAACTTCAATAAGAGCGCACTTAAGCTTCACTTCAGTTTACATTTTATCATAAAAGTGTCTAGACACTGGGTGCTTTTCCGAATCAGTGCATATTTGGCTTTTATGTTCTAAGATCCTGCTACATATGCCACGTTGACTTTTCCCAATGTAAATATATTGGCAAGGGCAAAATAAAATATAAATTACCTCTTTTGTATTGCAGTTTGAATGATCTGTCAATGCTAAGTTTCTACCTTTGACTTTAAGGCAGTCTTTAGAAACATTGAAGCAAAAAGTGCATTTTAAACATGGAAAATATCTCAATGTTATCCATGCTTGATGCCTAGAAGACTGTCTGTTGCAATCTAAGCTCAATGTTTTAACTACCTAATTCCGTATATACAGTATATATAGTACTGTACATTATGCCTGTGTTTTTTTATTTATGCATTCATTTTTTGAACCTGTATAATCCATTTCAGAGTCATCAAACACAAGGTGGAAATTAACCCTTAATGGAAAATCAGACCATTGTAGAACACAGACACACACAGCCACACTCACTGCGTAATGAGGCATATAGGCTTCTAGAATGTGAATGGTGAACTTAATCAAGGCAGTAGGCTAAGAATCTGTACTAGTGATTTTCAAGGTTGGTTATGGAGACCCTGGAGGCTGCAGTTCTTCATTTTAAATAGTATGTCAATCAGTGACTCATTTGTTCCTTCAGTTGAACTTCTTGTTTAATTTACTGCTGTTTTCAGAAATACACTGTCGTATGGGATTTGTATTTGAAAGGAAATGTGAAGTAAGCTGTTTATTTTTGGCATAGATTTTTTTTACACAAATTTAGTTTTCTTGTTTTAAGTTCACAGTTTCTGTATCATTTGCACTGTGGTAATAGTTGTCAAAAACCGTGGTAGACACAGATGCAAATGGCAAAATGACATTGAATACTGAAGTGGAGCAGGATTTCCAGTGCCACTGCAACATTTCTGTTTGTCAGCATACAGCAGCTCGAATAACTAGAACTAAACAAGAGCTAAGTGTTAAAATCACTCCTTTCTGTGTGTTAAATTGTGTTATGTAGCAGTCTTCACTGCTATATAAAGACAGACTCAGATTGCTTGCATAGATTTGTAAATTTAGTACAGCAGAAAAAGATACTTATACAACATCAACATTTGTATCTAGCCATTGTCACATATGTGCACATGGGAGGCAGCTAAAGGGCTTGAATGATGGCAATTCTGAATCAGGCTGGGATGTAGCAGAGTGCACTGATTCTTTTTCTTGCTTCCCTGCGGATCATTCACAGGAAATTCCACCTGGCCCTGTTTCAGGTCCTGTCCCCTTCTCTTCTGGGACCTTTTCATTCTGCCGACTACGCCACTGTCACAAAGTTGATCACAAGCCATAGCAAGGTTTGGTGCAGCCACCTGTGTATTATTTTCCTGGCTGCAAAATTGAAAACAAAAAAAGATACTGAGGGAGTAGGGGAAAGGTGGAGGCTTTTAAAGGTCAGGATAGGAAGTGATGTCAAAGGGACCGGGATCGGAAGGGTCTTTAACCATAGGCTTGGGCCCGGACATGACATCAAGGAGGCCGGAACTGGAATGGTCTTCATCTGTAGGTTCGCACCCGGAAGTGACGTCAACAGAACCAGGTGGAATTTCCTGTGAATGGTCTGCAGGAAAGAGAAAAAAAAAGTCTGTGCACTCTGCTACATCCCGGTCTGATTTGGTACTGCCCTCATTCAAGCCCTTTAGCTGCCTCCCATGCTCATGTGTGTGACACCGTATCTATTTAAACAAACTGCATTATAGGAATTAATGCATTTTGGATAAAATATACAGACAGCACACATAAAACACACAAAAAAAACCTTGTTTGTTTCCTTTAAGAAGTCAACAGGCCCTTTGGGAATTTCAAGATTGCCCACTGGAGGTAGCAAATGAGAATTAGTGACGTGGCACATTAAATAGGTGTAGGAATCATTCAGAGCAAATACCTGAAGCCAAAGGGTTTACTGACTTCTGAGTTCTAAAATAAAAGTTCGACGGACTTGAAGAAGTAGAAAATAAAGAGAATTAAGGACATATACACTATATATAGTAAGCTTCCAGAAATACATTGCTATTTCAGACATTATGTAGAATTAAAACAATAAAGATAAATAAAGTAGGAGATAACAGACCTCTGTTGTAGCACATTGCCTTGTATTTGTGTTTATTATCAGCTGTAGTATGCATCTCTTTCTGATCTGGAACAAAAAGTTTTCAAATAAAGGCAGACAATGTAGATTCAGCAGACACTTAATCAGCACCCTCCAGAAAAATGCATTCTTGAGACATGCAGTTTGGACCTCAGTGGCACCCCAGTGTGGCAACAATTAATTACTGTGGCATTTGTATTCTCATTAAAAATAATGTCAACTGCAAAGAATGATACTTAAGAGTGCCTTTTTGAGAATGTTGCTGAAGTTTTCATTTTTCATTATGTAGTTTTGTGAGTGTAATCATTTGTTTTGAAACCCCACACTGCACAATGCAAAGTAACAAATATAAGTGCAAAAACATGTTTTACTTTATGTGGCCAAATTCCCAAACCCAAATAGAATTAAGTCACATTACTAACAGAATATATGTCTTAGAACAGTCCCAAAAAAACCTCTGAAAGAAGAGGGGTCTGCAGGGAAAAACATGCAGCATCTTTAATCAGTGTCATTCAAGCTACTTCAGACAGTCGAACGATCTGCTTGATTCTAACTAACTCTGGGTGTCTAGATGTGTCTTTTGTGATGGACGCCTGGTCTAGGACTCAGTGAGACCTTATACTCATTGAGCACCTAAGAGATATTAAAAAGACAAAGATGGGCAGATGGGATATTGTAAATAACTGGATGAATGTATTGGTGTTTGATCACCATCTCACATGTAATACCAGTTTGCTTTATTTTAAGTTTATCCTGCTCCCATTGTGTGTTAAACGGTTAACTTGTGACTATCTTTAAGCCTTTTCTTTTAACTCAACAGTGTGATTTCTTTGCTCAAAGTGTATAGCATATTTTTGAGGAGGAGGGAACTAAGCCCATTGTATTGTTCTATCATCATTATTGTGTGTGCATATTTGTTGTTGTTAATTAAATACTTGTGTTGCTGTGGCAGTCAATTTATAGACTCTTATTAATCACTAAATAGCCCATTAAGAGTTACAAAAACAAATCGTTTTTAATTAGTTTCATATTAATTAATAAATAAAATCTTTGAGAAAATTAACAACCAAATCAACTTTGTTTATATTAAAATGTGTCCTCTGTTGCTCCCCCCCTAGGAATGTTTATTAAACTGACACGTAAAACAGGGTTTATGACTTTGTAATGAAAAAAATAAATAAATATGCAATTAGGGAGAAGCAATAAAGTGGTTTTGCATTAGGTGATTTGGGAATATTCCCCCGTTAGTGAAAGAGATGCAGATAAGCAAGTAAACTTCAACTTTTGATTCTTACTATGTGTCTAGTGCTGATGATTATAGTACAATGTTTAAGCCCTCATGTCTAATAAAAATGTGGTTATATCATCGTTTTGTGTTTAGGGCCCACTGACGTTTGGTAATTAAAAAAAAAAAAAGAATGCTTTCTGTGGAGTAAATGGCAAGATTCTAGGAATTGTGAATTGAGTATTAACATTTGTAAATCCAGAACAAAAACACAGAAATAGCTATTAGTTTATGTACTGTAGTCAATTTCTCAGGTAATGCACCGTCATGTGTCATATGTATTTCTTTACAGTTACAAGGCAGTCGTATAGAGTGACTGACTGACTCACTTAGGGTAACCGTGTCGGTGGTAAGTTTGGGACAAGCAGATTTTAAAATTAACATCCACCATCCCAGCCATTATCCCACACCATATAGAGTAGAATATCTATCGTATGCGTCCTCTGCATGTAAATGAATGTTATCTTTTTCTTCTGAGGGATAGTGCCTGTCAAGGAAATGTCATCTAAATTGCCAGCACAATTCTGGAAACCAATTCCATTTCAAAACTTGAGTTTATTTGACTAACTCCTTTGAGACTCAGATTGTCTCATAATATAAAATAAATAAAGTCAAAACTGATGAATACATGAAATATTATGTGGCTGCTAGATGTGGCTGCTTCAGTGTTTTATTGGAGTTATTTTAATGTATGCTGATTCAACAGTAAATTTTCAAATTGAATGCCAGTGAAGTTAAATATATGAACATTGTTTAAATAATAGTTTGTTATCCATGTATGTTTGATAGTCCTGGTTAGAAAGTGATTGGCATATCTGTTCACTGCATCTCCATTAACTTGTCTCAAAGTGTAGATTTAGGAGCTCCAAACTGGATTTCAAGGAGAAATATAATATTGAAACTCATGCATACTGTTAACAGCTTATTATCTGCGTTTGCTAATCTTGGCATTTCCATGCTGCAGGCAGATGTGAAGCTCCGATAGTGAGTGGATTATGTTTTGTATCTAATAGCCAATACTAATACCATGTCTTCCTCTGGCAATGTGGTTTTTACACTCCTAATTGAAGCTTCATGATCCAGTGTGTGTGTATGTATATGTGTGTATATACATATATATATATATTAAATTATTTTTTTTTTTTTACAAAGTACATCATACCTTGAGGAGAAACAGGTAGGTTTGTATATGTCTATGAATTTTATTAGAATATTGTTTTAAATAATAAATAAAATGATTTTGAAATTGGGAATTGTAAAACAATTATAAAAATGTATTAAAAAAAACATTAATAACAAAAGTTTGGCTTTGTATCTTCACTGCCCAAACGGGCCTATGCTCATTTTTTAACCAAGTCACTGTCTGTTTAAAGTTTATATGTTCTCATGGTATCTATGTAGGCCTTCCGGGTCCCTTGGCACCCCACCACATCAGTTTGTAGCTCTAAATTAGGTCGGCATTAGTGAGTACACTGCGGTGGGTTGGTACTCTGCCCAGGGTTTGTTTCCTGCCTTGCGCCCTGTGTTGGCTGGGATTGGCTCCAGCAGACCCCCGTGACCCTGTAGTTAGGATATAGCGGGTTGGATAATGGATGGATGGATTAGTGAGTACATAAAGCACGTGTGCCAGGATGTCTTAGGGTGAGTAGTGCCCAGTGTCGGTCCAGCTTATAGTCCATTTCCAAAAGATTAGGCTTTGGGTCCCAATCCCCCTTTAACAGAAAAAGTAGATTAAAAAATGGATGGATAATAAAAATAATGCTTTTCATTAGAAAGTTTTGTTGGTGTACTTTAATTCCTTTACATATTGGATAGTAATGTTCATTTCTAGAGTAATTAAGATGCACTGTACTTTCTCTTTTATTTATCAGTTTGCTGTTACTTTCCTTCAAGATTATTTGATTTGCCACCAGTTTCTGAGGTTTGCACTTCTGGGCAGCACTTTTTTCACCAGATAGATGCGCTCTTTTGGTATTGTAATCCAGGCATTTTATATCTGTGATATAACTTTTTTTTTTTTTTTGCAGTCAAATAATGTAAATCATACTGTTTATAAAGTGTAACATAAGAAACTAGCTAAATTAGTACAATGTTTTGACACCTCTAGAGATTCTAGTTTGGGTTTCTTAATCTTCTTGCTGTCTCAGTAATGGAATATTTTGTGATTACCATCTGTATATTTTAAATAAAGCAGAAGAAAAGCTAGTACAGATTTACTTTGCTGTCCTATAAAATTAATTAGTAGTGTGTTGTATGTTTTTCATCCCCGCCTTGTGGCTTACAAAGTTATTTCTCACAGGGAGAAGCTTAACGTGGTGGCATTTAAGATGTAAAGCTTCTGTTAAAATGCATGTAAAATAATCTGCAATGTGGGCTGTTAAATTCTGAAATATACTTTCATTGGTGGAAAGCAAACTTCTTACAAAATGGATTGGCATCTTGCATAGCAATCAATTAAATTGATCTGTTGTGTTATATGACCGTGCGCATCAGTGCAACACAAAAAGAACTTTTTTTAGCAAGACAACCCTATTTCAAACCATAAATGTCGCCTAATTTTTAAAAATGTCATTATTAGAATGTAATGTAGTATTTGTCACTGTTATCATTTTACTCTGTTATTAAAATAGAAATCATTTTATAGGACTAGTTAATTTAATTCAGAATAAATGATGTGCTAATTTTCTAACCCAACTATATCTGATATAGGAAGTGACCTACAAGATAGTAACTTGCAGTGCTAAGGCCATCAAAATCTATCCAACCTGGAGTTATGCTACACAACATCAAATACAGCAACACGGTGCAGGTGTCCAAGTCGAACACAGCGGTCTGAAAGCATGTTGGCTCCCAAGGTTAAACCATCACTATGTAGTGGAATATAAAGCTTAGGCATCAGTCATAAGACGTTTGAGTTTTATCTTTATGTCTGATATATGACACTTTAACACATATATTGCTAAATTTCATTATCCTAATCTAAGGCCTATAGAACTGAACACTATGTGACGAAACGCCATCTCTCACACATTTCATGACCAGTGATTACTGTCTCATGATCACTTTTAACACCATGCTGTGGTACCATAGTCATGTTTTAAGAGAACTAAAATTTGTTAACAAAACTTTATCTTCCCTCTGCTTGAACTGCTTCACAAGAAGTAACAATTGTTTTATTTTGATGAAACTCAGTGTGTCATGATAGAGCCGTGGTGTGTGATGTAACACAGAACAGATTTCCTCAGGGTGTTGTCAGGCTCTGCCATCTTTAATGTTACAGGAGAGTGACAGTGGTCAAACTTGTTGCCACATTTGTTTAGGGAGTGCATTAGTATCGTGCAAAGTGACAGTGACTCAGGGCAGCCAAATGCATGCTTTATTTGTTACATTATGTCTGACATGTTCTTATTTTTTGTTTGTAATTGTCTTTGTATATAAGTGTATTACTGTGTTAATACATAGCTCTGTGTAATCAGTTCAGGTAATATCAACATATGCAGCATTATTCTTTCTGTCAAGAAGTCTTACAATTGCCCAAAGGGATAAACAGGAAGATCCAGACTTACAAGTCTGTCTCCTAAATGTATTGTTTGTTAAGCTTCTCTTAAAGTGGATGTAAATGGACTGGAATCACCTAAAACTTCTGAACAGGCTACTAAAATTTAAATACTTTTAACAGATTGACTTTTTTGCTAGACTTTTCCGTTATCTCTACTGTCTGCTTTCATTAACTTCATTCCTCTGGGCTAGCTCTTGATCAACCGCCTCCCTGCAATAATATACATAGTGAGAAGGAGACACACTAAGTTGTTTGTAAAATATTAAGAAAAATTTGTTTATTGTGAACACTGTACACATTATCACTTCTGTAAATGTACAGTATATGAACCACTGAACTAGTAGGATTTTATCTTGTGTTGTCTCGGTGCTGCTGAATGTTGAGTTCAGCTTCATAATGAAGGTGTCTACCAGTAGGTCTGAAGACATATTGGCTTGCAGTGTCCATCCCCTGAAGATTAAAAAAAGTAGAGGAATATCAAGCTCAGAATATGCAGCATTTGTTTTTGTGTCATTTGTGGTTCACATTACCTCATTTATTCTAATGTATATAGACATAAAAAGTTTTACAAAATCATGGAAACCGTTTTGGTCTACCAGATCCCTTTGGTTAGCTTTGGAATTTCTTATTCAGATGATTTAAAAAAAAAAACAAAACTTTAATATATCTTCATATTTGCTGGCACCTATAATGGGAACACTACATGATGAACAAGTACTGTCAAGGTTAAACACGATCAATGAGTTCTTAAGTATAGAACCATCCCAAAATTCACCTGTTATAAGCTGATTGTGACACTAATTTCAAAAGTCGCATGTGGATGTGTAGTATGCATTGGTTCTCTTTAGTGGACTGACATCCATTCTAGGTTGGTTCTTGCCTTGCACGCAATGTTGCTATCATAGGATCTGGCTCCTAAACTAATGAAATTGGATAATTAGGAAAGAATTGGATAAATAAACTGGTAAAGTAATAAAAATAAATATTAAACAGACTACAGTGAAATTCACATTTGCATGTCTGCTAACTTGCATTATGTCACTGTTTCCAGAGCCCCAGCATATTAGTGATGGTTATATCTATTGTTCTCCTGAATAGATTTTAGTTAATTAAATGTATAGCAAAACTACATGTCATTTAAAGTTTAATCATTTTCACTTAATTATAATTAAGCTGTTGGTTTAAACGTAACCTTGACGTATAGCACTTTCATGCATTTTTTAGGCAGTTTGTGTTGCCACAGGTTGCCTCTCTTCTTTTAGTATTTGGCCAATAATGTCATTTATGTTAGAAATAAAATAAATATACAGTGGCATACTTAATAAGGATAATTTTACTTAAACAAATTAGTATGAAAAATAAAATGCAAAAGGACAAATAACATAATAGCAAACATCAATATTTGTAAATTACTTGTAGATGGCGACTTTGCTTTTGGTCTACAGACATTATGACCAAAACGCATTGAACTCTGGTTTTGTGGTTGGGATGCCTTCTTCATGGATTTACATGTTCCTCTTGTGTTCACTGGATTTCTTTCTGGTGTCCAGTTATATTAGATTCTGTATATTTTGGGATATGTTTCCGGTCCTTCCCAAAGTGTGGTGAGTCACAAAGTGAATGTTGCTACTGCTGAGGGCCAAGCGGAAAATCAGAACTCAAGATCAAGGAGTAATATTTCATTCTGCAATTGCTGGTTTATTTATTTCATCTTCCAGTTAACAGATTGGCACACCTCTGAGTTCAGTGTGTACCTGGGTGACAGATTTTTAGTCTTTTAGTGTGTATGGAGTAACCACTCAACTTAAATTCTACATTTTTTTAATCTAATAGGAGAATTGCCATCTCTCTTCCTCAGGCTTTTCTTATATTCCCCGTAAAAACTTATGTTTAGATTGGGAAGTCCTCTGGCTTCTCTTCCTACCTTCTGTGGACAGGTTAGCTCCACGATCCATCTAGTCCACCAAGAACAGAGAGAGAGAGAGAGAGAGAGGTTGGGAGCATGCACTGATACAGAACGTTGCCACACCCACAATGTGACAAACCACCTGGATGGGGACCTGAGTGCAGCTGTGCAACAGGTGACACCTCAGCACTACACTTGAACAGTGTGAGTTTTTATGGTGGCTTGAGAGCCAATCCTGCCCTCAACCCTTACGTTTTCCTGTCCGTTGGAGGACTTGCTTGTAGATTAACATTATCCCCAGAACAAAGGTTAAGGGTCTTGCTCAAGGGCCCAACTGAGTAAAGTCACTTCTGGTGTTAACAGGATTTGAACCAGCAACCTTCCGATTGTTGGTGCAGATCCCTAGCATCAGAGCCACCACTCCACTCACCAAGAAAAGCAAGTAAAATAATTAAAATTTAAAACAAGTGCTATTAAATGTTGTTCATTAGCATTATTCACTAGCTAGCAGAGGTGTTTACCCAAGACAAATTAAGAAAATCAAGGTAAGTGTTTGATAAGAATGTGTTATTAAATAATTGAGAATAACAGCCTTGAGCATTGGATGAGAAATGTATTTGTGCAGCCTTAAGTCTAAATGACAGATGCAATATGTTTATTGAAATTAAACACTTTGATAGGAAAAGCAAAGAATAATAATTTCAAAACAGCTCCAAAAAGGTACATACTAGGTTTTTGGATGTGCGTTCCAGACAGGTAGAAAGCAAAGGTAGCAGTGATGAGAGTAAACACTTTATAAAATGAATTAGTAGCCAGTGTTATGTTTGTTTTCTCAGAACGCTAGCACAAGAAAGTGTTATGAACAAATCTAGTGGACACTGGTTAAATAATTACACAAGGGAGCTAATTACAAGAAAGGGTATCCAGTAAGAAGCTGAGTCAGCAAGAAAATATTTGGAAATTCCTGGCTTAATTTAAACTCTTTACTTCCCAAGAATCTGAGGCAGAGGATTAATTAAGGCTTTCACAGAATGTTTTTAATGGTTTAATACCTAATCACTGTTAGTGTTAAAGGGGTTTAAGTTTTGTTTTAAAAGCCATGCAATTTAGCAGTTATTAGCATCCACAACCTTAGGACTTTTTTGTCAGCTAATGGAGAGAACAACAGTTCTCTTGTTAAATAGTACTGGGTGGATTATGTCCTTGAATTTTTAAACTGAAGCCTACTTCTCACCAGTGCTATTCCCAATGTCCTGTGAGGCCACTAACTGCTGAGGAGAGGAAAAAAAAAGAGGTGAAGCCAGATTTTGTTATTATTGGGTTAGCATCAGTGGCCCCTGTTTTTGATCTGCAGTTTATATTGTTACAGAAAACTACATTTCTGATACTGCAGTGCAGTTTAGAATAATTCAGAACATTCAGTCTTTTAGATGTATAGCCAATTAGCAGATATAGTCAGTTTTTATAGAAGAATGAAAAAGAGTGTTTTCATTTTATTGCCATTCATATAGATGAGGTATATATAAAAAACAGGATTCCCCAGTGAGGTTTAACCATGCAAGAATGCACCTAATAACCAGATAACTACTTTAGAAACACTAAAGACTATAATCTAAATTTGACATTAGAAGATTGAATTTCTTGATACTTTGGAAATAAGGTATTTACCATAGATTAGTCTGAGATGTATTGTATTTTAGATGATCACTTTGTTTCTATGGTGTAATAATATTTTAATACTAGATATAATCCACCCCATTTAAATGCATTAAATAGTAAAAACCAGAAAGGTTAATGGGATAATATTTTGTGCCTGAAATTAGTTTGAAAGTAAAGGTGTAACAGTAAAGATCAGTTCATTTACTTGTGTATTTGTTTTTTACTTTATGTAGATGCTTTATCTGGTATCCGAGTAAGTCTGTGCTTTTCCATATATACCTTTTTGTGCATGTAGTTATTCATTAAGATTTCCAACGTATACTACTACTGCAACTACCTCCACTACTATTGTTTATTTTAGTAAAAATCTGTAAAAGAAAAGTTATTTTTTCCTTTTTCTAGCACAGAAGTTCCTGAATTTGGAGCTTTCATAATGAATCATAGAAATAACAGCTAACAGAGACCCTAAGTCTAACCCAAATTCTTCCCTTTTCAGGTATTTCTCCTAATTAGCAAAATATAAAAAAATGTTGATATTTGGCAGATCTGAATGAGGTGCAGATGGTAGTCTATAATTCTTCTCTTCAGAGGATTTATTTACAAATACATTTTTTCATTCATTTCGTTATGTAAAAGTAATATACCAATCATTTTACATCAAGGTCATGCTAGAAAATCTTAATTATAAATCTACAGATTGCCAAAGTTCCTATAATTTGATGTTTTGAAATTAGTGGCTGTTGTGTTCAATGTGTACACATTCCAGGTTTCATACTTATTTAAATTTAGAATGCTTCAGAAGGTATATTAATATACAATATTATATGTGAGGGTAAGATTTTAAATGTGGCCACAAGGTGTACAATACTGGGTCACTTTTCAAGAGATTTAGTTTTAATTTGCATCCTCATCACTGTCCTCGTCTCTGTCCTCTCCATATGAAGTGTGCACACACTCTGTGTCCATGTGGACTTTTCCTATTTATTCTGATTTCATCCCATGTTTCAGAAGTAGACATTTTGAATTAGATGGGCTATTATGAGTCAATGTAGACGTGTAAATTTCCTTCTAGAATTATGTAAATGTTTTTGCACTAGCAAATGATTTACTTGTTAATCAAGATAGATAAAGGTCAAAAAACAAGCCCAATTTGAAGCTTCAAATGTAGTGACAAAACTTCTTTCAAACAAAAGGTTTCAGTACAAGGAGCAAGACTTTGCAACAAAAGAATAAAGACATTTGTTATCATAAAAATGGAACTGACCTTTAAATAATGGTGGAGCACACGCTGAGGGTCTACACAAATAATTGACTAATTCAGTAAAATTTAGTTTCTGTTATTTAAAGTAACACGGTACAACACCCTAGTACTACAAAGTATTAGCTATAAATGTTTATGGTTATTTTGTGTTGATAGTATTTCAATTGCATATATTACATCTTTGCCTGGTTATCGATGTTTTAAAATCTATAGGAAAAATTAAAAAAGAGCTAACAAATTTGTATATGGCATCTACTCACTTTTATACTTTTCAAATGTAGTGTCTGAAAAATGGTGGGTGGGTCATGGAGGTGACAGCATATCTTAGCAATTCATGGGCAACATGCACAATATGTTGATGTAAAAGATGGGAAATATTAAAAGATGTATTTTAAAAAATAGCTTAAAGTGCATGCATGCCATGACAAAATCATTCTATAGTTTTAATATGAACCCATTACAAAGAATTCTACCAATATATTAAAATATAAGAAACAAGGTGTAGCATGTACAGTATAATACAGTAGTACTAGGGTGCTGTACCGTGTTAGCCATTATGAATGTAGTGAGAAGTCAAGCAAAATGACACATTTTACTGGCTAACTAAAAAGATTACAATATGCAGGCTTTCAAGGCAACTCAGGCCTCTTCATCACCTTTACCTGAACAAGGGGCCTGAGTTGCCTTGAAAGCTTGCATATTGTAATCCTTTTAGTTAGCCAATAAAAGGTGTCATTTTGCTTGACATCTCTCTACAGTATAATACAGAAAGGTCTTGATTAATAGCAGTTGATAACACAGATGGAAGTCACTTAATTACAATATAGTTATAAAAAATAATGTAGTGCAATTTCAACAACAAGCAGAGTCAATGTGATGCGTACTGCATCTTACCAATGACTGTGGCCATATTTGAAATGTATGCACCCATTCATTTTTGTAAATTGAATATATGAAATGTATTTAATAATCTTTTTTTTTCTTCATTTATGTAACAGATTGTTGTGTAGTTGAGTCATTATTTACCATATTTTTTTTGGAAAAATAAAACATTTTTGCTTCAGATTTTCTGTAAATGTATTTGACAGCTAGGAGAAATAAGTGACTGGAAGTACTCAAAACATAATCAGTTCTGTGCCTGAGTGTAAGAAACAACCTGACCAAAATAGATTTGAAATTAGCCTGTCTGGTTTGAGACTTATTGAGGATTGAGAGATTAAGAAAAGAACATACAAACAGACATAATTGTTTTTGGCTTCATGATCAAGATGGTCCTAAACATCTGGAAAAATAAAGCAGACCATGGGTAAAATGTTTAACTTGGATGCAGTCTCTTGTGGCCATACACAAAAGCAAACATTTATAATAGAACCTGCTCAGGGCACACTGGAGGGAGAGGTTGAAAAAAGCATAAAAATTACAGGCAGGTGGTGTAGTTGGTAAGGCTTTTGGAGCTCAAACTTTGAGGGTGTGGGTTCAGATCCTGCTACTGACACTGTGTAACTGTGAGCAAGTCACTTGATCTGCCTGTATTCCAGCTGGAAAACCAACAGAAATGTAAACAGTTGTATCATAAATGTTGTAAGTAGCCTTGGATAAAGGCACCAGCCAAATAAATAAATGGTCAGAAAAAAAATGTTTTTTAATGCTACCCACATTGTCTATGAACTTGTGTGATACCTACAATCATGGGCAAGTTCTATCATGCAGTGCCAGGGTGCACTCTTGTAGTCCGCATTTTGTCTTCAGCCAGACTGTATACACCTTTGCCAGTTAAAATATTTTTTTGGGGACACTAAATATTAAATATGTATTTTTGTATTGAGTTTATAATTCTCAGTCTTTAACTTTTTTATTGGTTGGCAATACAATACAATACAATACAGTTTGTACTTTATTTTTACTATTGTGCACAATGCCTATTTGTGAATTTTCCCCTGATGATTAATAAAATATCTATCTATCTATCTATCTATCTATCTATCTATCTATCTATCTAT
>JANRMT010062790.1:40723965-40736113 GCA_026402145.1 Polypterus bichir lapradei
TATCTATCTATCTATCTATCTATCTATCTATCTATCTATCTATCTATTAGCTGTTTACTGATACAGAATTTTTAAATCATAGGCAGTCTGGTAAATGTGCAGTATGTATAGATGTAAGTCTTTGTATCTCAAGGGGAAAGAAAAAGAAGAAAAACTTGTCTGCTGTCAAATTAAAATGAATCAACACTTTAGACAGACTCAGGAAAAAATACAAGACATGAGTTTGACATTTAAAGACAGAAAAAAAGAAAATGACTCCAAGGTCTGTAACTTTCTTTACTTCTCAGAGTTGTGGTATCTCTGAGGTACTGAGAAAATGGAGTTTCTTTTCTGACTTAGTAAGGGTAAGTACCAAGAAGACCTTTTGCTAGATCATATAGACAAGATGCCAAATTCAAGGCTATTGCTTACACCAGTGCTAGAAGGAAAACAAGCATACAGGCAAAAAAAGAAAAAAATAACCAATTGACTGGCTGGTGATTTGCAGTGGGAGTGGATACCATGGACATCTTTTAGGGTGGCATTTTATTCACATCCCTTTATTGTCAAGGGTAATTTAAGATCTATACTTGAATGTTATATGTGATTTTAATGTGTAGAAATATTTTGCAACACAATGGCAAAAATATTATCTGGCATATAACAAAAGTGAGGACTCTCTGTTAAAGGAGCATTAGAGTTAACAGGGCACGACAGCTATAGAATTGATTATTTGTGATTCAGACGTCAAACACAGCTCAGCTCCCAGAGCCCCCGTCCTTCAGCTTTCATTGTGAAGATCTGCTTCATTCTTTCACAAAGATGTCTGCTTGAAAGCTATTGTAGACTGCAAGCTACAACTTTGCTTCCTGTTCCTTTTAGGATTCTAGTTGACCTAGCCTTTTTTTTCTGGGTAGTTTACGCCTTTGTGAATGTTTAAAAATGGTAGCCAAGGTCTCTCAGACAGGAAATGTCATATTCGATGTCAGTTACCCACAGGACAAGGAACTAGTGACATTATCAAAGTGTTGATCCTCTATCAGGTCCCCAGCCCCTTGTGTAATGTTTTGCATTTTTCTGCTCAAAGTGCAATTTTTGTTTTATTGATGTATCTGTCATGCAGAGGTCCAATACTATGTTAAAGATTCATGTAGTCATTTGGGAGACAGAGACACAGATACTCTAAACTTGATTTCTCAGTGTGCATATTTAAAATCTTCCAAGCAGGCTTGACAGGAGTCAGTAATATGTGAGGCATGAATGTGCCCTAGATCTTAGAGGGCAAGAAAAGACTATATTCATCTTTGTTTGACCATTTTGTGTAAAATAAGCTTCTCAATTTTTCACTTGATTAAGACAAGCACGCTTCATTTTGCCCCTGTTAGATGAAATTAAAAATCACCTTAATATGACTGGAATGTCATTTTAAATTGTATTATTTTTATTAAAAGAAACAAAAACTGTTGTAATAAGGTTTCACAGTTTAAGATTTTGTCATTTGACCACTATCTGCAGCCACTTAATCAAGTCGCAGAGAGAGTATTTGGTGTAAGGCAGAAATCAACCCTAGACCCCTGAACACTGATCCAGAGCAGTCACACAAACATCAGGCCAATTTAGAGTTGCGCATCAGCCTAACCAGCATGTCTTTAGAATGTGGATGGAAAGCTGGGATACATGGAGGAAAAGCCCACACAAACATGGGGAGAAAAATACCGTGAAGCCTTATACCTATATTATATTAAGTCAAGTAAAGTCAATTTTATTATAGAGCACATTTTAAATTTTTAATAGCACATTTTCTATATTTAACATGTTAATGACATTTAGATATGCTCTATTTTTAAACACCTGACTTTAATATCCACTCATGGCCAGATAACTTTCTCAATATAGATTGTCTAGGCACAGATTCTAGTGAGATTTTAGTAATTCTGTTCATTTATGGATGAGCAGCTTTATTGCAGTTCTTTATGTCTTACTAACTCCTCTGATGATCCACCACTTAAGCTTTCATTGTTTTCTTTCAATGGTTTGATTGTGCTTTAGCTATAGGCACCCCTATTATCACTCTTTAGTCTTATATCTTGTAGGTTCAAAGTTCAGTCACCTTTGCCTTACACTAGAAATCTGTTTCCTTGTAAATGAGGTAAGGATTTTGCAGTCATATTATCTCAATCATTCTTGAATCTCAGCTCTTTATATCTGCTAGCTCCTGCCCCAAAATTGCTTTAGAACACTAAGTGAGAAGTTAAGCAAAATGAGACCTTTTATTGGCTAACTACAAACATTACAATATGTAGGTAAAGGTGAAGAAGGGGCCTGAGTTGCCTCGAAAGCTTGCTTATTGTAATCTTTCTAGTTAGCCAATAAAAGGTGTCATTTTGCTTGACTTCCCACTGCATCCATCCATCCATTGTCCAACCCGCTATATCCTAACTACAGGGTCACGGGGGTCTGCTGGAGCCAATCCCAGCCAACACAGGGCGCAAGGCAGGAAACAAACCCCGGGCAGGGCGGCAGCCCATTGCAACCCACTATATCTATAATGGCTAACGCGACACAACACTCAAGTACTTGAGAGCACTAAAATATTGTTATAGCTTAACTATTCAAAGTTTGATGTGTGTTCTTAACTTTGCCTGATATTTTTTTTTTAGATTTTTTTCCAATAGAGTTAAAAATTAAAACTAAAACATCAGTATTTTTAATGTTAAAACTAAAACTAGGAAACATAATTAAACTATCAGTTCAGTTAGCTGTGAAAGTGTCCTCATTAATTATTAAACCCTTACAGTAAGTTTACTCTAAAATTTAGATTTGTGAATGACTTTTGTATCAAAAATAACTGCACACAGTTTTATGTAGGGTGTAATACAAGGCTCAATTAACTGTTTTTGCATGCAACTGTATTAAATATTTTTAAATAGACAGGGGCTATTAGATCCAGTAGGTCCTAAACCTTATTTCAGTATTCCTTCAGTTAGGCAGTAAATGATGAAACCCAAGTAATTTTGTGCTGTTATTGTTTCTTGGATCATTGCATTTGTGAGCTACTTTCCTGTGAAGATATGCATACATAAGTGAGGCAAGGAAAAATACAGCCTGCAGTAATGCTATTTGAGTTTAACCTTGGTTTCCAGTAGAGAAATTAGACCTGAATAATTAAAGGATTAAATTGTCTACTATCATGAAGATTTTGATTTAAATATCCACTTTTTGGGTACTTTTTAACAAAATCAAGCAGCGGGGCAGTGAGCTCTACCTAGAATATTCATGGTAAAAGCATTATAAATACAGTTAGTCCCCAGGTTACGGACATCCGACCTAAGACTTACAAACGGTGCCACAGGTGTGATGCATGCGCCTCAGTAACTGCTGCTCCATCATTTTCAGCCAGGGGACGCTGCAAGCGGTGGCTTGACGGAGGCTGGAGGGGGGTGATTTCACTGCTCACGCAGTGTAGTGTCCCTCGGGTGGCTTCCAGTGGCAAGTGGTGACCCGTGGTCCATAGTCACCGGGGCCACAGCTATCGCTCGCGTGCAGGACGAAGGCTTGATGGGGCCATTCGCTGCCCGCCCACTACATCACCGCAGCTACTGCTTCTGACTGGACGCAGGCTGGATGGAGCGGAGGGAGTGTTTCACTGCCTGCCCACCACACGGCTGCCCCGTTTGTTCTTGGTGGGCGGCTGGTAATGCTGCAAGGAGTGACCCGGTTGTGGCTGAACGGAGGCCATTGAGGGTGAACGGGGTAGCATTATAGTGTGCCTTGGGTGGCTGCCTGTTGAATGGGGGCGGTGGTGGGCAATTCACTGCCCAACTTTGGCCGCACCATGTTCATTCTCGGTGGGCAGACGCTGCAGGCAGCATACTATAGTGGAGGTGACTGTGTGGTGGCCAGGTGGTGAACCACCCCTTGCCACCCCCATTCATTCTCAATAGCAAGCCTGCTTGTACTGTTATGCACATAACAGGAAGTTGTCTCTTGTCAGTACATCAGACGTGCTGACGACGGGTGCCTTCCTGCTGTGATAGCTGTACAGTGCTGTGCAAAAGAGCTCATCTTAACCTTTTGTCTTCATCCTTCAAGAATGTCTCTGAAACACAAATCTGATGCAAGTGCTGGTGATACAGTAAAGAAGAGAAAAACCATCACCATTGAAAATGAAGTAGAATTAATAAAAAAAGCCAGAGAGAGGTGAAGCTCCATCATTCATTGGCAGAGCACTTGGTTACAGTCGGTCAAAAACAGCATTTATTAAAATAATGTACCTGTTCTGACTTACATACAAATTCAACTTAAGTATAAACCTATAGTCCCTATCTCGTACGTAACCCGGGGACTGTATAAAAATCCACATCTAAAAAAACAAATTTTGAAGATTTTTCAAATTTTCTTCAGCTTCAAATTATTTTCGTCTAATACTTCTCATTTGAGACTTTTATTTTTTTTTATCACAGTCAGCGTTAGGAAGCAGCTAATCATATTTTACTTAAAAATATATGTTTTGAATCTGTATCTGCCCTATCCCACAAAGTCCAAAGCTTATATTAATGTCACACTCTTTTTCTTCTCTCTCTTCATATTTTCCCACATCTGTGTGGGGCCGATATGCTTGATTGACCTTCTCGATACAGCTCAGTCCTTCACCTCCTCCTGAGTCAGACCCCTTTCCTTGAAGTCTT
The DNA here is from genome assembly GCA_026402145.1 of Polypterus bichir lapradei. Classification (NCBI taxonomy): domain Eukaryota; kingdom Metazoa; phylum Chordata; class Cladistia; order Polypteriformes; family Polypteridae; genus Polypterus; species Polypterus bichir. The sequence goes on from JANRMT010062790.1 coordinate 40,728,633, forward strand.
CTTTTACTCTATCTTTCTCTGTTCTCAGCTTCTGTTATTTTCTCTTCCCCTGTACTTCTATTCCCACCATTCTTTTGCCCACATATTCATCTCTTCTCATCACATGCCCATATTTCTTCAACCAACTTCTCTGTACTTTCTTAGATATTTCTCCCACTTTTGTTGTTCATTTGATTGTCTCAGTTCTTATTCTGTCCTTTTTTGTAACTCCACACATCCATCTCAACATTCTCATTTTTGCCACATCTACCTTCTTCTACTGGTTCCTTTACTTCCCATGTCTTGGCTCCATACATCATTGCTAGTCTTACCACTGTCTTAAAAGCCTTACCTCTAATCTTTGCCTTAAATCTTTGATAGCACAATACTCATGATACATTCTTCCAATTGTTCCATCCATATGGCAATCTGTGAGTTATCTCTGCATTCAGTTCCAAAACTTGTATTTAAACTTTCCAATCTTTATCAGGAGCTCTCCCTGCAAACTAAGTTCTGAATCTTGATCATCCTTAAACTTAAAATATTCCATCGTCTTTCTGTATATTTTCAATCCTCTGTCTTTCAAAGACCTTCTCCATTCTTTCAACTTCCTCTCCTTTCCTCCTTTGTGGTGCTACACAACTCAATGTTATCAGCAACAGTTATGTACAGGGGATTTTGATCTTTTATCCCATGAATCAACACATACATAACCAGATCAAACAGGCAAGGACTTAAAGAAGATCCATGGTTCAGACCTACAGTACTCTAACTTAGATCTTGTCTGTTACCCTAGCTTCTAAACCCGAGATTTTCACACCTTAATTTATATCCTCGACAATCTTCAAATACTTCTCTGGTACTCGTTTCTTCCTCATGCACTTCCAGACCCGTTCAGGTGACACCATGTTATAAGCCTTCTCCATATCAATAAACACCATATGCAAGCCTTTCTGTTTATGCCAATGCTTCTGTGTGGGGTATTTGTATGAGTCAACAATGCTATGGCTGTTGTACAGTATGTTCCTACCTTGTGTCTTTTGTTATTGATTTCTGAAAAGAAAACTGAGCTAGAGAGCAGAAAGATGGATTTTGCATACAATAATACAAGTTTAAACTGAATACAGTACCTTAGTGGGTTAAATAAATCAGATGTCACAAAACATACAGTAAATAAGCAATAAAAACACTAGATCAATATTTTACAGCCAGGAAGATTTAATTGTTTCTCTATCAAATACTTGTAACAATAAAGACATTCACTCAAAAACTTGAAAACCAGACGGTATCATTCAGGGAAAAAAGAGGGGACATAACATTTAAGCAGGAGCGGATTTAGTAATTTTGGGGCCAAAGGCAAACACAGGCATGGGACCCTCCACCAATCTTGTAATTCCCAGCCATTTTCTAACCTGCTTTGTCCTGAACAGGGTTGTAGGGGTCTGCTGGAGCCTATCCCAGCTAGCATAGGGTGCAATGCAGGAAACAAACCCTGGACAGGGCTGCAGCCCATCACAAGATACACACACAGACACACACACAACAAGCACATACTAGGGCCAATTTAGTATTGCCAGTTCACCCAGCCTGCATGTCTTTGGACTGTGAAAGGAAACTGGAGCACCCAGAGGAAATCCACACAGATGGGGAGAACATGCAAGCACCACACAGAGAGGACCTGGGATACAAACTCTGGTCTCCTTATTGCGAGGACAGAAGGAGGGCAGCACATTGGTGCAGTGGTAGTGCTGCTGTGCTACCCCTCCCACTTTTCAGTCTTTATTTATCCAAGAAAGACCAACTTGTAACTTAATGTACAACAAAATGCAAGCTTATGCGCTGCCAGATGGTTCATAAATGCAATTAATCTTCTTAAAATCTCTTTCCAGTGGTTTACTTCGAGAGCGATTAGATCTTGGTTCACCTGAGCTATAGCTGTGTTTGTTTGTAGTTTGTGTGATAGATTTTGGTAGCCATGTGTGTGATGTGTTCAGCAGACTTCTCTGGCTGCCTCAAGTGGGTTGAAAGATTTTTGCAGTTATTGAATCCATCCCCATTTAGCTGAGTTCTCTTTTCTCAGTTTCTAAACAGGCGGCAACAAAAGCACATCACAGAGTCATTTTTTTTGTTTTGTTCACTGTTCACAAGCCAGGATGTGCATATGTATCTTTTCTCCATTCTTCATTTGCATATAATTGTTACTGCCTGTAAATCTGTGCCCCTCTTAATTTTTTGGAAAAATTCTGCCCTTGACCCAAACTGGTCCTCTCTGCACTATTGAGCAGTGCTCAATAGCACTGAGTCATCTTCAAGTGTAACACATCAGTTAGTAAGGTGACTGCTACTCACTAGTTGTCAATATCGCTATCTTCTTCAGTTCCGTTACCACTTCCTCCTGTAAGGTTGTCTAGCATGTAGCAAAAGCATCATTTGAACAACCTGGGATGGCACTGCTGGCAGCAAACAGCAGTTCCTCTGTGTTAACAATACTAACAATAGTGCTGGCGCATGCAGCGGCTTCTTGCTGCTCTTTGGTAATGTTGGCGTTGTCAGTAACCTCCGTGAAAAAGGTTCTTACCTTTGGCAGTTTTGCTAAAAACTATCTGCTTTCCTCTTGATTCCTCCATTTTTCAGGCCCCACTGGTGTAGCCTCACTTCATTTTTCAATGTTTATACAAGAAGACTTTTGCAAGAAGCACTTTAAGACTGGGAATAGTCCATTGAAGGGTGGACTGAGGTTGGGGGGTCTGAGAAACTTATTATAGGGCATGCTGATGCTATTTTAGCCTATACAAATAATTACTTTTATATAACATTTTTCTCTCTAGTCAAACTGTTTTGCAAACTCCACATAGGGAGGACATGGTACACAATCCCATGTTCTTCTTGCTGCAAAGCAGTAGCACTTCCACTGCACCACTGTGCCAATCCCCCTTTCTCAGTCTTTATTTATCCAAGAAAGACCAACTTGTAACTACCTTTTTAGAGTATGAATTTTTAGAAACATATAAGCTTGGATCATTTTATGGGGCCTTTCATAGCTGGGGGCCTAAGGTAATTGCCTACCTTTGCCTAATTATGAAGTCTGCCTATGGATTTAAGTGAGATCTAGAGACATGTACGAGGAAAGCAAACAAGACGGTACAAGAGTAGACTAGAAGACATTTTGCTGGTACCAAAAAACCATGTGACAAATTCTGCAAGTGATCGCTATCAGTAAGTAAAATCGGCAGCAGTAATACGTCTCTACCAGGTGTATTAAGTTTTCACCAATTGTACAGTTTGAAACAGTCAGTGTGATTTCAGTTAACTGTGCCATGACTTCATGTATGCAGGACCTTTAAGAAGGTAAAAACAAAGGTGACCAGATGTCCCAGATCTAAGCTTTATGCCATAACACATTTCTGCTTCCAAATGTTTTATGCATGCCATCTGGCAACTGAACCAAGCTGTGTGCACTGTGACATGCCTACAAGACGTGCTGCACATAACATTTTGAAGTTTTTAATTTTTGTATTCAGTCCCATTGTGGAAATAACATAATAAATGAAGGCAGTGTTTGTCTGATTATTACAGTGTGCACTATGCTTAATTGATTGTTTAAGATGCAAGGGTCTTTTAAAGCTTTTATAATTAATATATAGATCTTTACTTGTGAGATGTAAATTAATTTGATTTTGGCCTGTAAGTGATTCATCATTTTATGTATTTAAACCCTGTTTTGGATTAGAAGGCCTGCTCAGGGATTTGAGTGCAATATCTTCGCATGCAGCACCCATAGGAGGTGCAGAACCATTAGACTTGTGACAATTTACCCCACAAGTTGAAGTTATAGATTTTCTGGAAAAGAAGCAGCTCCATGCTCATGGAACCTTTGTAGTCATGCAAACTTTCTGCTTTGTATTCATTCTAAAATCTGAATACCCTAGAAAAACCCACCAAGTAACTAACCTAAAAGTATGACTTCACAATCTCTAATGCCTGATAAATAAGCTATTTTAAATATCTGGATATTTTAAACCAGGGCGACACGGTGGCGCAGTGGTAGCGCTGCTGCCTCGCATTTAGGAGACCCAGGTTCGCTTCCCGGGTCCTCCCTGCGTGGAGTTTGCATGTTCTCCCCGTGTCTGCGTGGGTTTCCTTCCGGGCGCTCCGGTTTCTTCCCACGGTCCAAAGAAATGCAGGTTTGGTGGATTGGAGATTCTAAATTGGTGTGTGCTTGGTGTGTGGGTGTGTTTGTGTGTGTCCTGCGGTGGGTTGGCACCCTGCCCGGAATTGGTTCCTGCCTTGTGCCCTGTGTTGGCTGGGATTGGCTCCAGCAGACCCCTATGACCCTGTGTTCAGATTCAGCAGGTTGGAAAATGGATGGAAGGATATTTTAAACCTCTTTTTGTGATATGCCTCCATGGCTTAAGAAAGCCACCAAAGTCCTAATGCTCATGAAAAGCAAAATAACAGGCCTGAATGAATACTAAATCTTATTCTCTGTTTGGTGATATCTGTATTCCCATTTTGTTGACTATTGTTTAGGCCGTGTTATTCATTTAATTAGATTTTTCGATTAATTGTGCTTATTTTTCCTTTTTTTTATTCCATCTTGTATTCACATCTAGCAGTAATCCATTTCATACTCTTGTATCATTTTCCAAAGAATCTTGCAAGTTGTTTCTGTGCAACTTCCTCCTTGTTCATAGAAGGTGTTGTTCATCTCACATCCAACAGAATCTAACGTGGATTCTGAGAAGAAGAAGAAGAAGAAGAAGCTGTAGCTTTGGTTTAGCTCTTTGTGTGCTGACTAAGAAATTGTAGAGTTGTTCTCCAAATGTGCTTCAATAAATCCTGTTATATAGTCAATGTCATTGTTTCCCAACCTCGGTCCTCGGGGCACACTGTGGCTGCAGTTTTTTGTTCCAAACAGATTCCTAATCAGTGACATCACCTGATACCACTGAACTCATTTAATTAGCTGGTATTATTTTTCTTTTATTCTACATTCAGAAAAGTACAGCAGTATGATTTTTATATTTATAAGACATTTAGAAATATTTCTGCTTTTGCTATAGACTCTCTTTTGTTGATTTCATTATATTTTGATCTTTCTCTGTGCAGTTTTTCCCCTTCGTTGTATCTTATTAATGACAATTGAAAATGAGCAGAGCAGACACGCTGGCAAACAACACTGAATAATCAAAGGCTGCAACTACTTTAGCATCAGACTCACTAATTAGTAAATAATGGATTAATTAAACAATTGGAACACCTAGAAAAGCAGAATGAAAATCAAGATGAAAATATTGTTAAAAAAAATAAAAAATACATTATTCTCATATAACTGCTTGGTACATTTTATATATATATATATATATATATATATATATTTACTGTATATATATATATATATATATATATATATATATATATATAAAAATTAGTTTTCTAATTTCTATATTGTTCCCAAAACACAGAACTTGGGAAATAGCACATCACTTAATTAGCCCAGGCGTCCAATTAAAAACAGAAGTTGGTTGGAACAAAAACCTGTAGCCACAGTGTGCCCCCAGGACTGAGGTTGGGAAACACTGGTCAAAGTAGTCTAGCAGACTGTACCTTTTAAAGCTCAGAGCCTATTTTTACTCCAAATCAGTATATGAAGCAATGTATGCCCTCCCTGAACTGTTGGATTACTATCTACAGAACCTGGCACTTTTTTGTATATGTTACTGTATTCTCAATACTTAATTATATGCTGTGGTTTAAGGTTATTATATAACTGAACCTTCTCAATTTTTTTTCTTTTGTTTCATTTTTTATTTATTAATATGAGTTTAACAGTGACTAAGAAATTCAGTATAATGGTTGCATAAGGCATTGAGCCTAGATGGATATATAACCTCTCTATTATATTAAAGTTTTCCATCGTGTCCACGATATTCAGTCTTGACCACACCCCTCCACACCACTCACCCAGTCATTACTCTACTGCACACATTCTCTCTCCTTCCCACCCCGTGACACTCTCAGTGCTAACTCACCCTTCAATGCAATCGGTTACAATGGCAAGGCAGAAAAGCAAATTATATATTCAAGAGAGTAGATTTGCGAACAGAAATGCGAAAAAGCATAATTTATAGAATGTAAGTTAGAGGATAAAGTAATTCATATTATTGCAACAGTCTGGAAAATAAATTACCACCGATGCAGTGTGTTCTATAAAGCCATGCAAATGGGGTTGCTCAGAGTGTTGTGGAGAGGGGTGGTCAGAGGAGCCACATCTGCCTCTCTTAAATAAACCAACGACTGGGATTCTGGGGTGTGGGGAAATGTTAAGGAAGTTCTATTTGTTTTTGTTTTGTTCTTTTTTTGTTTTTTTGCACCATTCGTTTTTTCTGAGTTCGCATTGTCCAGTTAAGGCAGAAGAGCAATAAAACCTTTGTTTTGGACTGCTACAGCCACTTGCCTGTGTGGTTTATTTCTCCCAGCTGGAAAGTGACATTTCAATGTTGGTTTTGATGAGGCGTTAATGTAATTTATTTTTTTATTTAGTTTTTATTACATTTTATTATGTAATAAATTTTAAACTTCTACTTTTTCTTTTTCAATTTTACTTTTTACTATGTTTTATTATTCATTGGTATTTAAAATAGACAGTTGTAGTGAAATACTCAAGTAACTGATTTTCTGTCTATAATAACTAAGGACCAAACTGTCTTTGTTCTATGTCACACATACTCCTCTACAGTATACTGTATACCATCTCTTTAAATATAATTGCTTTATCTAATGGACGAGCACCCCGTCGCCCTTCAATCGGTTCAGCCGTGACATAGCGAGTGTCTAGGTGCCCGACCCCAGGGGTTGGCGAGTGAAGCCCCCTAGTATGCATAAGTAAATATTACATCAATATTTGAATTTTACCTGTGTGCTGTTTGCTTTGATATTGTTAGGTGTGAACGCTGGCCCCGGCACAGACAGACGGACAACATTTTTGCACCCCACACACTGTTTATTTACACTATGAATACTATTTACAAAGTCACGTGCACTCACGAACCCCAGTGCCTCTTGCACCGATTTCCCCAATGTCCAGGGCCCACAGTCTCTGTGCCTTCCTGGCCGCCTCCCGTCCTCTCTCTCCAGCTCCGTCTACTGCTTCCCGACTTCCACCTCCCGACTGGAGAGAGGCGGCCCCTTTTATGGGAACCCGGATGGGCTCCAGCTGCTTCCCGGCACTTAACGTTGGCCACACCCCTGTGGCGGAAGTGCCGGCTGCGCACCCGGAAGCCGTCCGTGTGTCCCCTGTCTTCTTCCACCCGGCACTTCCTGGTGTGGCGGAAGTGCCGGGCTCCCGGGATAATTAGGCACTGGGGCGCCGCCTGCCGGTGGCCACGGGTCCCTACAGGGCTGGGCTTCCAAGCCCTGTACCCGAGGCCCCCTGCATAACCAGGACGGACGCCCCCACTCGGTCTGGAGGAGGCACACGCCCTCCTCTGGTCCTCCAAGGC
>JANRMT010062790.1:40741113-40795358 GCA_026402145.1 Polypterus bichir lapradei
TTTTTCAAATGTGATCGCGCAATTCAGATAGAGTTGACGCGCACTACAGCCTGCATGCCTCAATAAGTCATCCTCCCCTCGCTCTTACTTTTTTACCGTTCATCTAATGAATACACTGAGTATGGCTTTACCAAAACAATCATTGATTGCGAATAAAGTATCCATTATTCGAGTATGTAGATCGGGGTATATATATACATATATATATACCCGCGTATCGCAGCGGAGACATAGTATGTTAAAGAAGCTATGAAAAAGAAAAGGGAACATTTTAAAAATAACGTAACATGACTGTCAATATACAGTAATAGTTTTGTGAGTTTTACAGAGTGTTGCTGTCATCAAGGATTTGATTATCATTATTTCTTTTAATCAGGTTCGTATTTGTAGGATGTGTTGTGTTCAAGTTACATTCCGTGTTTGTCAATCGTTGTAAAGATGACAGGTTTCATTCATCGATTCGTTTCTTACTGCATCAATAAACAGCTCGTCTTCTTCTTTATCTGAGACCTGACACACTTCATGCATGGGTTTTTTTTTTAACACTGTCTTTCTTTAGCGGGACATTCACTTTTTCCACCGTGTGCTTTGTTTCTGCAGTAGCTGCAGTTATGAATAATATGCTTGTATGTATCAGACGCTTCATATTTTTTTGCTGCCTTTTCAATTGTGTAATTCGGTTTTTGTTCAGCGCTCTTTGGAACTGTTGCTTTTTGTCTGTGCACTGCGTCAGTTCACGTGAGCCGCTCGGTGTACATGCATCGAAGTTTCCCAGCTGTGCTGGTGCCATGTCGTGCTATGTCCATGGCTGTATCTAATGTTACCTAAGTCCCGGCACTTAAAACTTTCTCTCGCAGTTTCGCTGAGTTTGTGCCAAACACCACCCTGACCATCTCATCTTCCTCTGAATAAGCACAGTCCTTCACCCGTGAATATTTACCCGTGGCAGTGTTTCTATTGGATTGCTGCTGACGGACGGCCTTATATGGGCAGGCACTAAATTACAAACGCTAGCGGCAGCCTGTCTATGAACTTAATTTAAAGTTTAGGTTTACATCGTGCTTTGTTTCCGAAGTAGCAGAACTCATGAATATGGTAGTATATGTCACTCGCTCGCTTCTTATTGTTTCGCTGCCTTCTCAATTATATAATGCATGTTTTCTTCAGCGCTTTTTGGGCCTCTTCCTGGTTTTCTACCTACTGCGTGATTACGTGGGAGGCGTGATGATGTCACACGAAACTCCGCCCCCACGGGTTTCACGCTCATCTCCATTACAGTAAATGGAGAAAAACAGCTTCCAGTTATGACCATTACGCATAGAATTTCGAAATGAAACCTGCCCAACTTTTGTAAGGAAGCTGTAAGGAATAAGCCTGCCAAATTTCAGCCTTCTATCTACACGGGAAGTTGGAGAATTAGTGATGAGTCAGTCAGTCAGTGAGTGAGTGAGTGAGTCAGTGAGGGCTTTGCCTTTTATTAGTATAGATTACATGTACAAATAACAGGTTCCATTAGTAGCAATTATTTGTAAAAGACATTATTTATATTCAGGAAAAATTAAATGATTGAAAGTGAATCCAAACAAACAAAACCTGTGATGATCTTTGAACAGGTATTCCTACCAGGATGCATCTTAAGTGCAAATTGTAGACCCTAAGCTGCACATGTGTTCAAATGCTAAGAACGTTACATGAATATTTTTGTACATTTTTGTCAACTTTAATTACTCTGTGAAAATGTATAGTACATTGCATACAATGTAATAATTTAGGTTATTAATAACATTTAAAATAGCATTGATTTTAGCAATATGACCAGTCTGTTTCCTCTGGATGTTCAGTTCCTTTGATAAAAATTAATGATTAAATCTTGAAAAAAGAAATGAATTAAAATAATCTATCAATTTTATTAATCACAAGAATATTAAATTTAATAGGGTGCCTAATTTTCATTTCACTACAGTGGTTCAGGATGAAGATTAATTGTATAGTTTGAAATGTTTAAACTCTGACATATTTAATATATAATTTTGTAAGGCTACTTTCATTAAACCTGGATAACTAAATAAATAAAAATAATAATAAGAAAAAAATATTAACAAATCTTTTCGTCCTCCTTTATAGCCTAAATGACTAATGTGCAATGCTAAGCATGGGAAGATCAAGAGTTCCTAAAAATAAGTTGAATTTCAGCAAAATGAATACCATGTTTAAAGTATGAAAATGAAAAAAAATGCAAGATGTGGTTTGATAAATACATTGTTACAGCAAATTAATCTATTCATGTAAATTTTAAAGAAAACCTTGGACAAGTAGAAGAGGCTAGGCCACACAAATATTAATTGAAAATCTTGCTGAATGGAAGGCCTCATTATGGTGCAGTCAAATGAGAAAATGGTGTGTCTTGTGTTGACATGGAAATAACAAAAGGCTTTACTTTACTTAGTGTTTGACTGAAAGAGAACAAGGACATTGACTTTTACTTAATACAACAAACATCCTTAGAAAACGCCGGCAGCTGTACTTTACACATTGAGCTTTGTAGAAGACTAGAATATGGTGCAATTAGAAATTCTGACTGTGACAATGATTGTCAAGTTATATAATAGATTTTTTGGCAGACAGGTCGTGGAGGTATTACGGTTAGAACTGCTATTTCCAGGACATTAAGACTGAGGTCCGGCTGGAAGATTTCACTTACTCTCCCCATCTCTTAGTTAGATTTTCTCTGTGCCTTCCAGTTTCCCTCCATATTTCACAAATGTAAATGTTCAGTCAATTCTAAACGAACCCAGTTGTGGATGTGTGTATGAGAGTGACTGGTAATCAGCTGGGCTCGGCTTAGTTTTTGTTTCTGCATTGTACCCAGTACTTCCAGGTCCTTCCAGATACCAGTTTGCTGTAATGGTCAAAGTGGGTCCAGAAAAGGGATGAATAGATGGTGTTTTGTTTCAGTGTTATATTTTCTTATTTAATAATACCTTCTTTTTGTAACTATAATGTAGCACACTTGGCGAATAGGATCAGTAGAACTTTATAACAGTAAATTGATTTGAATTTGCTTGATATTCCATAGCATACCATTCTGAAACCCACTTAACCTAACCGAGAGTTGTGGGGGACTAGAGCTTACCTTGATAACACTGACCACCATTCCATTACTGGGCCTATTTACACTGTGGCAATTTGAAATTATCAATTAATCCAACCTGCTCTGATGCAACCTGGGCTCTAGTCTAAAGTACCTAGAGGAAAACCCACCCAGATGGGCAATGGCTGGACAGTGGATTTAAATCCAGGATACTGGATACATGTAGCTCAGGTGCAATGCCACACACTTGATACTACTGTTCTGCAATTTTCTTTCTTTCTTTCTTTCTTTCTTTCTTTCTTTCTTTCTTTCAACAAGCGCTCCATTTTTTTAAACTTAGCTCTGAATGTAAAATTTTCCTTCTGGGACGTAAATTGTATTATCTCTTAAATAGCTTCATTACAATTTTTAGGACTGCTTTTGTTAATAGATTTGCTCTAACACTAAATATTTCCTATGTGACGTTAAAAAGCTATTAGCATAAAATCACTTAGAGTATGCCTAAGAAGAAAAAACAAAATGACTGAATGCTGCTTTTCAGAAAAAGTATAGCAAAGACCAAGAGTGTATGCTATGGGCCATGGCTGAATATGTGAGTCTGGCAAGCCACCAATCATTGTCAGCATCCCACTGTGCTCTGCTCCTATGGTGGGGAGGGGGGTGGTTGGGAATCTATTTTATGTTTCATGAGGCAGTATTCCCAGCTCCTGAAACCTTCAATGTTAAAGGGTTTTACCATGCAGAACATAATTTGCCCTGTATCAATGTATCAGATCAGCAAACCTGTCCATTGAGATTAAGATCTCAGCTGTTTTCCGTCAAGTAATCTATTTAAGGCACATGTGTCAGTCGAGTGAGAGACAGTCCATTTACACGGGTCATGTGACTAACTGGTGTTTTCCTTCTCTGCCTTTTTCAAGAGGTGGCACATGGTACTGTGTGTATAATGAAAAGGGAAGATTGTGCTAGCATTAGGGCAGACTAGAATTATGTTTCATTAATGATTTCATTATATTAATGCCATGATAGTAAATGTTAACCCAAAAAAAAAAGAAATGAGTGATGTGAGGAAAATTTTGAGGTCAGTAATGCATGTAATAATCCTCTGAATTATTTTTTTTATGATATGCCTCTTGATATTTATGAACTGTTTTCAGTTTTCTTTGGTCTAGGATCAAAAGCATGGAAGGCATAAAAAGCAAACAAATAATTCCCTACACATATATAGATATAGGTAAATGTGGATTGATTGACAACTCTGTGGTAACTAGATGTGAGTAAGCATGGCTGTGTGCCCACCTGCCTGGTAGAGTCCAGGTTATTGAAGATCAGAAAACAAAGATTTCTAAGAAGATGCTCTTTTTTTCCCGATAACAACAAAAATGAACTTTCTTAAACACATAATGTACAGTATGAAAATACCACAGTCAGTTCTTAAATAAGGTATAAAGTTACAAAACAAGTGTTATTTTCCCCTTCTATTTGTTATCAATATGGTTTAAATAACCAAATCTCTCTTTCTCTCTTGCTGTGAGTTTCTTTATTTTTGCTACTGTGCACCAAACTTACTTTCATTGTAAACGTTACTTTCATTGTAAAAGTTGCTTTGTATCTTTGAGACAGATTCAAATGTTAAGAAAGCTAGTTCAAGTATTTATAATTGTGCGTACTGACGTTACATGTTTTCAGCCTCTACCTTCATCATGGTTTTTGTCAATTTATTTAGCATATCATGTATATTATTGGTGGCACAGTGGTAGTGCTGTTGCCTCACAGTTAGGTGACCTGGGTTCGCTGGAGTTTGCATTTTCTCCCTGTTTCTGCGTGGATTTCCTCCAGGTACTCCAGTTTCCTCCCACAGTCCAAAGACATGCAGGATAGGTGCGTTGGCGATCCTAAATTTTCCCTAGTGTGTGGGTGCCCTACGGTGGGCTGGCACCCTTCCCGGGGTTTGTTCCTGCCTTGTGCCCTGTGTTGGCTGGGATTGGCTCCAGCAGACCCCCGTGACCCTGTGTTAGCATATAGCGGGTTGGATAATGGGTGGATGGATGTATATTATTTTGAGGTGAGAGAAGATAAATTTGGGGTAACAGGATTAACAGAGAAGGTGGAAAAGTAAATGCAAAGGGAAAGAGTAAAAGACAGGACGTGTTGGTGCTGACTGTTGAGCAAATGGATGAATCATCCTACCTAATTAACAACAAACAAAAGTTGTATAGGTGGGCCAGAGAATTAGCATGGGTATTGTTTGTGTTTATTTTGTGTTCTTTGTCATTTTGTTCCTCCCTCTATGTTTTTTTTTGGCTACTAAAAACTCTCTTTTTGCATACATTGGGCCCCATTGGTTTTGTTCTTAGTCATTATGAGGGCCCTTTGCTTTCACAATGTTTATATTTTGTGTAACATCACTAATTAATTAAAAGGTTTTATTTCTGCAACTAGACTATGCTGTACTCATTTTCAACCAATAAGCTGTTATGATATTGCCATTCTTAGACAATTGTGGTTTTCTTCAGATGTGTAAGACACCAAAGAAAAATCCTGCGAAAGACAAAGGTAACAAGCAAACTCCTCACAGAGAGTTAAAGGTCAAATTTTAGACACAGCCTCCTGGAGTAGAATTGCTAACCATTGTGTCACCATTCCAACTTAAGATTACAAGCATTTGATTGTAATCTTCTGAAACAATTAATTATTCCCCTTTATAGTGTTTCAGAGCTTGGGGAAAACTATTTTTATACTAAGAGTATACTCCACATTTCTTAAATCTGATGCCTTCATATTCCTTTAGTTTTGTGGTATCCTGAAAATGTGTTAATTTATTTGTGGGAATAAAACATATTTCATTTTCCCTAAAACTTAAAAAAGTGGTATCAGTGAGACAGATTCAAGCTTCAAGCAAGCTAGTTCAAGCATTTATTATTCTTTGTGTTAAAAAAGTGCCTTCTAAAGTCAGAGTTAAATGTAACTTCACACAAATTCAGCCTCTGCCTCCGCATGTTTTTTGGCAGTTTATTTTGAATAGTACCCTGGTGTAGCATTATTTGTGCCATTGATCATTCTAGATTTTTCAATCTAATTTCTTTCTTCACATTTTTCTTTTTCCAAAAAACATACACCCACATGACATTTGAGTGAAAATAGGCCAAAAATGTTAACAGCACAATCATTCCTGGAAGCAAATAGTGAGCTTGGGAAATATTGGTAGCATATGTCAATATGTTTTCACTGGGTGCTTCATTTTCCTCTCAAACTTCAAAACTGGGTGTATTGCATTGTTTCTTAACTTGAAATTTCCCCAGATGTGAGTGTGTGTGTGCATTTACCCTGTGATGAAGGGGTTTCTGGCCTTTTACCAGGAAATGTAAAAGTAGACTCTGGCTCCCTGTGACCCTGTAATGGAAAAAGTTGCTTTAGAGTATGGATGGATATGTCCATATTTTTATAGATGACTAGGGGGCTCTGCCCCCTGATCGCTTTGCTCGCCAACCTCTTTGTTTGGTTAATCGGATATACAATTTTAAAAGCTTTTTTTTCTTGTTTGAAATCGTTGCTGTGGTGCAGGACCACAGATTCTCATAGCGTATGGTCCATTATTTTGTAAATCCATGTTTTGTGCATTGAATGACTCTGTTTTCCATTCTTTGCCTTTTATTTCTGACCTCGATTTGTCCTGCTATTTTTTCAATTACACCTGATTCTGATGATTAATTACCTTTTGTTTGCATTAATGCGATCTTTACTATCTTTTTTTTTTTTTTTTTTGATACTGGAGTGACTGATGTAATAAAGTGTCACAAAAGTTCTACTTGAACAATTGCCAACTTCATAACCCCAAACACAACTTTCTAGCACCCTCTCCAACCAAACGGGTCTCCCTCCCCCTTACCACATCAATCAGTACCCCGCTATCAGTCTTCCGTGCTGTACTCCGTCCTCCTTCAATCGGACCTAACAGTCACTTAAAACAAAAAAAGCTTCAACTTGGCTGGGACGCTACAATACTTTCGAATTTTACTGCTTTCATATTCTTTACCTTTCTCTGCATGTGTATCGTGCCATCGTTTGTTTGAGCATTTCAAATTCCACTGCTTTCATAATCTCTTATCTGCCTTTTTTTCACTCCAGCACTTTTGGGTCTCTTTTCTCCATGCTGCTCTTTCTTCTTTGCTGAGAGCACAGATTCTCATAGCGTATAGTCCATTATTGTGTAAATCCACTTTTTTGTGCATTGAATGATGCGAAGGCGAAAAGACTTTGTTTCCACTCTTTGCCTTTTATTTCTGACCTCGATTTGTCCTGCTTTTTTTTCAATTACACCTGGTTCTGATGATTAATTACCTTTTATTTGCGTTAATGCGATCTTTACTATCTTTTTTTTTTTTTTGATACTGTAGTGACTGACGTAATAAATTGTCACAAAAGTTCTACTTGAGCAATCGCTGACTTCGTAACCCCAAACACAACTTTTTTGTCTCGTGGGTCTTTTAAATGTCTTCTGAGAACTTCGGAGAAGATCACGTCTCACGCCCTGTTTTTCCTTTCCAGGATTTTTTTTTTTATAATAGACATATACAGGGCATCACATCATTCCAGAATTCATATTATAGATTGTAGAGAATGTGAACAGCCATCTTTGATACTAACAATATTTTCCAAATGAATGCAGAATCTTTATGGTAAAAGCATACATTTCAATGAGTGGCTCAATGGTTTGTACTACTTTTTTCAACTCTGCATTTCTGGACTGAAATTCTAGCCTAGTCTCAGCCTTTGTCGAGTTTACACTTTTCCCCCCTTTATTTCGTCTACGAGTAGCTGAGATTTCCTCCCACATCTCTTGGGCAGTCATGTTAGGTTAACAGGTGACTCCAGATGGTCACATTTTAAATGAGTGTCAGTATTTGTACGAATGTGGCCTTGCAGTGAGCTATCACCCTCAGCAGGGTTTGCTTTTGCCTAGTGTTTAATGTTGCTGGTACAGACCCTGTTCCAAATGACCTTGAATTTAATTAAACAAATTTGATAATAGATAAAGGGTTTCTTTCCCATGTAGTGTGGTGGTGCAGTGCCTTTGGGCACTCCAGTTTGTAAGCCAGGGTTCTGAATCCTGGCCTGCTGACTGTAAGTACATGGAATCTGTTCTTGTCCATGTTGTTCGTTATTCCCCTGCATCCAATTGATGTGGAATTTAGTTTGATTAATTTCTGTAAATTAGTCAGTTTGAGTGCATACGTGTACCATATAATGGATTGACAACCTGTTGGGAGTTAGTTTCCACTTTGTGCCTTTGAATGTGGCTCCCCAAAGTCCTAAAATTGGATTAAGCAGTTTTAGCTAATGGTTTGATAGATACTGTATGCATTTTTGATGCTTGTGGACTATGTGATGTATAAAATCTCACACATGTCTTTTAGGATGAATATATTATTTATATACCCTAAGGTATACTGATGTCCTGTGTTTCCATTGTGACTTAGTGTTGAGCATTTTATCTGCATGGGTAGGTGCCCAGCAAACTGCTGAAAATAGTTGTTTGTACCTTTTTTTTCTTGTACTACATTTTTGATTTATTCTGCTTTATTTCATACACACAAATAAAAATAAAATTTTAATATCCTCTTAACCCCTTTTTTTCTAGTGCATGTCACACTATTTGATTGTACTTTCTTCTATTCTTGTTATGAAATGCTGGAAGAGCCCACAAGTAGAACAGAAACAAACCTACCAGGAGATGGAAGGAAGAGGGATCCAGCAGGATTGTGGTCAAAAAACAAGCTAGGTTTCAGTACCATGAGACAAAGGACCAAGTAAACAAAGCCAGAAACATCAGGCAAGAATTGTAATCAAAGGAAATAAAGCAAGACATCCTGATTCTAAAGTTTTATGGGAGCACCATATAGCTTCTGCTAGCTGAGAAGAACTGAAAGCAAAGTGAATCCAATGCATGGATGTTCAAAACTACATACTGCTATGTTACCTTAAATTGTTGGGACAAAGTGAAAGAAAATGAAGTGGACTCAAAGTATTCAGACCCCTTCACTCTCTGACCACGTTATTGTATTGTAGATTTCATTTTAAACGAATACATTTGCCATTTTTGCCCATCAGTCTACACTCAGTAACCCATAATAACAAAGGTAAAACATGTTTTCTCAAAATTTTCCAAATTTATTAAAAACTAGGGGGCTTCGCTCGCCAACCCCCGTGTTTGGTTTTCCGGATACACACTTTTAAGATTTTTTTTTTCTTTGAATTGTTGCTATTTCATTAGTTTCACTTTTATTTCAGAACTTCTGTAAAAACAATATTTGGAATCTTTCGAGTCCCAGTATGCTGAATCTTTTTAGTGAGATCAGTGAGATGTGTGTTTAATGACTTTGTACCATAATTCAGGATAGGTTTCTTTGTTTGGAATTTCGGCACAGACAAAATGATCTACATCATCAGCAGTTAATAATTTTTTTTGTAAAGTAACCAATAAATGCATATGAGGTAAACCACATTTTTGAAATTCTCTGACTTAAACTTCAAAGCCTTACAATATTTACATGCTTCTGACATATTACCCATGTCCATATATTCAATCTCTATTCGCCTTTTCGTTATTTCTCCGAGTAATAATTTCTTTTTTTGCGCTAATGCGATGTTTACTTTCTTTGTTTTGACACTGTTTTTTTTTCTGCTTGCATATTCTGCATCTTGCTCTGCATATGTTTCGCACCTACGTTTTTTTTGAGTCTTTTGAATTCCAGTTTTCATTATCTCTAACCTGCTCTGCATGTGTTTGGACCCCATGTTTTTTAACCTCTTTATGACATTTTACTTTGTTTTCTACTCTGTCTTTTATTTCTGACCTCATTTTGTCCTGCTTTTTTTTCAATGACACCTGATCCGTGGTGATTATTTTCCCTTTTTCGAGTAATAATTTTAATTTGGTTGCACTACTTCGATCTTTACTTTCTTTTTTTTATACTTTCTAATTTTTATGCTTTCATATTCTTTAACTTTCTCCACATGTGTATCGTGCCAAAGTTTTTTTTTTTGAACCTTTCGAATTCCACTGCTTTCATAATCTCTAACCTGCTCTGCATGTATATAGCGCTAATGTTTGTGAACGTCTTTATGAAGTTCTACTTTGTCTGTTACTCTCTGTCTTTTAATTCTGAGCCCGATTGGATGTGCTTTTTTTCAGTTCCACTTGTTCCGAATTCTAGATTATTCTTTTTCTTTTTTGATCTTTTTTCTCTCCAACACTTTTGAGTCTCTTTTCTCTGTGCTGCTTTCTTCTTCACTTAGTCGTTGACGTTTCATTTATAATGTATTGTCCTTATATGCTTTATATGCGCTGAGAGCCCTGGATCTGTGTGTGCTGAGTGTTTTGCTGCCGTGGCCTTATTTGATATTGGTTGTAAGTAGGGCGTGTCTTGCAAGAATCTCATGTTCTACGTCATCGCGAGACGGTCCTGGGTCAATCTCTTGTCACAAAGTCTCATGTTTAAGCTCCCCGCAAGACGCCCGGTGGCAAATCTCTTTTGTCTCGCGGGTCTTGTAAGTCTCTTCCATGATCTTAACGTGAAGATCACGTCTCGTCTCCCGTCTTTTTCTCCCAGGATTTTTTTTTTATAATAGAGAGATAAAATTTGAAATCTCTTATTCATATGTTTTCTGATCCTTAATTTGGTACTTTATAGAAGCCCCTGTGGAAGCAATTACAGCTTTGACTCTTCTTGAGTAAGCTTTGCACACTTGGATATGTACTGTTTTAGCCTTCTTTAATGGCAGACCCTCTCATGCTCTGTTAGATTGGATGTTAACTGCCATCTTCAGGTCTCTGAAGTTTATGTCTTGGCTTTGGTTGGGCCACACAAGGACACTCCCAGAGTTCCACTTAGCTACTCCAATCTTGTGTTAGCTGTATTCTTCTGGTCATTGTAATACTTAAAGATGAATTGTTGCCTCTGTCTAAGGTTTCCCTTAAGGACTGCTCTTTATTTGTCTGCATTCACCCTTCCCTCAGTTATGAACTGTCTCCCTGACGCTGCTGCTGAGAAGCACCCCCATCGCATTATGCTGCCACTACCATGCTTGACTATAGGGATGGTATTAGGTGGGTAATGACCAGTGCCTTGGCTTCTCCAAAGTGCTTAAAGTTCGATTTTTGTTTTATGATATTAGAGTATCTTCTTTGTCATGCTGCTGAAATGGTCATCCTTCTAACAGGTTCTCCTAACTCAGAGGACTTCTGAAGCTCTGTTAGAGTGACCATTGGGTTCTTGGTCACTTTCTTGACCAAGTCCCATCTTGTCTTGTCGCTCAGTTTGGTTAGATTGCCAAATCTATGAAGAATCCTGAACTTTTTTTTCCATTTCACAGTTATTGAAGACACCGTGCTCATTGGAAAACACAAAACTTTAGAACTTGTTTTAAACTCTTTCCCTGATCTATGCTTCACCACAATTAGATTGCAGGGAATTCCTTGGACTTCATGGCTTTATGTATGTCCTGAAAATGCAGTGTTTATTTGTGAGACCTTAGATACACAGGTGTGTGCCTTTCTAAACTATTTCCAGTCAATTCAGTTTGTCTCAGGTGGACTCCAGTCAAGTTCTAGACTCATCTCTGGGATAATTAAAGCTATTAGGATTTGCCTGACTGCAATATGAGTGCCAAAGCTAAGGGTCTAAATACTCAAATAAATGAGGGATTTTAGTTTTAGATTTTTAATATATTTGCAAACATTTCTGAAAATATGTTTTCACATTGTAATTATGGGGTTTTGAGTGTAGATTGATGGGCAAAATGTATCCATTTAAAATTAAATCAAAAACTGGTCAAATGGCAAACATTGCCACAATGTTGGTAACAATCCAAAACACAGCACAAAATAGAGCTGAAGTTATATTGATATATAACTCAAGAAGCTTGAAAACCAATTGCTTGATCATAAAATAAAACATAAATGAGTGTTATAGGTGCCTCAGATTATAACAATTTCATAAATCAAAACTCACAGTTATAAGTAGGAAGTAGTATGGCTAGTCAATGCATTATAGCTCAATATACCCTTTTGCCTTGTTTGGTAAAAGAAAAACATGACAATTTCAGTAAGCGACTGATTAGTTAATGTAAATGATTTTAAATTGTTCTTTCATTTATCTTTATCGCCTTTTTTCCATTAAAGGATTATGTCCCAGGACACCATCTACTTGCATACACAAACTAGTTTAGAGACACCAATCTGCAGTGCTTTGGGATGTGGGAGGAAAACATATGCAGACATATGGAGAATGTGCCTACTCTGCATGGGCACAATGCCACCATGGGGCCTGCTTTTAAACTATTTTTCATATTGTTTTGTAGAATAAACCTCGTAATTTTATTCACATGTCAACTTGTTTATTTCCACATATGAAGAAAGACACTTTAGTCTTTGCCTCCTTCTAGTCACACATCTTTCCCTTATGTTTTGTTATTAAATGTTTTACTTGTTAAGAACAGCAGTCTTTTTAAGTAAAATTACAGTTCCTTTATCAATGACAAAGGAATAGACAGATAAGACCTTTTATGTGACCTTGCGTGGCCAGATTTATAACCCTATAATAGACAACTTCATTTCTGACAGGTTCTTAAGTATTGTACAACATGACTACTTTTTAGAGTGTATAAGCACCTTTGTCTGAAGATGTTTTTGTGATACGTTTATAATCTGAGAGAACCTTGGATCTATTTTTGTATTGCTGACATAAGTGGCTAGCAAAACTTAAGAGTATGTTGACACATCTTTTCTTGCTTTAATATTAATCTGTTTTTTAGCTTGTTTTTATTAGTTCATAACCAAATTTTTAGATTCTGAAGGGTTGTTGTGATAACAGTCATTGTCTTTGTACTTTTTCTTACAGTATGTATAACTGAAATAACTGTATATAAGAGGTTATTTATATTCTAACCAAATAATATGCATTGTGATTGATTTGCATTCCTTTTTTGGGCTGCTTGCTTCCTGACACCTAATAGATAGATAGATAGATAGATAGATAGATAGCGTTACAAGGTTTTGTCACCTTTATGCCACTATAGGTACAGGAAACAAAAAGGAACGATTGTTTGTTAAGATGTGGGTGTTTGTTAATGCTTGGTAAGCAGAATCATTGTGTCTCTGATTAAAAATTTCACCCACAAGAATATTTGACATCACTTTTGGCATTCCTCGTTTAGTCATTGTATTAAATGGCTCCACCAATGAAGACAAAAAGATAAAACTTTTCTTTCCTTTGTTAGTCCTTTTTTTCTTTTTCCAATAATGAAATAGACAGAGTAATCAAAAGGAATGGCATCGAGGCCTCTACTCTGACTTTCCTGGGCTCTGCTTGGCAGTTTGGGCTTCTAGTTTTCTTTCATGTAAACAAAAGCAATGCCAATCTTGTCAGTTCTCTCCTTAGTGCTCTTCTTTTACTACATGAATATTCACACTGAGGAAGCAGTTCAAACATTATTTATAAAATGTATACATAGGTACAATAGGAGAGGCATATTACATTGGCAATTGTAAAACTGGCCTGATTTGGGTTTGTGAGAGTGCTGGCAATGCAATGAACTACCACCTTATGAAGTGTTCATTCTTGGCTTGTGCCAGAGTAGGCTCCAGTCCCCTGTAACAAATAATTGGAATAATCATATTTGAGGATCTTATCTTAAAACAAAGAGTTAATCTTGCAAATCTAAATGCATTTTCTTTCTGGGTACTGTGCTTGTTTTCTTTGTTTGTCCCCAAATGATCATGAACTCAGGAGCAGTAACTATTTAATGCATTTTTGCACCTCAAAAACTCAAGAGTGCTTTATGTTGATGGTTATGGCATTTCAAGTCCAATACCCAGACACAAAGGACTCATATCAGTTTGCTTATAAAGCAAACTGATTCACAGATGATGCAGTTTTCACAGTCATCAACACTGCATGATCCCACATTGGCAAACAGAATACAAACATTATAGGTAAAAATGCCATTTATTGAGTTTATTTTGTTACCCCACGTCACCTTGTTCCTGAAGACACCCAGAAATCTCAAAGTTCTTGGACTGAACAGCTCCCCACAATACACCAGAGTCCCTTGGTCTCCAGCTTCCTTAGACTTTAAACTCTTAAACACTGAGACACCCCAGGGCTGTGCATTCATCCCACTGCTGCTCTCCCTGTGTACTCCATTATCACGTTTGCTGACAGCACAAGAATTGTGGGTCTGATTACTAACAATAATGAAACAGCCTACAGGGAGAAAGTTAAACTTTTCCTTGAATGGTGCAATAAGAACAATCTATCTCTTAAAGTCAGCAAAACAAAGGACTTGATTGTGAACTTTGGGGGACTTGAAAGGAGTTGTACGTTTTTTGACATTAATGAGGTTTCTATGGAAAAAGTGAGTAGTATTAAGTGTGTTAGTAGTTTAATAAGACATTCTCAGACTTGGAAAATATCAGAAATGCTGAACACACTTAAGCAAGTGGTTGAGTAAGACTGATGGGTCAGGACTCCCAAGGAAATTCACACCTTGGCTTTATCAATATAGGGAGAATGAGGTATCAATGACAATGATTTAATGAGTGGACCGAAAGAGCAGCTTGCATCTCTGGAAATAGATGGTCATCACACCAAGCTTCAAGCATGTGAGAGAATATATAAAATCTAGACAGCTTGTATTCAACTACTTAAAAATTTAAGGTAGCGGTGTTAGCAAATGTGTATTTCACAAAAATTTCACAGAATTTTTCACTATAGAAAGTGCACTGCTGTGGACTGTTGAGACCCAAGCAATGACCACATTTCTTCTACAGTCATGTTGTGATGAGCTTCAGTTTTGCTCTTTTGCTGGTTTCTGTTTTGCCCTCTTGTTTCTTTGATGGGTCTTCATTTCTTTTACATTTTTTATCATTTGATTGCTTTTCTCATTCTCTGTACATTTTTTTAATAGTTGCAGGGAGCAGTTCTAATCAAATGTTAAAGTAAAAATACTACATCTTGATTAGCTCTGTGATAAATATGGAGGATAAGCTTACCTGTCTTTGCTAAATATTCACTTACTGATCCGATAAAACAAATTTGTCAAGCAGTTTTTTGTGACACTTAAATAATGGTGTAATTGTGTGTTTGATTAGTGGCTTCAGAGGTACTGTGCTACCCAACTTCAGCTTACAGTTTCAAATTAGACTTCAAAATAATGATGTTTGCTGTGAGAATAATTGTTCCTCATTAAATTTTAATTTTCAAATAATAATGAACTTTCTGAGTGTCTATGCTGGACTGTCTCTGTTTCTGAATTGTTACCAAAATAAATATTTACACCTTACTTATTCACTCCAGGTAATGAGAAAGAAAACATTTAGAGAACCGCATTCTATATCTAAAAGAAAAAAATAAGTTTATTAAGTTGATAAAGTAAAAAACAGGAAGAAACAGAGGGGAATATCTTATGTTTATCATCATGTTGTTAGATGCTGACTAGTAATAGAAACCATTGAGATGTCAATAATCCTGCAAGCTGTCTGTTGTTGGTGTTCAAATCTCTGTTTTACATTCATAAATCTGACATCTGCCTCAGTGCTGTATGCATCTGATATGCCAAATAAGAACCCCACATTATAGAACTAATGGCCATTGTGGGCATTGCTGTTTGGAAAGCTGTGTTGTCTGATCAGCACCAAAATAATTATAAATTAGTCACAAATAGAAGTGACATTTTGTACATCATTTTTCAAGTCACTAAATAATTGCACACACGTTTCTTGTAAAGCTGTATAAGGTTTCAGATATTGGTAAAGAAGCAAAGATCATATCTTTTTTGAATTGAGCCCAGACAGTCTTTTTAGAAATAGATGACAGAGAAATTGTCATTTCGACAAGATGCTGGATTTGGTTTTGGATGTGGAGGAGTGAAATGTTCACATCCTGGCCTTGTCACACTTTTGAAGCTCCTACTGTTAAACTTGAATGCTGACACTGTTTTTTTTTTAACATCCTTAGATAAAATGTAAGTTTTGCTGTCCTAATATAACTAGCCATTTGGTTTCTACCCTGGGTTTTACAATACAATACAATATATTAAAAAAACATTAAGACCAATTTGCCAGTTTAACTACTCAGCAGTCCAGGATCTACCTTACAGACGTGGCATATTAAGGAAGAGCAGAAGTGAACTGGTACCAGCAAACGACACCCTGACTAGGTGGCCATAAGATTTCAGAGAACCATCTCAACTTCAAAATGAAAGCCAAGTTGAGATTTGAAACCAGATAATCATCCAATCTGGATTTAGTGGTTGAGATGGGGGTGAAGAGAGGGTCATACATTTATAGCAGGAAAAGAAAAAGGGGAAAAGGTTGGTAAGTCACCTAACTGGGCAAAAAGAGCAACAGCTTATATTGGATGTCTTAGGTAGGCTTTAAGGTTTTGCCTGCATTTCTAGTATTTTAATATTTGGTGTTCTTTTGTTTTCAAGCCTCCCTTAGGTTCATTTTGTTAAATGCATAAATCACTAAACTTCAGTGCCATTATTTGGGTTGTGGGGAAATGATAAGAAGCATTCATTTTTGATGCTAAGGTGACAAACACTTTTTGTCAATGAGCTTCACAGGCTTTGAATTTTGTGTTTTTAGAGTACGAGTGCAAATGCATCTAATAACCTGTTGTTAGACAGGTCAACATTAATTTACAACCATAAACACACTCACATAAATTGTTTATAATGTTGCTTACTCTATAATACAGTATATCTGTCTTGGTATAGTGAAAAAATGAGTCTCATTATCCCTGCCGATACACTGACATGTTTGAAAGTATATTTATCTTCAAGAGCTAGATGTACTTCTTTTCTACTTGTAATACGTCCCTGTTGTCAGTTTAGTTGTCACTGCCTTTTTTTATAAAACAGCCTTTGAAGAAAGAAAAAGCATATTGCTTAATGGAAATCCTTGAGCTATAGATCTGAAGTTAAACAACAATATCCATTTTATAGTATCTGTGATTAGCCTTTTGACAGTCCCGATCTGCTTGGGTGACTGTGCTGACTGCGCCCAATCAATTAGCTCGAAGAAGACGGACTCACTGGCTGTAGCTTTTGGCTCCTCGTCACCAAATGCTGCACAAAAAAACTTGTTTAACTGAGTGTGCTTGTCTTTTTTTATGAAGAAGCAAAACCCAAAATGGGTTAATAGTTAAAGGTAGCTATAAGACTCATAAGCTTGTAAATTCTTGACAGAACCCTCCTGGGATTCATGATGAAAGCTTGTTTAAGACTACAAAGAAAACCGGAAAGGTGAAAGATGCAGGAATCTTTTATGTACTGTAGACAACAGCCTTTGTGTTCCTTATAGTTAACTGTGTAATCCTGAACACTATTTTTTATTCATTTTTTAAACGGGCCATCTTAGCAGCTCAGTGGTTTGTGCTGTATCTTGGTTCAGATGTGAGTTGTTGCTTATTTGGAATTTATGTATTCTTCCTTTTTTCTTCTTTTCATGTTTTTGTGTTGCCAAAGACATATTGCTCTAAAGTCAGCTGGTAATTCCGAATTGGCTTGTGTGTCCTTGTATGGACCCTGTGATAGAATGGCACTGTATTTAGTGCTGTTTCTTGATGTGCCCTGTGCTGCCAAAGTTCCAGTGTCCCATGACCGTGAATAGGATTAAGAGGGTTTCAGAAGTAAAAACAAAATATTATGCATTGGCTCAAATAAAAACATAAAAGTCTGTAGCCATGTTTTAATTGTTTTGGATGCACTTCTTTATTTTATTTATGTACAGAGTGGAGAAAAATGTATGCACATTTTTTGAAAAGCAACGCATCTAGAAAACTACAGCTGTATTGAATATTGATTATGTGTTATTGAGAATGTATATGTGAATAACTTTAATTTGAAGTGAAACAGGCTGTATAGTCCTTGAGCAAAGGTTCAACAAATAATACTCTTGGTGCTGTGAAAGAACACATTGAAAATGTTGCATGACTTTGAGTGCTTCCAGAGTGCAAACTTATATAATCATAAACGACTGTAGCAAAAATTCACCTAAGGCATTGCTTTTAGGATAAATGGCTAAGGTATGTTGTGAATCAGGGAAGTTCTGGTCACTAATAAAATAAACATTTGGTTTGTCATATTCTATTCACCTGACACGGACAAATAAAGTTTCATTTAACTTTCAGGTTCTCTGATGTTCTACTTTCATATAATCAGCTAAACATGTTGCCCCACTTTTGTGGGTGAATGAATAATTTCTCATATGTTTTTGCAAAATTTGTTCTTAGCAAGTATCTGCCTGTACTACAAATTATTGAGACAATTGACATCTATCCTAATTTGTACCATACTAACTAAATTTTACTCCTCAATCTCATTTTCTTTGGTTTAGACCATTTGAGGATTCTTTCAGTTTTTCTTAATAGGTAATTCTGCACCGTCCTGGGATATGTCTGTTTGCTCTTCTCAGGATGTTATTTTGTGCTGTTGTTAACTACTTCTAATAAAAAAAAAACAAAACTGCTTTATATTTATGATTTGTATTGTCACAAACACTTTCAAAAAGCACCTTTACTCTAACATTTTATTAGGATTATGATTACTGTTTCTGTCCATATATTTTTGAAACCCACTTAGCCATTATAGGTTCACAGGAGTCCATAATTGGACACAAGGCAGAAAGCCTTCAGTCCATCGTGCTGCACACCCATAGCATGGCCATTTTATTGTCATAAATTAACATTTATAATGCAGGAGAAATTAGGAAACCAAGTGCAAACTAGACAAATGTGAAATCTCCTCACAGACTAAACTTGAAGTCTAAGCTGAGTTATATTGGTTAATATTTTAAATGTTATTGCAGGCTTAACTTGATTTGCAAAATTCCTCTTTAAAACATGTTATAGCATACTTAAAGAATTAACATTCAAAGTGCTACTTCTACCTCCACAAGAGATTCACTTTCCTGTCAATTATTTTCAGTCTGTGTGAACACTTTGAAAAATTTTATTTGTACACTTTTATAATGTGTCAGGCTTTTCCTGTCTGGCATACAAGATGGGGTAAAAGGTAGAAGGCAATATGCAGCCTTCTAAGTCAAGTACAGAGAAGTCACAGAGCTGTAGAGATGAGTTGACCCCAAAGCCCCTACCCTGCCAGAGGGGACACCAAAGCCCTGCACTGCCAGAGGGCTGGAAGGCTATTGCTGACTCCACTGTCAAGGAGAAGACTGAGAGCAAACTCTAACAAGTTTGTTATTACTCCATTCCAATTGCTAAATACCTTTACCATGTTAGACTGGTGATGAAATGGAAACGTAATTGCTGTATTGTATAGTTGGTATTTCCCAATAGTGTATTTTTGCTAAAGAGCAAGCATTGTAGATTTGAGTTAGATTGTTTTGTGTATTTTATATTATATTAAAAAGGAAGGGGTTTGGAAGCTGTCTACATCTTTTGATCTATGTGTATTATTATTATTATTATATTTCAGTTTCAATAAGCATGTAGAAAATTATAGATAGTGTAGATCCAGAGGTTGAAATTAATTTACTGAGGCTGAAGTTATTTCTGGCAGGTCTGTTATTTTATGTATCTAGTTATTTGAGTTTTTACAACTATAAACATCTGCATAAGAACAAGACAGTGTTCACATAAACCAATAATTTCTTTAATTTTTGATTAATGTTTGAAAATACAGTATTTCTTGTTTGATTGATTTATGTTTAAAGCATGGAGTTTTATGGAAGAGCACTGGGATTTTGTGGATATTTTTTGTCAATTATTTACTTTCAGTGAATAGCACAGTGGTTAGCACTGCTGCTCATGGTTATAAGAGCAGTGGTGTCCTTACTGGCTCAAACTGTGCATGGGGTTTGCACATTTCCCCTCTGTACATACCGGTTGTCTTCAGCTACCCTGGTTTCTGCCCATATCCCAGATACTGTGTATGCCATTAGGTTAAAATGTGTTTGCAGTACGGGCCTGCATACATGAGTTTATCTTACTAAGAAATGACATCCCATCAAGAATTCTTACCTGTTGCAGATTCTGGTTCACCACAGCCTTTGAGTAAGCAGATTAAGGGACCTTTGAGATTCACAATATATTCATCTATCCATTTTCAGTACCTGTTTTATTTGTGGTTTCTGATTACCTGGAATGTTTCTTGAAAACTTTACTGCCAAAACAAATAATACTTGTGTACCAGAATTTTGTACATAAAACAAATAATTTGTTTAAGTCACTGATGTTAATTAAAAACAGCAAGTAAGATATGCTTGGCATAAACTCCTGACAGCAGTTTGTCTGAATGTTTGTCTCCTCTTTAGTTTCTATCATGGATATAATTATGAGTATAGACTTCCAATTGTTTTCCTCTTGATGCCTTAGATATTAATTATTGAAAAAAAGGTAAATATTATTTAAAATACTTATGATTTTTTTAATTGCACTATGGAAATGACACAACTGAGGTATTTCTGTTAGCAAACTAATCAGTATACAAACTTGCTTCTCTACCCCCAGAGTTGCCAAATTTTCTTTTTCACTTTTGCACTGTTTCTAATTAACATAATTTACTGAGGTTATCTCCACTTGCTAACAAGCCAGCATGATGTTCATTTTCATAAAGGCATTTTAGAAAAATAGCTAAAAGAATACATGTTATCTGTGTTAGGTACTTTCTGCAATAGCTTTATTGTTTATTAGAAGTAAAATCTATATCTGTAGTCTAAGAGCCACTATCAAACTAAAAGAAGTCAAGGAATGCAGAGCACAGTGTGTAAATGGGTGCAATATTGGCTTTAAAGGGGGAAGAACACATTTTTAGAGCAAAGAACTTTTTCTGATGTGAAAAGTGGTGTCCCTCATGGTTCATTGCTGGTCCTGCTGTTTTTTTTTGTTTTTTTTTTTTATATATATACGTAAATGATCTGGATAAGAACATAAAAATCAGAAAGGCAGTTACTCTACAATCAGTCACACCACTACAGAATCATGTGAACAGGCTGCAGACTTAGGAAAAATTGTGGTAAAAGAAACTTAATACAACTAAACGTATTACTTATAGGAAGTAAAATGGTATTTTTGAACATACAATTGTAGATGTGAAAAGTAAAAGAACAAATGAGAAGCACCTAGCAGTTGTAGTGGACTCTTCACTTACTATATCCTGACGGTGTACAGGAGCTGATAAAAAGCTAATTAGATGTTAGATTAAAAAGCACAATGTACGGAGTAAATGTCCAGAGGAATTATGATAAAGGGATAGGATGTAACGCATATTGTGATGCCTCAGATGGATTTGTTTGTAGTCTTTATCTCAATTTTGCAAAAAATAAAAAAACAAACTTAACAAAGCCAAGTCAGACCTCAGATTAGAGCAAACTGGCTAATTTCAGTACTATGAGTTATGAGGAAAGATTGAAGAAGGTAAACCTTTTCAGTTTAAGCAAATATACATTAAGGGCTGATTATGATTTAAGTGTTTACAATTATAAAAAGGAAGGTGGTTAATTTTTTTAAAACCCCTGGACCAAGTTATATGGTAGACAGTAGTACTTTGAGGGCCTACAGGAACCTGACTTGGTGTTACTGTGGAGAATTTAGGTGAATGGGGTTGACGAGCTAAGTTGAATGTTGTAAGTGGAACACTGTCTGTGTGGCTTGCCTTGCATTTATTTGTTATTTGTGTCTGTTATGTAAGGGTGTTAGGTTGTCATGGTGGCACATGTAAAGAAGGATTCTTAGGCTTATTCCATGTGTGCCCACTACGTGGAGTTTGCATGCCATGTCCACATGGGTTTCCGCTGGATGCTCTGGTTTCCTCTCACAGTTCAAAGACTTTCAGGTTAACTAAACTGCCATTGCCAAGTTGGCCCTGGTGTATGTGTGTTCACCCTACAATTGACTGGTGCCCTCTGTAGGGATTGTTCCTGTCTTAAGCCCTGTGCTTGTTAGGATATGCGTCAACTTCCCTGCAGCTCTGCCCTGAATAAGCATATTAGGAAACTAGGAGTCATGATTTATTGGAAGAAAAACAGGTAGATGGAAATGTTTTATGTGGCTCCATCTTTCCCTTCCTTTCTGGGATAAAGTGATACTTTTTTTTGCATGACTGAGTGATCGTCATGGGTATATTTTAGCAATATAATTTCAACAGTAATTTTTTGTGCAGAATTAAATGCATTGATTTGTCCAGGCAAGTCATTTCCCTGAATTTGACATGCTTGCCAATTTCACAGAGAAAAACTTCAAACAATACCCCAGCCAAAATATAACATACAGAAACCTTTGAGAGTTGATTTTGCATGCGTCAATTGCTCTCTATCTGCAGGCCATCATCCCTGATATCTGTAAAACCTGACGGGTTAATTTATCTGTGCTGATTATGTCTGAGCGGCATCAGGTATATTAATAAGCTGGGTGGAATATGTACTGTACTGTGACATTTTGTAAATGCAGGTATAGTCCATTGACACAGCAGTAGGAAATCATTCTAAAATAGTATGCAATATGACTAACTTTTGAGTTCCTTGAAAGATTTATATGTTTTGCTTGGGCAAAAGCATTTGTTTGACTTCTGTTCAATATAACAAACAAAACTGTATCATAGAAAGCTGTTCTCCGCAATTTTCACTTTAAGATGTGTCATTTTTTACATTTATATCTCCCTTCCTAATGTGTATTTGTGCCTGATTTCCATTCTGACCCCGTCTTCACAGAGTATAACATCTCCAGGTGATTCAGATCTAAACTACAGAACTAGCTGGAAATCACTGTTTTCATATGCTAAACATTCATCATAAAAAGGATTAGACAAACAGCAAAAATAATTAGCCAATAACAAATTATATAAAATAAGTGACTGCACTTTGCGTTGCCTTTTTAAATCAACGCCTACGCAAAGAAAAACTATTTTATATTGGTATGTAATCTGTCACTGCATTACCTAATAGATCTGAATATGGCACAAGATAATTGTTCTCATGCATCTAATTAATTAACTCGGCATTCATGGTAATTAAATGATTATGGAGATGATTGCTGCAGGTGAATGATTATTAAGCATGTGATTTAAATCAGATGTTCCACTCACATGTATGGTAAAAATATCAAGAAAAAATATCTTTTGCTTTGTCACTTGTAGCATCACATTAGTCACTGGTTGGCATTCCAGCTGCTGGCAAAGGTGACAATGGATGATTTAATTGCTGCCTTTGGTGCAGCATGTTAGGGGTCTGTGGTGGTGCAGTTTTTTTATTAAAAATGGTAAGGCAGAGCAGATCCCATGAGTGTAGTTGGGTGGGAAAAAAGCTAGGCAGTCGCAGATATTTTGATGAGGGACCTTACTAATTGTCCTTAATATGCATGAAAGCAGTTAGCACAGCTCTCCCTCATCGAGGTTCCACGGTTCATATGACACACCTGCACTAACTAGGCATAAAAGGGGTCTTAGACTGAGAATAAGTGATCGAAAGCTGAAAGGGCGACTAACAGAGTGGTGATAAATCAAGAAAGAAAGGGAGTGTAAAATGTCAGGATCAAGACTGAGTCAGGTACAATGGCAGGTGGATCAGGGTGCAAAGTAAGAACAGCTCCTGCTAAACTTTGGAGAGGAGCAGAAGCAGCCACTCGCTTTGGTGAATTGTTGCACAGACACCAAAAGTTGGTTGTGCTACAGTGGAGCAGGGTTTGGCTGTCTCCATGTATGCCAAAGAATGTTAGTAGGGAGAAGAGCCAAAGGTGGTTGACTGTGTTTGTCAGCATCTCTGTCGGCTGAATAGACCTGATGGGTGAGCACAGAAGATGGGTTCAAGAAAAGGATGTATTGGGGCTCAATATCCAGAGGGAAGAAAAAAAGTAATTGATCTTGATTGTGTTTCAGTTCTTGATTTTAACCTTCTCAGTCTATTTATTGACTCACCAATAATATATGGAGTTTTAACCTCCACAAGGACAAACTTTGCACTTCAGTTCTTGCATGTTTCCTTGATTTCCTGTGGAATAAAAGCACTAAGCAGATTTCACCAGTCTAGCTCGTTTGTGCCTTCATAAAACTAGTCTACCCTGGTCATGACTATCGATGCCTTAGGGAAAGGGTGTTACTAAATTGTACGTGGGCATGCAAGTCATCATGATGCCTTCGGTTGGTGGTTTAGTGGCACATACTGCATTTACCTTCCCTTCTTCATATGCAGTCATGGTATGCCTATTACATAGTTTAAAAGCTAAAGTAAAAACTCGTGATTTTATTTCCTGCAGCTGCATTTCTTCCCAATATAACCACAGGTTTCCATTTTGCAATTGTTTGGATAAAGTATCCTGCTAAACTGAACCAGAAAAAATTTGATTCTTATTAAGCAGTTACAGTATAGCATAGCAGCAAGGTGGAAATGAACAAAACAAAAATATTATTAATATTACAAACCAACAGACTACTGAAGGGAGCCAGTTCAATTCATTTTTTAATAATAACATATTTTCTTGGCAGTTTGCGCACTTTCTCTTATTGTCTCTGTTGGTAATTTACAGTTTTAACATGGCATCTTGTTTTACCATTTTTCACAGTTTTATCATAGTTATACCTTATAGTTGATATAAATAATTGACAGATTATTTTTATCATATACATTTAGGTCCATAAATATTTGGACAGAGACAACTTTTTTCTAATTTTGGTTCTGTACATTACCATAATGAATTTTAAATGAAACAACTCAAATGCAGTTGAAGTGCAGACTTTCAGCTTTAATTCAGTGAGTTGAACAAAAAGATTGCATAAAAATGTGAGGCAACTAAAGCATTTTTTAACACAATCCCTTCAGAGAGTGTCTTATTATAATGCACATAGAAATATCCTACATTTCATGCCTTACTCAAAGTATAATATTGATATTGGAATACATTGACAAATCTATTAACCAAGGCACAGATATCTGACAATGCTGCAGAATCCAAGTCTTTAATTTCATACAGCTAATGAAGATCTTAAGCTGTATTGTGCCGTGTTTGTCTGTGCCCTTTGACACACCTTCCACATATCATTACCTGCATTTAAAAAAGTCTGCTATGTTCTCTTAAACATGGATGCCCCATTAAAGCTGAAAAGTGAGTACTTCAGGCCGGGGTAAAGGCTGTGCAGGGTGTTGCTTGCTCTTGACCAACAGAATTATAGTCAAAGTGTAACACGTCTTGTTATTTAGGCAATGACTGATGTTAGGCATGTTTGGATTCTTCAGTCCATTCTATTCAGCATGTAACAGTTTTCTATACATAAGCAGCTCTGCAGCTTTTTCTTCATGATGTCTGGTGTAACACCTGTAGAAAATCCAGATATGAGGATCTTTGTCCTTCCTTGTGCTTCTTTAATCTGTCTGGGGCAACCAAAACTGACTCTCACAATCTACTTATTATTGAACTGGGTGAAAATGGCCTTTTCTTCCAATGGTTTTTGCCATTGGTTCTATACTTTCACCACATGATTTCCTGTGAGCTTTTTTTTCTGGGGATGACATTGTATTTTTAACTCCCAATACAGACCCTGGGCCGTTTCTACATAAAAGTATTCTGGACCTACCTTAGGTTTTCCATGAATCGTTAAATATTTAGGTTGTTCAGACTTTGTTTTTAGACAATATATGTATAATTTATAATGTATATATAATATTATTGTGCTGGTTTGGACATGTGCAGAGGGTAGATGCTGAGTATTTTGGGAGAAGGATGTTAAAGATAAAGCTGCCAGGAAAGAGGAAAAGAGGAAGGCCTAAGAGAAGGTTTATGGATGTGGTGAGCTAAGACATGCAGGTGGTGGGTGTAACAGAGCAAGATACATAGGACAGAAAGATATGGAAGAAGATGATCTGTTGACCCCTAATGGGAAAAGCCAAAAAAGAAGTAGATTATATATTATATATAATATTGCTTTTTGTTTTAGGTTAAAGTGGAATCCTGAAATAGATCCCCATGGAATAAATACAAACTCAACACAAAGAGCAGCCCACCTAGGAATTATACTGTAATGATGCAATACCCTTAAGTGAACCAAGCATCATTATATGGAATAACTATCTACTGTATCTACTTGTTATATTGATCTTTTTTATATGTTAACACATCACAAGCAAACAGCCTGCACTGGCAGTACAGGGTACATATTTTCTTTATGCACACAAAAATAGGTCCATTTAAGATCTAATCAACCTGAAGCCCACAGTTTTATGGTTTGGGAGGAAACCAAACTACCTGGAAAAACCTACACATATAGAATGAGCCAGCTTTGTATAGACCGTGACTAAGCCAAGATCTGTTGTCAGGCCCATTTAAGTAGGAGCCAACAGTGTTAGCCACTGGGTCACTGTTAGGGCTGTCCTAACAGCATTATAGGCCACCAGACAAAGCAGTGCACTGGGGCCCCTACCTACACAACCACTCACAGGAATAAAAATGTACATGGTCGATTAAATTATATATAGTCATTGTATTGGTCATTCCAACAAAATAACTGTACAGCAACGACTAATCAACATAAACGTTTAAACAATATAACATGAGCCTTGAAAAACACAAAAATTTCAACATATAAATGATACTCAATTGGTAAACCATACAGATGGAGATGGCACAGTATGAAATTACAGTGAATTATTTATTATTAATCAAGTGTTCAACACAAACATTTGTGAAATTTCTTTGTAGAGAATTGAGCTGAAGTAACATTAACATATATACTTTTACGTTATGTAGTGCTTGAGATCTTTACACACACATGCACGTGAGGTTGCAGAGGTGAATGCCAATGTCCACTTGTAACACAATAACAGATATTTATAGTTTAGTATAGTATATCATTTATTTATTGGCATCATGTCACTACATATATAGATTAGAATGGGGCCCCCGGGCAACTGCCTAGCGTGCCTGTGCATTAAGACGGCTCTGGTCATTGTGCGTCCCTTGTCTCTGAGAAGAACCAGACCCTATATTGTAACAGAAAGAGCATTAAGGAAGTTATTTGTAAAAATAGTTTTTCCAAATGTCACAATTTACTTGGCTGTGCTTATTTACAGAGTTCAGTGCATTTGACTTTAATTGCACATTTACAGAGATCCCTGAAATCTTGAATATAATGATATTTCAATTTTATTTTACTCTATATGCTACACACCCTCTTTTATAACAAGAAACATTTTACAGTAACCATTTTGTGTCTTTTTTCAATTACACAATACAAACTTTATCTTCTAAATGTTAACTTTGACTCTTCCTTATCTAAGGCAAAAGTGTCAAGTATTAAAAGTTGAAAAAGTGAACTATTTGAAACTCATATTTCATGATGGACATAACTGAGTTTTAGATAGATCTGGAAATCAATATAATTTTTATTTAAATTAAGCTACCTATCATAAATGTGATTAAGTAATGCATCAACAGATAACTGCAAAAAATGGTTTGCCCCTGGCAATATTATTGACCCAAGAAGAGAGTGTTTCAAAGATTTGTTTCTATAGACTGGTGCTATAAAACATTCTTGTCAAGTTATATCTTGAGAAAAAGATCTGTGTGCTTTAATTAAGAATAATCTGAAAGTAACAGAAGAGATACTGAACTTTACTTCAAGTGAGAGTAGTCGTAACTTTTCCTTTAACTTTTGCTTTCGTGTTGCTCAACACCTGGTAACTTATACTTGGCAATGTGTAAAAACTGGCAACAATAAATAAATAAAGGGTGCTGCATGATGAAGATTGAGGAAATGGGACATGTGCTTGCCTGCCAAAATGTAGTATGAAAATGAATGCATTAATAGAGTTATACATATACATCTTCCTCATTTCTTATGTGGGTTGTCTAAATTGGAATTTCTGATGTGTATTCATTACTATGTACACATTCACTGCTTTCATTTCCATGTGTTACGCACTGCATTCATTTATAGATGTTGCATAGCTTTATGCTATATGCTTCTTGGGAATGTACATGAAAGATTCAAATTTGTCATCCATGAGCCATAAATAGACAAATGCTGTGCCCTATTATGTAATGGGTATAAGGGAAGTGAAAAAGAAGTTTTTGAAGTTCATCAAAGATAGAAAATTCTCAAATGAAGTGTAGAAAGAGCACGATGGCGCAGTGGGTAGCGCTGCTGCCTCGCAGTAAGGAGACTCTGGTTCGCTTCACGGGTCCTCCCTGCGTGGAGTTTGCATTTTCTCCTCTTGTCTGCGTGGGTTTCCTCCGGCTACTCTGGTTTCCTCCCACAGTCCAAAGACATGCAGGTTAGGTGCATTGGCAATCCTAAATTGTCCCTAGTGTGTGCTTGGTGTGTGTGTGTGTGCACCCTGCAGTTGGCTGGCACCCTGCCCAGGGTTTGTTTCCTGCCTTGCGCCCTGTGTTGGCTGGGATTGGCTCCAGCAGACTCCCGTGACCCTGTACTTAGGATATAGCGGGTTGAATAATGGATGGATGGAAGTGTAGAAAGCTGTTAAAAGTTTTGAAAATGTGTGAAAACTGTTAAAATGGAAGAAACTCAACAAATACTCAAGAATTTAATGACTTTGATGTACGGTGTTATTATCTTACAGCTGTCCTTGAATTCCTGGTGAAACAGATGGATCAGGATATTTATGATAAGGAGAGGCAAAGAGCTGAATAATGGGCTTTCAGAGGCCATACTGTATGTACTCCCACCTGCACCCCACGCCCTGAGTCGGACTCATATAGGAAGACTGCCTGGTGCTACTAAGAAATGCAGTAAATCAGGAAACATCTGACCACCTGGCCTCTAAAAGCTCACAACAGGCCTATCCTTGTGGTCCATCTGTTTTGCATGTAACCATTCAAAGATGATGTATCTGCAGTTACTTCAGCTCAAACATGTGGAAATATTTAGCTGCCTATCATTTTGTCCTCTTTTACCTTTGGGGTTTTCTAACGCCTCCTCACTGACAGGATTTTTTCGAGCAAATTGCTTTAGCCTCTGTGTATTTACATATTTAGATCCCACGTTTTTGTGGGTTGCTGCCATTACAAAAACACATAATTGGGGCTTATACACTAAACTATTCACTCACAGTATGGTCATTAAAAAATCTGTTTATTTTGCCTTTTTCATTGTCTTTCCCAGAATTTTAGGTTCTGACTTCCTGACCATGTTTCTTATAATCTTAGCCACTAGTATTATTTTACATTTGACAAACTTTTCCAGGGTTATTTTTGCTTTTTTTATTTAGTTTTTAGCATTACTGGATTTAACTTTCTTTAGACTTTTTTATTTACTTGTTGCTTTTAATTTTTATGTTCATATTGTTTCAAATAATAATCTTGCGTTCTCCATTCTTGCTAATAAATAGCGGCTCCACTTCATTCTGGCTTCATGGCTTCTTCTGGCCACCTAACAAGGACCGTGACTTTATTGAGCTATCGGTGAATTCACGCATCCAAATGATGCATTCACCTAACTGGCAACTGTAAGGATCTAAACAATAGTCTTCAATCTTAATTATGCTATGCTGTAGAGATTGCAGGTTTTCATTCCAGCCAATCTCTTGATTAGAAAATTCAACAAATCAGTTATTGCTGCAAATGTACCATAACTATTAGGGATTCATTTTTGTTCACAACCCCTAAATGTGTCTTAAACTCATAACGAGCACTTTCAGAGTTGTTACTTGTTTTTTTATCAGCTGTGAATGAACAAAGCAACAGCTCACCAGCTGACTTAGTCATATTTGCACCTATGTCTTTATCATAAATAGTTTATTTAAAACCTTTGGACATAAAGGAGGGAGAAGCATAAAGTGCTAAGAAACACTAATCTGCTTTGGTTAAAAGAAAATGTTTTGTAATATTGAGAAAAATGTATGACAATGTGAGAGCACTGAAATGCCATGTAGTTAAATAACGTGTGTCTTTGACAGCATGGACAGCATGAATTGTATTTTAATTCAGACATTGGCTAGACAAAATTCAGTAGCCCCTGTGGCCCTGTGTGGACCTGATTTGGGAGTCCTAGTCTGTTCACTCCTGGGTTCATCTTACTTCCAGCCATCCTTGTGGTGTTATTCTGTGTTTTCAATTTGCAATATCGCAGTTCTATGTAATATACATATAATAGCATGGTGAAAACTCTGACGGAAAGCTTAATTAAGAACTTGTGTTAAATTTGAGCAGCACTGCCAGGACAACCACTTGTGGAAACATATATGTTTGTGAAGGTTCTCACCCCTCCCTTTATTCCCTGAACCCTCACTGTTGATGAGATAAAACAGGCCTTAAACAAATGATGATGGGCTTTATGCAAGGGCATATATGCTACACACTTGTCCTGGTTTGGGACTTAGAAGAATATGGTCACTTTAGAATTTACCATGTTCATATGGTTTCCATAATGGTTTGCCTTTCACTTTTATTATTCCCTATCATTTGTCATAACTGAATAGCTTCTCATGAAAATTACTATAGTCTGGCATGCTTATGCAAATAATGAAATAATAATAATAATTTTTATTTTATTTCAATATTATATTTTTTAATTTAGGTTATGTTCATTGGGAATTGCAAATTGTGTGAATAGGGTGTGCATGTGTTTATGTGTGTGCAAGTGAGAGTGGTCACTGTGATGAACTATAGTCCAGTTCAGGCCTATTTTCAGCCTTTTTCTCGGTCCTGGTGAGATTGCATTTCACACCACAACCCTGAAATGGACTGAGAAGGTTCTAGAACCTAACTATTAAACTCAGTCCATTGAAGGCTACAGTGCCTGCATTGCCCTTAAACACAACTGAACATTACACCATAAAGGCATTTTCTAACTTGCTATATCTGTCAAGTAAGCCAGATTTATTTATTGAGTGTTGTTTGTACAGATTACTGTCCACCTCTTTGTACGTGTTCTTTTGTGTCTTTCTAGGGAGTGTTGACAACTGGCTAAGGCACCCTGTTTGACCTGTAGCTATGTACTTGTAAAGCATCTAGGGATTAGGTTTTATTAGGTTTTATGTAAAGCAATTACTATTTAATTTTTATTAAAAGTTTTCTGTGTCTACTGTAGCTACAAATGAATTCACATAGTTAAAGTCCAAACACTGTATCTTAAATTCTTACCCGTCTTTCAGGTTAGGTTATAAACTAAATTTAGTTTAGATATTAGGTGAAATCCTAGGGAAACACTACACTGTGTGAGCAGTTAACAGTTTTGGTTTAATAAACAGCCTTTACAAAGTCTATAATCATTTGTGTGTGTGTGTGTGTGTGTGATGTGAGTTGGCATAATGGTGCAGTAATTAGCACAGTGTCTGCAGAGTTCTAAACTGACATTGATTCCTGGGCCAGGTGACTTCCTGCATTGGATGTATTACTTTGTGTCATGTCTACAAGGTTTTCCTTTTCTTACATGGGATTCCAATAGCATTCAGATATGGTTACAAAAATGACACTTGCAGGCACTAAGGGAGGTTCCTGTAAAGCCCTAGCTTCTTCAGTACCTTTAAGTTGCTGTCTGCTGAATGGCTACCATTTAAAATTCTATCTAATCTAAAGAGCATTGTGGAAAAACGTAGCGTCATTTCCTCACAGGTTGCAGCTACCAGGCAGCTCTTAAAACTATTTTCCCCCTTTTTACTTAATGCTGGCAGAGTACATTAGAAATAACCAAAGAAAAAAGTAAACAGCATTAATTTAATAATCTCCAGAGAAGCTATCATGTGTGGGCAGAGGATTTCTTTTTTTTTTTCTTAATAACATTGATTTTTCATAGTAGTAAATTAGCACATTTTTTCAGTAGTGTTTATTAAAATTGTCCCAGCCCTTATGCATATTTTAATATATCATTATGTCAAAAGCTACTTTTTATATTCTGGAAAATTCTGTTAGTTTCAGCCACACAACAGTAAAACAATTCGCAAAGATATCATGTTTTGTTCTACTGTTCCACAGTTTGGCCTTATTCTTGATTCTCAATGCATTACATTTCTTTCACTTATTATTGGACGTCGTAGTGGTGCAGTGGTAAGTGCTGCTGCCTCACAGTAAGGAGACCAGGATTTATGTGCAGGGTCCTCCCTGTGTGGAGTCTGGATGTTCTCCCCATGTCTGCATGGGTTTCCGCCACATACTCTGGTTTCCTCCCACTGCCCAAAGACATGCAGGTTAGGTGGAGTGGCATTTCCTAAACTGGCTCTAGTGTGTGTTTGGGTGTGTGTGTATGTGTGTGTTTGCCCTTAAAATGGACTGGCGTCCTGTCCAGGATTTGTTCCTACTTTGCACACTATGTTAGCTGGAATAGGCACCCGAACACCCCCCACAACCCTGTTCATTACTAATGGCGTTGGACAATGGCTGACTGACACTTACAATTGCTAAGGAATTGTAAAATCCTTAATATTTTTCTGTGTTCACAATAAATCAATTCATGACATGTTTCTTAAAGGAAGCTATAAGTTAAATAAGATGGCCAAAAGATGACATACTATTCTAATAAACTTTACCTCCTGGCATATGTTGCATGGCCCTCAGTAGCTACTTACTTAATCATAAGTGTGCAAGAATACTTCATTTAGTATTTATGGTACAATACTGTCTTTTTTTTTTGCATTATATGAAATCATGGTAAGTATTACAATAGAATCTGAGCAGTCCACAGGGTATGGCTTTCTTCTTTTCTTTTTCAATTTAATGGATCACTGAAGTATATGATATGACTTCATATGCATAATCTCCACAATAATAATATATGAAATAATGTACACCCAGCTGTGCATAAGACTGCTGTCCTGTCACTTGTTTCAAGTAACATTAGTCATGATGCTGATAGCTGAAATATTTTATCACTGGCTGAGTTTCCTTGTGAGGTTGTTCAGCGCTTCCTATACATACTTCGCCATTCTTGGTTGATCAGTTTTCATTTACTTTGGACTTGGCTTTGAAAAAGTTTTTTTCCCTTATTATATCATTATATATACAATTGTTTGAAATTCCTTCATAGTGCAAATCCAAAGCTCAAGAGACTAAATATTACATTTAGATTTCAGGCTTAGGAGCAAAATGTTAAGAATTATGCAAAACAGCTTTCATGCTTAAGTGTACATCTAAAACGTTTTTGTTTGCAAGTTATGGTTGTGACTTTCTGTTGCAGTTGTAACCATTGCTGCTTCTTGAATGCAGCATTCTGGTTTTTAATCCTGTTGTAGCATAGATCGGTACATTCTCCCATGTCTGTGTGGGTTTCCTTCAAGATTCTCCAGTTTTCGCACCTTCTCAAAGATGTGCAGGTTAGGTGAAATGAGATGCCAAAATGATTCCGTGTGAGTGTCTGTTTGGGTGTGTGTGTGTGTAGGTTTAGTAGGCCCTACAGAGCTACAGCATATGCAGTGTACCTTGTGCTTCCAAGATAGGCTCTTGTCCACCTCATCCCAGATTTAACAAAGTTATGGTATTAAAGTTATGACTGTGATGGTTTCCTATTTTCTTAATCCTTTGCAGAAAAAGCTGTCAATATTTTATTCAACCAGTTTATCCATTTTCCAGCAGACCCTATTCGGGATTATGGAGATCTTGTATAGACAGCATCTGAAATGAAAGCTTGATGAGATGCTAGTTCATCACTGGACATACTCAACTGTACTGGGCCGACTTAGACTCACTAATTGAGGTAACACATGGATCTCCGGGAAGTGAGTGGAAACTGGATATTCAAACAGGCCATGTTGCATCGAGGCTCACTGTGAGATCCTCTGAAACCCACTTTACCCATCTTTGTTGCAATTTCGATAATGCAATTCAACAATTCTAAGTCATTTGCGAACAGCATAGTGGTGTAGTAGTAAGTGATGTTCCCTCATAACTTTAGAGTTATGTGTTTGCATCCCACAGCTCATCGTTGTCTCTAAGGATTTCAATGTTCTCCTTCTTATCTTGCATTTTCCTTCTGCCTCCCACCACATCCAAAAGGGACACGTGCCAACCTAATTGACTATTTTGAATTTTTAAGTTGTCTTTGTGTTTGTGTTGGCATTTGCATGAGGAGCCCTGTAAATGCTGTCAAGATAGGATCAGCCTTGCACCACTCCACCCCACTTCAGAAAACCTGAACGGAAGTAAGCAATTTTGAGGATGTTATTTCACATTTATAATGTTTAGAAAACCCAGTTTGACACAGGAAGGCCCCACATAGACAGTTAAATACCTAGGAATTGAACGCAGGACCGTAGAAGAATGGAGCTGCAGAAGTAACAACTGCTCCTGTTTTGTCATGGACTCACATATACTGTACACTTTCAGCCATCTAAGTTTGCAGACTTGCACTGTGGTAGCAGACAGTCACCAACCGTGAAACCACAACATTTGGATTACAACGTCTCTCGAAAATGACTTTCTTATTGGCCTGATCTAAAGGAGGCTCCTCAACCTCGGGTGAGCAAGTAGTGTTTCTGAGAACCATTTTAATGTCAGGGGGGCAGCTGGCCATCGGTTGGTAACACCGTGCAAATCTGCAAACTCAGATGGCTCATGATGTCCGTTCATGGCCATACACAAATGAAAGGCTGCACTGATTTATGCAATTCAAGATATGATTCCAGTCATCTTGTGGTAGATTCTAGCGACTTTATTATTGGTACTCATTTGGTAACTGAATTTGGGATATGATTACTAGAGAAGAACCTGTGATTTTATCTGCATTGACAATTCTGGATGGAAAGCTTAAATAAGTTACTGTTTTCTTGTCTTTTGAAAATAATTTTCCCATTAAGCTATTAAAATAGCTAAAGTGGTCCTATCCACAAGTATTTGTGACAGCTGTGAAAAGCCTAAACCTCATACCATGTTATTCATTATGTGCTTGGCTGCAAACTTATTAGGCCAGTTTTAAAGCTACTTTAGCTGACTTTCTCAGTCAGTTAAGCATTACTTATTTACTTGTGATGTTTAAAATTTAATGAGCTGATTTAGTGTAGGAATTCTCCCTGTCAACTATAATCTAAAACTTAGTCACTTTCATTTTTTATTATACCAACTTTAAACTTTTCAAAGCTAGAAAGAGTAGATCTGTAACAAAGAATTGCCTGTATCCATCACAGAAAAGAGAGCACAT
Organism: Polypterus bichir lapradei; assembly: GCA_026402145.1. Taxonomy (NCBI): domain Eukaryota; kingdom Metazoa; phylum Chordata; class Cladistia; order Polypteriformes; family Polypteridae; genus Polypterus; species Polypterus bichir. The sequence continues at coordinate 40,776,302 of JANRMT010062790.1, forward strand.
GTTTAAGTGATAGTAATAAAAAAAAAAACACTCCGGTGTGCAGTAAAGCATATAAAATATGATTTGCTTTGCTCAGGTTCACTGTGCTGAGCACCCAGCATTTGTTCTGCCAATTTCTTGTCCTTAGGCACTTGTCCATCTACATTGCATCGCCAGACGAGAGAGCAGCTCAAATAATAGTTCTTGCTGTGTGCAACATGTCCGGGTGTGCCTCAGGAAATGTAGACAAAAGATGTCATAAACATTCCAGTCAGTCGGCTTTGGCACTACAGTCATTGTTGCGGAAATAAGAAAGTTGCGATTACCGCAAACTTCCTACTCAGCATGGTGATGGGGAATGGAACACTTTTAATCTGTCGTTTTCCTTCTGTCCTCTTGAACATTGCAATAACTATGACTTATTAGACTTTAATTTTGAGAACAGACGTGTTAAATTTCTGACCAGAGAGGTACAGTTCCTTTCTTGCTGATCTATTGTACTACTAACTTTAAACTGCAAAATGAACTCACATTTACATGGAAATACTAAACAGCTTTCAAGTAAATTGGCAGTGTTAATGTTGCGATAATTTGCATGAAATGAAACCGGAGAAAGGAATTTTAGAGATATCTACTTCAGAGTAACAGGGCCCCTGGGTAGAAGCAGATGGGAGCCCTTTTCAGATTTGATTGTGAGCCCAGCCTTCATTCATAGGCTTTAAGTCATTTAGAGTCTACTATAGTGTATAAAGTGAAAGATACTATGTCAGCTAAGCCTTTATTTCATCCCACCTGCCTCTTAGCTCAAATGTTAGCCCAGTATCCAGTTTCTTCCAGCAATGATACAGCAGCAAAAGAAAATCAGCAGGGAGCCAGTTATCTGACCGGCCCATTATGCCTGCTAATGTGCAGATAATGCAGGTAAAGTGGCCCAGTGGCTAATGAGTGAGATTGGAAAGTGTAAACCCCACCAGTCAGGTACTACCTGATGCAGTAATGGGGCTCTGCATTTGGATGAGGTTGTTGGGCGGGGGGGTTGTTTAGTTTTTATGTATTCCAGAAATCATTAGTTGTTTGCAGCCTCAGCCTTAATGATAAAGAAATATGATCAAAAAGAAAACATAAATTTGAAAATTGTTTGTAAGGGTGCAAATTATGATCTAAAACAGAACAAAGCATTGGTTTTGCCTAGCAATGACCTTTGTTGAGCAATGTTGATTCATTTTAATCATATAGTTTTAAATGAAGAATCCACAAGTCTTAAATGAACTATTGTAAAGTGATAACCTTTCTTTTACAGTTTAGATTTGTGAAATTGGTGGCAGATGAGGCCCCAATACACATTGCAGTAGGCCAGTCACCTGTGCAACTAATGTTTCCTTGATTTCTCTTTCTGTTTGTCTCCTGTAATATAGTACGCATGTTTAATTTAGCCCTTTAAATGTTTGCTGAACCATTAGTTTTAGGGTTAGGTTTCTCCCCACGATCCTTCCACTTGATTTTTCATCGGCTGTGGTTGTTGTCTTTGACATAAACTTGAAATCCAAATCACCCATTGTGATTGCAGTCAGCCCTTACATTTATTAGAGATTTTCAGACAACCTCACCACCTCAGAAGTGAAAATGCTTTCCTTTATTTCTCCCGTTCTCTCTGTCTATTGCAACACTACCTCATATGAACTTTCTACCTATTTTACTTCTGTATTCAATACACTTCTAATCACCCAGAGTTTCATGCTGTAACTCATCTTTTTCTACTTGCCTACATTTAAACATATGAGACACCTCAGACTGCATCTTAGGGTCTCGCTAGGCAGCGCTTGGTGACGTCTCACTCTGCTCCTTTAGACTGCCTACCTAAACCTGTCAAGCAGATCACTTCATGCCTGCCTTTCAGATGGAAACTCATGGTCTGTCTTTCTGCATAATACATTATAATTCTGTTGTCCCTTCCTTCGGGAGACTTAATTTACACAATTTCTTTTTTGCCATTGATTGTTCACTGTATCATCTAGGATGCACATACAATTCTTTGTTTGATATAGCTTCATTATTTCATTTATGGAGTGCTTTTGGCTAATATTTCTTTTTTTTTTTAAACAAAGATTGAAGAATTGGTACTCTGACTGTCATATTATACCTTTTTTTTCTAAAGTTATTATTTTAGACTCTATCAGTTGGTCCTACCAAACCCTGAGGATTTCATATTTTTAGTTTAATATATTATTTGAAATTCTGAAATTGCAGTTCTAACAGTGAAACAAACTTGCAAGTTGCTCGCTTTTCAGTAAAAGTGGTATGAACTTGAAGAAATAAAGTTCAAATACATATCTACAATTTATTGCACTAAAATTATCTATAACATGCTGAAAGGCATTCTGTCAGTGAGTCGCAGTTGTGTTCTCTGAAGAAAGCGGCACTGTAGGCTTTCATATTTTGTGTTGCTCTAATCATCCCCACAGCTGCATGTCTTTTATTGAGCTTTTTGAAACTGGGGTACACTATTCTCAGCGGCAAGCATATTGCATGCTTATTAACACCAAAGCCGGGCTGCCGCCAAGTGAATTTTAGTTATAGGCTATTACTTTCAAAACAGTTTTTTTTTTTTTTAAATTAGAAGAATATCTGGTAGTTTTAAGAAATCAAATCCATCTGTTCTGTTACCTCTTCCAGCTTTATGGAAAAAAAAAATGTTTTATGCAGTTTTATTTTGTGAATATTTTCTGGGCTTCACATGCTACGTTTTCTCTTTAAGGTGTCATTTCTTCATGTTGTGAGGTTGTAGTGACTACTTTATCTGTTAAGAATCATATTGTCCTGTTAATCACTAGCTGCATGTTTATTCTATATTTTAATCTTAGCTAAAACTGTTCTTACTTTTATCCTTTTGCTCTTCTTATTATTAAATGATTATGTCTGAACTCTAAAATTTCATGTTTTTGAGAAGCTTGTTTTTCATTATTAGAAATAGCAGATATTTGGATGTAAAATTTTGGATTGGCTGTTGAAGTCATAGTTCAAAATATGTTAAATTTCATGTAAAAATCACTTCTAATTAAGGCTAAATATGTCTGCCAAGTTGTTCCCTAAACAGAGCTGTACTTCTTTTTTGTGAGAAACATAATTTTCCCACTGGCATTAAACTTCCTTCAGACTGTCTTCCTGAATGTGTTTTTTGTGTATTCTTCACATGTTCACAGAGATTTCCTTCAGGGACTTCAGTTTCCATGCACCATTCTAACTTAAGATGCTCGATTAATTGCCATCTCTAAACTGGTTTGGTGTGTGTCTGTGAGTGCAACACTGATTTGCACAAAGTTTATATAGAAATTGGATAGGTAAATGTGCCCAATTACACATATACATATGGTGCATTACAATTACAAAATATTTGCTCCATCGTACACTGGTTGGCTAAGATAATAAAACTTCCACCCATCAAGGCATGAATTCCACAAGACCTCTGAAGGTGTCCTGTGGTATCTGATACCACAACATTAGCAGCAGATCCATTAAGTCCTGAAAGTTGCAAGGTGGAGCCTCCATGAATTGGACTTTCTTTTTCCAGTACATCCCACAGATGCTCAATTGGATTGAGATATGAGGAATTTGGTGACTAAAGGTAACACCTTGAACTCTTTGTCATGTTCTTCAAAACATTCCTGAACAATGTTTGAAGTGCAGCTGGGTACATTATCCTGCTAAAAGAGGCCACTGCCATCAGGGATTACAGTTGCCATAAATGAATGTATTGTATGTGGTTTTCTATAATTACCCAGAGCATCACACTGTCTCCACTGCATGCCTTTTCCCCATAGTGCATATTTCTGCTATCTTTTCCCCAGGTAAATGACACATAAAGCACTCAGCTGTCAATATGAACTTAAAGAAAATGTGATTGATCAGACCACCATCTTCCATTGCTGCATTCCAGTGTGGTTCTGATGTTCATGTTTCCATTGTAGGTGCTTTAGGCAGTGGACTGGAGTAAGCATGGACACTCTGACTGGTCTGCAGTACAATATGTGCTCTGACACCTTACTCTCATGACCAGCATTGAGTTTTTCTGTAATCTGTTCTACAGTAGCTCTTCCGTGGGATCTGACCTGACACGCTATCCTTACCTCTCCACTCGCATCGATGAACTTTGGGTACCCATGACACTGTTTCTAGTTCATCATTTGTCCTTCTTTGGACCACTTTTGGTAGATACTAACAGTTGCATACTGGAAACACCCCACAAGACCTGTCATTTTGGGGTTGTACTGACCCATTCATATAGCCATAACAATTTGGCCACATCACCTTCAAGAACTGACTGTTTACTTGCTGCCTAAGGTATTCCACCCCTTGATGGGTGTCACTGTAATGAGATAACCAAAGTTATTCACTTCAACTGTCAGTGGTTTTAATGTCGCTGATGTTTTTTTTTTTTTAGTGAGCTTTTTCGGGTGTTGAATCAACAACATTTATTTATGAAATAATTTCATAAAAAGGTTGTGGCTCAAAGAAAAAATAACAAGACAAGCAAAACAAATTATAAATAGATTAAAAGAGTAACTAACACATTACATACCAAAAATATTTCATAAAAATAAATTAGTATATTTTTATCTAACATAGATATGCAAACCTTATTTTGTTTTCAAATCTCTAAAGATTTGGTTTAAATTTTTAAAGGGTGTGTCTATTGTCGGATGGCTGGGGAGGAGAGACAAATAAAACTTCAGGTAAGCTAGAGAAAAAAGCAAAATCTGCAGGGGTTCCAAGGCCAAGAGACCCACCGTTCTCCACTGTACATTCTACAGTCAATGAATGTGTAACAGTTACAGGATATTCTTGTCGCTCACTCTGTCTGTTTCTTTTCAAAGGCTAGCATTACACAAAAGTCGCTATGAGTAAATAAATACATTAAGGTTTGATTCATTACTCATTCATCAGATTTGTTTATTCCAGTTCGGGGTATGGTATAACAAGATGCAAAGTAGCAAGTAATCCCCATGCATAGTATCTGTCTGCTACAGAGCATACACACTCACAATTGATCATGGATAGTCAGATTTAAGTTAGTAAGTGATGTAATATGTGCCTTTTTACAATATATGAAGAAAACCTGAGTGCCTGGGGAGAGAATGCAAATTCTACACAGTGAGTGATCAGACCCAGGAATCAAATCCTGTCAAATCAAATAAGAGACTACTCCACCGCAATGTTTGCTTGCTACTTAGTTTATTTATTATTGTTGTAAATTATGCAACAGCCAAAATCCCCTTGTGAAAAAGTAATTGCTGCTTTTACCAGAATTAACCTAACTATAGCTGTTTCCCTGGAGTTCTTCATCAGTCCTTCAGTGCACTGCGGAAGGACCTATCAATCCTACTCAGTGATATTCGAGTTTGTGAACATACATTATACTGTTTATTTTGTGTTCTTCCACTACAGTTTAATAGTGCTCAAGTGTGAATTTCGATTTGCCATTTCAAACATAAGTGCATGTGTGTACTTGAATTCATTGTCTTGCTACAGGACCCAACCTCACTTCAGCTTCAGCTCATATGTGGATAGCCATGCTTGTTTTCTTAAAGAATTCTATGATGCAGAGCAAAACTCATTACATCTCCAAAGATTGTCCAAATTCTGATGTAGAGAAGCATATTCAATTTGTAGCATCACCGCCTTTTGTCAATTGCAGTGTTCATTTCTTTCAAAACTGGAAGAAAAATTTCTGAGTGAAAAGTTGTATATTTTTGTCAAAACCTGTTAATAAAACATTGTTTTAGACATTTTAAAGAGGATTCAAATGCATTCTGGGAAGCATTGTGGACACTCTTATTAGAGTGATTTTTTTTTTTTCTTTCACAGATCAAGTCACAAATACCAACTTGATTTAAGGATAGATGTTTCCAGTTTCTTAAATGTTGTTCTGACACAGGGTTTGATGGGAAAGACATTCATATAAAAAATAAATAATCTTTCAAACATTCTCCATGTTAATAATATGACTTTGGCTGTGGATTAGTGTCTGGTGCCTTAGGCATGGCTTGTTACCCCTTGGCCAGGGTTTTTAAGGATTTCTTTTAATTATTTCCAAGCATGGCTCCAACAACAGTGTGTTAAATATTTATAACAACTGACAAAGTCCAAAGTTATTCAGATTAATATTGGCCAAATATAGAACTTGTGGTTAACCAAGTATTCAATCAGTTGACCAAAAGAATTCCTTTAAATAGGTTTGTAGGAGCAATAATTTTAATATATTAATTAATTCATGTTTTAATAATAAGCAGTAATAATGAATACATTATACCTTTGCGTATGGTAGAAATACAATGAAACATTCTCGGGTTTTTATTGCTAAAACTCTAAAAAGGTAAGACCTGGGCAGATACACTTTTGTTTCTTTGCTTATACACATAGACACAGGAAGAATATACAAATGTGAAATGTTCTTTTTGGTTATTAGTTATGCCATTAGGCATCTGTAATTCTTTGTTTATTCATTATACATGTGTATTTTAATCTCTGTATCTATAAAGTACAATCTTTGTTCCCATTTTTGTTTTTTCTTTATGTTCTTATTTATTTTTCAAGCCATAGACTTGAAATGTGCAACAGAGACACTTCTCACCATTAATCTGCTTTTTTAATATACTGTATAACTTTCAGTGTTTTGGTGACTTGGGGTCGCAGCAAGTGGCAACAAATACTACAGTGTGGTCTGTCAACAGAGAAACAGTTCCATGTGATTAGATGGCTTATTGTTTAGGAAGCAAATGCAGTTTTGATTCCCACCAATTACATTTACTATTTCTTTCAGCAAGCATTTCCTTCACTATGTTTATTATGGTACTAAGCTGCCCAGGGGAGGGCCATATAGTCTCCATAATTATTTATTGCAGTTTGGTGTAATCTGTCACCATTACACCATCATCACAACCTGCCTCAGACTAATTCTATGTTATATTTGAAGCTGCTTAAGTCACAGTGGCAGCTTGGGGTCAGAGCAAGTGGCCCTAAACCCCATAGCTGTCTCTAACCTAATAAAGAATTGAGGACACTGACTATATTTAGTCTAAACACTATCATTTCTTCTCACTTTTGATTTACAGTTAATTCTGGAATAAAAAATAGCAGGGCATTGCTATGGATCAGAGCTATAGCTTCAGAATATAGAAAGTGGTTTAAAAACACTACAGGATGATCCGATGACAGAGAAAAAAGCTCCTCATAGGTTGTTGTTGTGACGTGACAGGGAATCCAAATTTCAATTCCACCCATTTCAGTTCATTTTTTCTTTATTCAAACTTTTCTCTAACTGCTGTATTTTGCTATTACCACGGGCTACACCTGGTGAAGACATGTTTTGAACTGAGATATTTATTGTAATTTTGAGTTATTTGCACCTGAATGATAAATGAAGAATGCTGCATGCAAAGAGGCTTTCCAGTACTAACAATATTTATGTGCTAAATTTGTCAAGTTTAATGACAGTACAGTTTGATGATATATAATTTTAGTGGATTTTTACATGTCTGTCTTTCCACTTTCTCAGTGAGTCAATACTGGGTATCTCGGGTAGTATTTTTATAATATAAAAAAAGGGAAAGGAAAAGGGTGGAATAAAAAATGTAGCTATTTTATTTTACTGAACAGAATAAAAATACAGGTTAAACAGTTTCACTTAGGTAATTCAGTGGGGTGCTTTGTATGTGAAATGATTACCCAGATTACATAAAGCACAATTTGTAGTTCTACTCATTCCCAACTGTAACGTTATGCTCTCTATTTTTTAGCTTTGTAAAAGGGCATTTACAATTTATTCATAAAATAATTACATTTAAGTAGTTCTCACATTATTCAAGGCCTTTTTGAAAGATCAGCAATGTAACACTCCAAATGTGGAATTCAATTTTATTTATGTTGTTTACCAATAAATACTGTAACACAATGAAAAACAGCAATCCATGTTTTTAATCTACACATGTAGTAATTGTGCTTTTTTGCTCCCTTTAGTCTTCATTTCCTTGTAAGTGGAATATCAACAATTACTTTGCAGTTTACTGAAATATGTAGTGAAGTGCTCCCATGTGCTAAATGCAGAATCCTGTATCGTTAGTTTAGATTAAGAGTAAACCTTGGCCACGAATGGGCAGGAAAATAAGACTGATTTCTTTAATGGGTTTATCATGGCTTTGGGAGAACTTACCTCCTTGATAGCAGCATTAAGCAGACCAGTGTTTTCAGCAGCACAGGTTGTTTTTGCCGGATTTCCTCAGAGATTACTACCTTGGGCTAAAATAAATAGAGAAGTTATGATGATTAGCACTGAGACATGCAGGTTTTCCCAGAAGTGAGAGGAGTCTTGATAAGTAAAGAGTACTCAACTCCTTGGTGACTAGAAGAGATCTTGCATTCTATCCACTATATAATTATTAATATTTTTTTTTCTGTTATTGCAGCACAAAGGGATATTATTTAGATATAGCACATGTCTATAAAGTAATATCCATCCGGTTTCTGATTCATTTCTGATTATTGTATGGGATTTGAAGAAAGAAGGCAGTCAGTTTAGTTGGTAAATTATTGCAAAGCTTTTTGAAAAACACAGTACAAAAATAAACAAATAATGCGACTGAGTTGCCTGACTGAACATATTGGTACACCAGGCAAGTAGTCCTCAGCCATCACACTGGCATAAATTGTGCCAATCCCATGGGCTCTAATTCTACACGTACAGCATTAATGCGGGTTTTATGCTTAACCAACCAGCATCCTCTGCAACTCTTAAGGATTACTGCTGCAACACAATTATTTCACTTGCTTATGATGCATACAGATTTTTTCTTAGAGGGTGAGAACATTTGTCTAAAACCTGATAAACTGCACTGATGAAAATATTACAGTAATACTACATTACCTTTGGAAGCAAGAAATCAACATGCAGGGTAGCTGTAGTTATACTAAATATTTTAGCCATCTGTGAACATTATATCATGTTATTTATTTAAATGATTCCTTACACAGCTCAAACAACACTTACTTAAGGCACTAAATTCCATATTTAGAATATGATTATACAGACTTATCTTAATAACCTACCATCATATATTGGTAGAACAAAATGTTTTCTTGATAAACAAAGCCATCCAGTATTATGTAAGTGTAAATTAAGAAAGTAAATGATCTCACTGAGACATTTGTTGTTAGAGCTCCCTTTTTATTATATACAGCAAAGCTTTTATTCTTATATTAATGAAAGGGCATATACTGTAAACACTTAACAATAATAACCTTGCCATTTATCATGTCATTAGTGTGCAGTCACTTTCTTGACTGATTACTCAAAGTCACGAGAAGCAAACTTTACCTGGAAGAATAGGATTTGTCATTGATGGGCTGTCATCATAGCAGGACAGTTTAGGGTAGCCAGCTGACCTGACAGCATGAACCCAGACCCTCCAGAGTCCTCTCATGCACTTGGGTAGCATTTAAAATTGTCATAGAAGACACACAACCCGAAATTAAACTATGTCCCAAACACTGTGAGGAAGCAATACCACCAAATTTCTCTATGCATATCTTATATATATAAAAAACTACGCGTGGAAGTATGTGTGTCTGTCTGTCCGGTCCGGAAGTGTGAGGTGGAGTAAGGGTAAGGGCTCCACCTCCGAGCAAACAGAAAACTTGCTTAGCCGCTAATAACATAAACGAGGGCAGCACATCAGCAAAACGAAACCTCAGAAGAAAGACAAAATCTCTTAGCCGTTAACCTCAGCAAAATGGTATCCCTTTTACTTTTCCTCCTTCCGCTAATACACAAGTAAGGAGAACACATCGGCAAAACGAATCCTCCTGGGAGAGGAATGCCCAGAGTAGTTCCTTTCAATTACCTGACATTTCTACATTTCTTTTTTTTCTGACAATTTCAATAGTTTCTAGGACCACAGCGTTTTTATAGCATGGGCTTACACATCTAGTACTATATAAGTGTATATGTATTCAGTGTTAGGTTTTAGGAGGGATACTGGCTTAAAGGAGGTTGCTAGGAATGAGGACTCTACCTGAATGGCACAGGATGAGGTAACATTCCACAGCTAACCACTTTTAAAGTTTAAGATCCATCCTAGCATATATGGAGCTATTCCTCATATTAATGTGGGAGGATATGAGCAGCCAGCATGAAGCACACCCTGGGTTGAATTAAGAAGTGAAATGTTAAATAGGGAGCACTAGAAAGAGAGAGAATGTTGGCACTACTTTCCAAGAATTCTGAAGGGTAGGTGAACTGGATTTTGCTTGGAATGCCTGATTCTCTAACCAGAGAGTGACTGTTGCATCCTGGGTGGTGACATGCAGTGTTTCCCCAGGACGCTAAATGGCAAGATTATTTTGCTGTGTTATATAGTTGATAACTGCCAGGAGTCCAATACCCACCCGCATAGATCCTGAGAGGGACAAATTGGAAATGTGTGACCATTTTAAAATACACATCTGAACTTCTTTTGAACACTGGCCATTTAATTGCTGCTGAAGCCTCAGGGGTGCATAGGTACTAGGGCTGCAAAGAAGGTGATCTATCCTGATTGTCATGAAACTAAATGGAAGGGCACACTACACAAATTAGCCAGAATGTTTAAAGCTTCTTATGCTTAGAAGACTAGTGTCATGGAAGAAAGGAGGGAAAGTAAATGAGCCACCAGGCAGAATGAAAGAAATTTAACACTGGGGGAATACTGAAGAAGGTAACAGGATTTTGTTTGGTCATGTTCAAGCATTTTGTCTAACTGTTCCCTAAATGTTTAGCAATAAATGTACAACTTTACATATTCTGTAACTTATTTCACATTATTCCCCATTTAAAGTTATTGACTTTTACTGCACCAAAGAGCCTCAATGGCTGGTCACTATTCAGGGAGTGGATGTAAAGCTGGTCCACTCCTACAAGTACTTGAGGGTCCACATCAGCATCAAGTTGGACTGGTCTCAGGACACAGAGGAACCATATAAGAAAGGGTAGAGCACGCTGTTTTTCCTTAGGAATCTGCGTTCCTTTAATGTGGGAAGTAACATCCTCCACATCTTCTATAACTCTTTGCTGTCCAGTGTGATTTTCTACACCGTGGTGTGCTAGGCTGGTAACATCACTTCAATAGAGGCCCACCGAATCAACAAGATAATTAAAAGGGCAAGCTCAGTTAGCGGGTGCACTCTGGACCTTCTGGAGGCTGTAACAAACGTGTGGATTAAAACAAAACTGAGTGCCATTACGAACAATTCTGCACATCCTCACTGTGATGCACTGATAAATAATGATAAGAAAATGTATCATTTTTACAGTATATGCAGTTAATGCATAGTGTGTTTCCATCATGTGCTATTTCTCTCATGTAATGAGGTATAATATTTTCTTTAAACTTCACAAAATGTAAAAGTATATTCATTGTATGTATTCAAGTTCCTGGTGCAGCAATACATATGTATATATTAAAATGAGAATTTAAATATTGGCGAACTATTGAAATGGTGAAAAATTATTTAACCCCTCAACTCTTGCTGTTCAATGGGCAGTACAGCTGTTCGTAACTTGGCCACTTTCTTGGTTTTCTTCGCCGTCCACATTAAAGTTATAGTGGATCTCGACATCACTGGACACTGCTTCGTAGCTCTGTTTGGTCAAATTCATACTTGAATGCTAAATATAAATGCAGCTGTTTATGAATTTCACTTCCCTTTACCCGCTCTCAAAAGCTCCCTCACATGCAATTCCATGACTTAATTTAAAACTGCTTTGCTTAATGTTCAATGTCTTAATAATAAAGCTTTACCTATACAAACATGTATTCAAGAGAAGGAACTGGACATATTGTGTTTAACTGAAATGTGGCAACAGCCCACTGGCTAATTTTATCTGCCTCAGGCAACCCCTCTTGGATTTTGATAAGTTTCCAAACTTCGTGAATCTGGACGTGGCGGGCCACTACTGTGGTGTACAGGACAGATTTTAAACTAAAATGCACTATTTTAGCTTCACATTTTTCCTTTGAATATTTTTCTGTCTAGTTATTAGGCTCACAGTCACTCACTATTTTATAGTGCATTGGTTTGCAAACCATTTTATTATTTTAATGCAGAACTGTCATCATTGCTTTTTTCAGCAATAGCCCTTTCCCAAAATATTTTAGCTGTTGTTGACTTTAATATTCATGCTGACTCTCCAGAGTGTTCTTTTCTGCTGATTATTTTATCTGTTCTAGAATGCCATGGCATTACTCAGCATATTACTTTCCCTACTTATTGTAAAGGGCACACACTTTATCTGGTGTGCTCTCCTCTGGTTCAGCTCTCTTTAATTTTATTGTACTTGATTTTCCTACCTCTGATCATAAAGCGGTTATTTTCAATATTTTAACTCAATTAACAAAGATAAAGCATGCTCACGGTATTTCTTTTCATAATTTGAAAAATCTTCACCAATCTGTTTTTGGTTCCGTTATTAGTAAGAAACTTTCCAATGAGTTACTGCATTTTATAATGATTATTCATCATATCATTTAGGTATTCTTACCCCTGTTAAAACACAGACTGTTTATTTCAACATAGCACACCTGTGCTGTGTCTTATGAAAGCAGCAAGGCATCAACTGGAGAGCATGTCCAGAAAAAACTAACCTGATTGTGACCATCTTATTAAATACAAAGAAGCAATACTGTACAGTATTAGCTTATTATTCTACTTTTATTAGGGCTGATGGAGTTTTTTTCAACATTTAATGAACTCATACAGTCTTACTGTAATTTCCCTTTTACTGCCTCTTCAGAAGTTTGTTGTTCTGTTTAAAAATGTTTCCAGTCTAAGATTAGAAAGCCATTCATCAACAACTGAGAACTACACTACACCACACAACTACCTTCACTTCTGCTCTGGATGAGCACTGCCTTACATGTCGCAATTGTCTTTCTTTTCGGATTTCTCTCCAGTTAATATTTTGATTTAGGATATGATCTGTAAATGTAATTAATCTACATCTCAAACATATACCTTTGCCTTCCCTCATCCCCTTTTCACTGCTATTATTAATTTTTGCCTTTTGACCCATGTAGTTCCTGTTTGCTTGAAAATTGCTGCAGTCACCCCGTTATCAAAAACACCAATAGTACTCTCAATGATTTTAGCAATTATTGCTCTATTTCCATTCTTACCTTTCTGGCCAGAATTTTAGAACGTGTTTCTACAGGACTGTATGAACATTAATAAACATTTTAAACCTTTTCAATATGGTTTCTATTCTAAGCATAGTATTGAAACAACTTTAGAGTCAAAAATGATCTGTTTCAGGCTGCTGATTCCAGATTACTAAGTATTCTTATCCTTCTTCATATTAGTTTAGTATTTGGCACTATTTATCTCGCACTTGTTCATGATTTCAGTTCCACATATCTAATCGATTTCAGTTTTATCAACTGAATGACTGCATTTCTCAGCATTTACTCATTACCTGTGGTGTGCTGCAGGGTTCAGTACTGGGCGCTTTGCTTCTTATCACTTACTTTTTCTTTCTTGGTTTCATTATACATCACTGTGGTATTCAGTTTCATTGTTATGCTGATGACATCCGGATGGCACATCTTGTCCTCCTGCTTAATAGTGGCAAGTCCAAAAATTGCCTTTTACGCTATAAAGCTGTCCTTTTAAACTTTGGAAATGTTCACAACTTCATTGATGACACAGCTGTTCCTTTACACTCTCAAGAGTCTTGGTGTTGTTTTTGGCAGCATTATCTTTTTGCAAACTCACATTAATGCTACACCCTGTGCAGCCTTTTATAACTTTCATAACATTTATGAGACATTGTCCTTTCCCAAACTGCTCTGAGGCTGAGACATAAAATCGTGCATTTGTCACCTCAAGGTTAGACTTCTTCTGTCTTGCATATCAACTACATTTATAAACAAGTTACAATAGATGCAGAATTCTGCTGCACATTTATCAAGTTAAACTAAGGCTCATGGTCAAATTAGCCCTATTCTGTACAAATGTCACTGGCTCCTAGTTAGATAATATATTGATTTTAAGATTCTTCTCCACACATACAAAGTACACCATGATCTGGCTGCTGCTTATTTAAAAGGTTTTGTCACAGATTATACCCCATCCTGCTCACTGTACTCCTCCTCTTTTAATTATCCCATCAGGTCACCTATCTTCCATGGGAGGTCGGCCTTTTAGTTATACTGCTCTTTAGCTCTGGAATTCCCTCCTTCATAATAACCTGTTTCTTTATTTAAAGTACAACTTATTTATTCACCTTTTTGGACTTATCTTCTCAATGTCATAAATAATATCTTCCTTGATTGTTTTGATTAAATAGTTGTGTACACTGTTTTATTGTTAATCCTGTATTGAGAACAAAATAGCAATTAAATTAAATATAGTATTATTATGTCAGTGGAAGTGCTGAACTGTACAACTCATGGCACCTAATCCCAGAGTTAAATCATGTGCGGTAAAGTGATTGAATATTTTTCATTTATGTGATTGGTTGTTCTGAATTTCTTTCTGTTAAATTCTAATCATTGGTTCTAAGGGTCTGAAAAATATTTTTTCTAAATAGCAATTTTTTTAATAGCAGATAATCAGCATATAGCTTATGTATCTGATAGTTATTTCCTTTTTCCATGTCCTAAAATAAAATAATGTCATATATTAAATACAAATCTTGCTATTTTAGATTGACTCCCAGGTATTATTTGTTTTTTTTTTTTAAATTAGTAGGCTATATGTTTTTATATTCTAAAGTACTATAATTGACTTTCCTTATTAATGTAGGTTTAGCACACAGACATCAAAGCTAAAAACCTAATGGTGTGAGAAAAAGAAAGCACTGCAGTGGTATTAACAGCACCTTTGGCCAATATTAACAAAGACACTTGTTACAAATTCAATTCAACTTATAAATACAATAAAAACTACACAGTCAGTAAACTGCATTGGTGGCAGAAAAATCAGCAAACTATGATTTAGAGCAGCATTTGCGGTAGGCAGGCAGTCCAGCTGCAGCTTGAAAGCACAGTTTTACTATGTTGGGATGGCAGCTTAATCCCACTACTGCAAGTGGTGATGTGAATATGTAGTTTGTTTTGGCTTTTGTCATCACAGATTAACATGTTTATACTCTGCTTTATAATGTGCGTGTGCCTAATACACTGGAGTGGAAACAGTCAGGATCACCAGTATGGAGAAGCGAGAGTTGAAGCCTGGGTGTATATGTACATGTAGGACTTCTCTAACCATAATGGTCTGGTGACTCTGCAGTATTTGTTTAATCCTGGCCCTGTGTGAGGAAGAGTGAGGCAAGAGTGGGCTGAAAGGAGAATGACGAACCTTCAGGTAGCAGATGGCAAAATTCTGCCTCATTTTTTAAGAGAGAAAAGCACAGGGCATAGACAGGGACAGAGCCCAGTAAATGCCTGGGCAGAGAAAGAAGCAAGTTTTAGCTCTTATAATACATGTACTCATTTGCATGCCAGTGCAGGGGAAGGGCTTTGCAAATGGATTCTTTACTGGTTGTGTGGTGGGTGTACTGGAAGGGCAGCATGCAAGGGTGTCAGAGCAGAAAAGAGCGACTCCTGGCATTTATTATTTTGAATGGACTGTAGAAGGATAGAAGACAGGCAACCAAAACGTTATTTGTTAGTGACTGACACCAAACACAGAGCGAGGCCAGGGAAGAAAGTAAAGAGGATGAAAAACCTCCTGTTAGAGTGTGGTACACAGCACAAAACTGTGTGAGCAGAGATCACAGAGCAGGCAGAAGGCAAGCTGTTATTCTGATGTTTGCTCTTTCAGCTAACTTTTCTGTATGTTCCCGCGTATGGTACACCAAATTCATCATCTTTTCTTGTCTCCACCTTCTTGGTGATCTGTGTAGTAAAAACCACACCATATTTTTGGCACTGCTGTCTTTCATTACAGTGGGTAATATGTGAAATATTTGTGTTTCATGCATATTATGCTCATGATTATGTTAAAATATAAATGAGTACATTAGTGGGTCGGCTCAAGTTGGAAGGTTAGGAGACAAAGTCAGAGAGGCGAGATTGTGTTGGTTTGGACATGTGCAGAGGAGAGATGCTGTGTATATTGGGAGAAGGATGCTAAGGATAGAGCTGCTAGGGAAGAGGAAAAGAGGAAGGCCTAAGAGGAGGTTTATGGATGTGGTGAGAGAGGACATGCAGGTGGTGTGTGTAACAGAACAAGATGCAGAAGACAGGACGATATGGAAGAAGATGATCCACTGTGGTAACCCCTAACGGGAGCAGCCAAAAGAAGAAGAAGTAGTGTGATTCAGTGTATTTTTTCATTTTTTGGGTGATTGTGTAGCAACCTGCCCACTTTGCCTTGCAACATATTCTGCACAGAAAAGGTTTTTAGTTTCATATTATAAGAGCCAACTACTTCCCAAAAATAAAAAAAATATATGTATACACATACACAGTATATACTGCTTGTTCATAACTGGATAGTAAAGTATATAATACTATATAGTATGCAAATGGAACAATGCACAGTACCATGATAAATGTATTAAAATCGAGTACTAGGTGAAGGCTATACAGTAACTGATTGTATTTTACTGAATCTCCACCCAGATCCATGTTAGACATTCAGAAGGAGGTGACCCCCTCATATGGGAACCACCAGAGCGTTTAATTATCAGAAAGCATAATGATTATGTGTCATTATATACCGTATGTGCGGAATAACGTGCTTTAATCAAAATGACACCCAACACAATATCCATTTTCATGTTTATGTTTGTACATTTTAATATAGAAAATTAGTTTTCATTATATTGTGTGGTAATGTTGATATTTTATAATGCAATTTCTGTACCTAAAAATAGCCACATAGATTTCTGCTGACCATAAACCAGATGGCGTTTAACTTGGGAATAAATGAAGCTGTGATTTGCAGCCAGATATTAGATTTAAATTTGTTTGTTGTTGCCTTGTAGGTGAAGGGACAATGTGACATAGAATCTCTGATGACAATCTCTGACGTATTGCTTTCTGCCTAATAAGTGAAGGTGGTAATACCATGAAGTGCATGATTCTTGTGCTATACAAGTCCGAGGTTCACTTGTATTGTCATGTCTCTTCTTTCTGTGATATTTGCATTTTTGTATTTACCTAAGAGTTGTGTGTCAAGTTTGCAACATATGATACTCAGTTCTCTCTCAGTGTTTGGGAATCACGTTTTGCGGTAATGGCATTTCAAGTGCTACTGTTCTGATCAACGTATTTTTTCATTAATTCATTAAGAAAGCTATTACATTTTTGGAAATGATTGAGACAGGCGTTTGCAGTTCATCAGGGCTCAAATACAGAAATACAATTCAGTGTGTTTTTATTTACAGCAATGATCTGAAGATGGGACTCACATTGTGCATAAATTGACAAGTTCATCTAATAAATAAATAAACATGTAATGTTCTATAAGAAGGTTTAAAAGTGTGTTAATGTAAAAACCATTGAACATTTCCACTAGTTGATTTAAACATCTTGTCACCCAGCATAAAAGTAAATGTTGTCCTCAGTTAAAGAACTGTCTAAATGCTAATTTTACATTTTCTTTTTCATTACAGTGAGGAAGGTTTTGGATGAGACTGATGATAACAGAGTAAAGAAAAAGGTGAAGGAGCTACGAATACTGGATGCCAAAACAGCTCAAAACCTTTGTAAGTTTAGCTTTCTTACTTCATACTTAATGGATTGATTAAAGTGCTTCCACCTGCAGTATACCTTCATAGGCTTTAAATTTAGTGTTCTTAAACTGGGGCACAACCTTACTGTTTCAGCTTAATTGCATTAGGGACCTAAGTTCAATTACCAGCACATTCACTGCCTCTGTGGAGTGTGCAAATTCTGTTTGTTATTTTTTAATCCCTACTTGATTGGAAGTAAAGCAATGAAATTATCAATGCTTACGTCTATGCAATGTGCTTTAAATCTGTAGTTTTTATAGATGGTTTGTCCAGATTTAATGAAGTGCCTTGTCACTGTAAAACACATTATATGAAGCTATCATTGAACAAAAGACACGATTCAGAATGAAAATATAAACACATTTCAGGGAGAAAACATGAAAAAGAAACACTGGAAATGAAAGCTTTACCTTATGCGAAGATTGTTACTCGGGCTTCGTAAAGTTTCATTTAGCACTGTTCATCTTTGTATAATTAAGATTTTGCCTGACATTAACACCAGTCACTGCATGCACACAACCAGTTTATGACATAATTAAAATGCATCTTACTTTTGTGCTGAGTGTTCAAATTATTAATCTCATTATTATGCATTTAGGAATGTGATACAAGCATTTTAAAATTCGTTCACTCCAGCTCCCTGATACAACAGACACCCAGCACAAGTGTAGCACAACACACACTTTTTATTTTTAAAAGGGTAAATGCTTTTCCCTTTGTTTGCACCATCTCAACACAGGTACAATGAAAACAAATAAACAGTACACAGCAAGGTCTTTCCCTTTCTTTTCTCTTTCACCTTCACTCCTCTTCTGGCAAGCTTTGTCATCCTCCCGACTCTGGCTCTTGAGTAGTGGCAGGCAGCTCCTTTTATGCTGCATCTGAGGGCACTTCAGGTGGCTTATCGGTATTATCTAGAAGTACTCCCAGGTGTGGTGGAAACCCAAAGTAGGGTTCTGCAGCTCCATCTGGCAGCCCCCACACCGAACCCAACATGGCTGTGCCAAACTGCAACTCCCATGGAGCCCTACGGGAATTTGAGGCACCACTGCAACTCAAGGGGGGCTGCCATGTAGCATCTCGGGGGAGGTAGTGGCCTGTGTTCATCTGTTCCCCATGTCCTTGCACTATGGTGGACTCCCAGCTGGGCAACAGCTGTCTGTCACTATATATATATATATATATATATAGTGTATATATATATGTATATATATACAGTATATACTGTGTGTGTATATATATATATATATATATATACAGTAATCCCTCCTCCATCGCGGGGGTTGCGTTCCAGACCCCCCCGCGATAGGT
>JANRMT010062790.1:40795758-40816977 GCA_026402145.1 Polypterus bichir lapradei
AAAGTCGAAGCGCGATATAGCGAGGGATTACTGTATATATATATATATATATATATATAATACTGACAGTTCATATATACTGTGAATATTTAGTGTATAACTTTTTATAATAGGTGCTACTTTACTGGGTCCATTGTAAAAAGAGATACTGTAGTTTTGCTATGTTTTTTGAAAGACCTTTTTTCTTCTGCTGTGAAAAAATTAAACAAGCTCATAAATCATATTTAAGTAATTTAGGAAATCGTGACACTTGTCTAATCTTTTTTTTTATTTATTTAAAATGTGTCTTGTGTGATTTAATCTACCAGTCACAGACAAAGCTAGGTTTTCAACCTGGGGATGAGTTAAGATCATATAACATAACACAAATCTGCTAAATCCAATTGAGAGTCGCAGTGGGCTGGAGTATGGGGTGCAAGGCAGGAAACAGAAGGGCAGGGTGTCGGTCCATCACAGGGCCCACTCATGCACACACCTCTAAGCAATCTGATTGATTAGTATGGCTTTGGTCTGATTGGTTAGTTTTATTTGGTTGCTCATTCAATCTGATTGGTCAGTTTGGCTTTGGACTGATTATTAAGTTTCTCTTTGGTTGCTAGTGGTAGGACAACCTCAGGCTCATTCTTGACATCTGCTGAAAGGACCATGTGATGAATGAGAAAGTCCTTACACATGCCAGGATCCCCAGTCTTTACACCCTGCTGATGCAATGCCAACTTCTCTGCATTGGCCATGTTTACCAGATGCCTCATTGAAGGGTTCCCAAGGTTCTCTTGTACAGTAAGCTGGCTGCTGGGACTAAGGCACAAGTTTGCTCCCACTTCCACTATAAGAACGTCTGCAAACGTGACATATAGTCCATGGGTATTGACATCAGGAGCTGGGAGGAATGTACAAGTAACTGCATTCGCTGAAAACAGATCCAAAGAGGAGACAGCAAAAGAGAGACCATGCTGAATCAAACTGCAGCAGATAAGAGTGCACAGTGAAAAGTAATCCATGGAACAAACTTAAACAGCAATAACTTTTTGTGTAACTATAGCCAGAGGGACTGCCACTTCACAAATTGGGATTTACAACCACACCAAGCTCTGCGCCGTCAGCACCTCATGATTCTTTGTCACATCCCTGTGCACATATGTCATGTTCTCATGAGACCAACGGTTGCCTGATAATGTTTACAATACATAACAGTTTAATTTTTACGATTATTATTAATGAGATTTTCTGTGTACCTAAAAACAATATTCTACTTCATAAAACATATTTTTAAAGTTTTCAGTATATCATTATCTTAATCGCCTAGAAGCTACAACCAACACTAAAGTCACAATCACACTATGAAATTTTTCTTCCAATACACACATAGAGCAGTCAACAAATTAAAGAAATTGCAATATGTACATACTGTATACATGAAGATAGCAAAAATAATTGTTAAGCATAGAATATTTGTTCTTAACAGAAAAAGTAAAGAGACCAATTTTTATTTGCTTAGTTTTAATGTTAACAAGGAAAAAAGAAATAATTATATAAATATGTAAAAAAATTCAAACAATTACTAAACTAATCAAGATCTGTATTTCATGGAGGGTAAAATAATACACAATTATTAACTTGGCAAAGGAGTACAAACTTAAAGCTTTAAATGCATTTTATACTCTGTACTGTGCTACTGTTTTTAGATGTAAGTTTTATAAATCAAAGATTTTTTACTTTTTTTAATTAGATTTTTTACTTTTTGTGCAAAAGCAACTTTCTGTTTCTGAGACCATTTAAAAGTATGCACTCTGAAGGGTCCATTACTCAAGAGCATTCATGAACTTAGAAACATAAAGGGCATTAAATAAGGTCAAGACTATCTGTGTCAGGGTTTTTGTATAATTGAGACAGAATAATTGGAATCTATACAAAAAGAAAACGAAAATTCATATCTAAATCTTGTTTTTTCCTTCTGTAGCCATTGTTGGCATCTACGGTAATACAAAGCAAAAAATTGTGTTTGTCTTTACAATGATTGAAGGAGATGGCATGTAGTCTGTTTTATTTGTATGTACCCAAAGCATGTAAATCCCAATACTTTCCCAAAGCAGTTCTAAAAATGCCCATTAGAGGGGAATTTAACCATCAAACCCCTGCAAGTAATAATGAGAAACACTGAATATTTATAAAATAAAAGATGCATGCTTCACAATAAGTGAAAATGGAATTGCCCATGATACAAGACAATTCAAATCAAGCAGGTCTCAGTAGAAAAAATCAAGGAATTGATAAAAACACACACACACAAGTACGCTTACCCACTCCCTGGCATGTTCAAAATGAATCACCAGGAACTGTGGATGATCCTCTGGATTTATATGGCGGAGGGCAGTTCCTGGTGGGGACTGGCAGGTGGCCCTGCTTCTTGGGGGACCACCCACAAAACACATGGAATATAACACAGGTAGCTTAAAGACAATATCAAAAACAAAGAATAAAGCATATAATCAACAAATGCAAGAGTAACATAAATGAATGGCCTAAAAATCCATGAAGTAAGACTTTGAGCCCCAGCCTGGAATGAAGCCCTGGCTGAAACATGACAGAAATCAGAGAAGTTTCATAACTGCATCTGATTTCATTTTCAGGTTTGTCATTTTTTTTTTTCGCAAAATAGACACAGCCACGTGTTTTGTTTGGACCATAATGAGATTAGTTTGGCTCTGTGCCAGTGTTTTTAGAAAAGGTTTTAAAACAACAAAGTTATATTAATGTTTGTGATAAAGTCAATCTCTGTGTTTTATTGTTGCTGTGTACATTTTTGGGCAGGTTGGGTTTAGAGCAAAAGTGAGAGAATCAAAGAAATTAGGTCCGTTTGGATAGAGTGTAATTTATATTATTGTGTGTATATTGTAAAAATTATTTAGCTGTTATTATTATTTATTGTCTGTCAGTTTTCTCCAATGCTTTTCCAGGAGATGGTTTCAATGGTGTAAGAGTTACAGTCAGCTGCGGCTAGTGCAAGGAAGGAATTCTGTCAGCATGTTCAGTAGGCTATGTAAATTTAAATTATTAGTCACATCATTAGTCATTTATCAAAATGAAGTACATTTGCAGTCTATGAAAAGTGCTTTTAACAATGTTCCTTTATTTACTTAGGCTGATTTGTTTATCCTTTTCCTGTTCACTGCATACTTATTTATTAGTGTTTTTATTTGGCATATATTACTGCCAGAATAGTGTCTTCCTCATTATGGATTTATAATCATGCTTTATTTGTCACTGTGATTCTCATTAGTGTTTCAGACCATTTTTATTTAGAGACATGCATATGTAATGTTGTCAAGTGAAGGTTCATGAATTTTAACAATACCCTTCACCCTCAAATTAACTTCTTCCATAACTTTCAGTTGACTGCCTGCAAGTGTCTAAGTCTTAAAAGAGTTTTTTAAAATTAAGAATAAGCGGACACTGAGCAGCCCAATTTGTGCTCTAATCATTAGAAACATCAAAAGGTGCATATGTTGAAAGGCACACCTTGTAGTTTCTTGTTATGGTTTTCTCTAATTACATTTCTTCATGAATACTAAATAGGTGGGACTATTGGCTCGTTCTCATGTTTGTGGTTGGTTTCTCCTTAAAGTTACAAGCTTTGTGTACTGTTCTGTTTACGGAACATTTGGAAATAATTATTCCACATCATCCTATAGATGATATAGGCTTTTTAAGCATATCTTTCTCCATTTGTCTTTTCAAATGAAAGGATTTGTTTTTTCCTTTATTCTTATTATCGTGTATCTGCCAACAGCTTGATACATTTCTTGCTGTCTTAGAATATTTCAGAAGAATGAAAAAACAAACAATATTAAGCCCCTGAAAGCTATTGTATTTGCCTTCTAGTCCTGCAGAACATTCAAGCCTTCTGTTTTTTATATTACCTTAAGGCTGTAAAGTTATTTCTTTTAATAATTTGCACTGGTGTAATTTTGTAACTGTCTGATACAGATGAAGATTGAGAATGTGCATTTGAATTACGATAACAAGAAAATAAGTACTCCGTAGGAGTACAAATGAAACTCGGAAATTGCTCTTGAAGAAATTAGATTAAAACTGCTGTTCTAAAATGTTTATGAATATGTCTTGGAACAGAGGACTCCAAATTATAATCGCTCTTTGCTTTTGAGAGTATGTGGTATACCCCATATGTATCATTTTCAGGTTAGCTAGAAATTCAAAGAAATAGTTTTAGAAAGTAGGTATAATCATTTTAATCTGCTGTCATGTTTTGTTTTTCTCAACTGAAAATAAAGTCCTGCATACCTTACAAATAATGAATTAGCTGAGCATTATACAGTCCATTCATTTTCCTTGTTTTGTTATTACTGAAATTTGTTGCACTATAATTCTCATACTGAGTTACATATGATCAGCAACTCGACAACATGCATGACATATTCCTTCCAGTCACAGTTTTTAATAGTGGATATACCTTCATTTTTGATTCTCTTATCCAAATCTTCCATCCACTTTTTCTGTTCAGTGTGGTACAGTATGTACAGTACTTATTATATCAGTATCTTACTTATTAATAAATTGATTAGATGCTTATTGTGTTTGAAATGATTTGCTTTCTCTAGATATATTAAAAGTGGAAATTTGCTTATTTAATACAATACTGTTTTGCCTGTATGGTATCTGTTATATACAGGTTTAAATACATCATTAACATTTTTATTGGCGGTAGTGATGGTTGTGAGATGATTTTATTATTATAAAGTAAAAAAATAATGTGCCAAAAAGGGGCTAACTGTACTGATAACTAAAAAAAGAGTAAATGATCTTTTATTTAATGTTGGCTCGATCTTAGTCTTATTTGTTTCACTCTACCTATAGGAATACGTAGGAGCACAGGATGCCTTTTTTCCTTTTCTAAATAATAAACTCATGCTTTCAGTACATTGGGGAAATAAATAAATGTATTTCAATAAATCAGTTAATTAATTCATTAAAAATTAGATTGAGTTCAGTCATGGAATTATAGCCATTTTGCCCAAGGTATATACTGACATGGTGAAAAAAATGTATGAAATATGCCATGAGAACAGAAGAGAAAAATCATTAAGTCAAAAAAATATGTAGGAGTCAAAGCCAGGAAATCAATGAAAACTGAAATGACAGAAACCTCCAAATCATGGTATTATATATGCCATAGCAACAACAGTGTATATATCTACAGTGAATCCACCCTAAAAGTTTCCTAGTGAAAAGTTATTATGATATGTTGGATGTTAAAGACCACTCTCAAACGGTATCAAGTACTTGCTGTCTGGTAGAGTCTGTCTCATTTCCTTGTATTGTCTTGGCTTTTATTCTACAGTATGTACTTCAGTTTTCTCCTACATCCGAATGTACATATCTGTTAGATTAGTGGATGAATTTAAAGTCATTCATAGTGAGTGAGAGTGACTGGTGGTGGACTGAAGCTCGTTCAAGGACCAATTCCTGTCTTAGACAACAGAAATGTTTGATCTTACAATAGGTACACTGGAGTTGTTGCCATTTAAATCAAACAGAACACATGTCTTCTTCAGCTGGAACAAGTGTCACATCTTAGTGAGGACATCTGCATTTGTCTGGAAAGCATTTGGGGTAGACACTTTAGTTTAGGAGATTTTTTATAGATCACCCGCCACCCCATTCCAGAGGGTTAATAGTGAGATGAAGCAGAACCTGCAAAGGAAATAAACAGCTGAATAAGGTGTGCAGGACTAATACCTTCAGTGCTAACCCTACAACGTATGAGGTCAACCATTAAGAAGGGTATTGGGAAAGCTAACAAGTTAGTTCACAGTTAGAGAGGCATATTTCAGGTAAAGCAAACGATGACCCCAAAAAGATTCTTTAAGTATTTTAGTAGTAATAGAACAGTCAAGGAAGAGGTGAATTGTATCAGGAATCATAATGGGGGATCAAAATATACAGATAGTGAAATGGCAAATGCTCTAAACATGCATCCTTCTGAGGTTTTCACATGTAAGGAAGTGGATAGCCTCCCACCAGCAACAGCAACTACTAAGGAGGTACTTAGTGATTTGGAAATTATAAAGGGAGAAATACTGCTTAGATTAAATAGGCTGAAATCTAACAAATCTCCAGGACCCAACAATTTCTATCCTCAAGTGCTTAAAGAGGTTAGAGAGTACATATATATACCCTTGATACATATTTTTACAAAGTCACTGCACACTGGGGAAATGTCTAATGGCTAGAAAATAGCAAATATTATTTAACAGTATAAAAAGGGTGATTGTTCAGATCCAAGGACCTGAATCCAATGCACCACAGGAAAATTAATGGAAGGGATTCTTAAGGAGAAGACTGAGTAACACATGGCAAGAACAGGAGTTTTAGGGAGCAGTCAGTATGGGGTCCGACAGGGAAGGTCGTGTTTCTCTAATATGCAGGAATTCTGTGAAGTGGCAACAAAATAGATACGCTCAGAGAGGTGCATATGATATTTATTCTGATTTTCAGAAAGCATTTCATAAGGTCCAACTTGAGAGGTTGGGCATCAAACTGCGTGAGTGGATGGGTCAAAAATTCTGTAAAACACAGAAAGCAGAGGGTGATGATTCAAGGAACCTTTTCAGAATTGGATGGTGTTAAGAGTGATGTTCCTCAAGGGTCAGTGCTAGGGCTACTGCTATTTTTAATACACAGTAAATAAATGATCTGGATAGGAATATAAACAACAAACTGGTCAAAGCTGGTTAAATTTGCAAATGATACCAAACTGGGAAAATTCTCAGATAATCCAGAATCTGTTGCATCACTGCAGAGGGACTTGGAGAGCATACATTGGTAGATTTGTGCAAGATGAAATTTAATGTAAGTAAATGTAAAGTATTGCACATGGGAGGTAAAAATGTTAGGTCAGTATATGCAATGGGAGTTGCAGTGGACTTGTCTCTGTCAACTTCCAACCTATATTCAGAAGCCATTAAGAAGGCTAGCAGAATGTTATGTTATATAGCAAAATGTGTAGAGCATAAGTCAAAGGAGGTTATGTTTAAGCATTATAGCACACTCCTGAGGCCATATGTAGAGTATTGTATTCAGGCATTCCAGGCTGCAAAAAAGGGACATAGCAGTGCTAGAAAAAATCCAGAGCTGAGCGACTAGTCTGATTCCAGGACAGCAGGGGATGAACTGTGAGGAAAGACTGAAGGAGTAGAACCTTTTCACTTTAAGCAAACAGAGATTAAGAGGAGACATGAGTAAAGGGTTTAAAATTATGAAAGAAATTAATACATTCAGAACTTTTACTTTAAAAAGAGTTCTGGAAGAAAATGGGGGCAAAGTTGTGAACTGTTTAAAGGTATGTTTTGCACAAAAATTAAGGAGTGTGTTTTTATTTTTTTCTTCCTCACATTGAGATCTAAGGACTCATGGAATAAATTACCAAGTAGGGTGGTGCACAGTTGGATTTTAGGAACATTCAGAACTTGACTTAATGTTGTTTTGGAGGAGTAAGGTGTATAGGATTGGTGGGGCTTAATGCCCCGTTCTTGTCGAACAGTTTTCTAGTGTTCTACACAAAATGGCTGTATTTTTTGCCTTTTAGTATCTGTCAAAAGTTCTGAAATTTGCTGTAACGAAGTTTGCTTGCATTGCAGCAACTTTCTATTTGCATATAGTATCTGACATCAGTCTATCTTTACTTCTTTTCTGACTAGCAAATATGACATGAAAAAAGAACACTTTATAGACTGTGTTATTTGTTAATATAAATAAGCATATGCTTTATTTGAGCTGATCATATACTGTATGCAGTTACAGTAAGAGGTCAGCAAGTCATTCATGCATTTTCTTTGCATAAGACAAGACAGATGGGACTATCATCTTAGACCCTAAAGCTGCCTGTGTGTGGCTTTGGCTCTTTGAAACACAACCACTTAATAAGAAATATCATTGCCCAATTTTTTACAGTTTAAGAAGGATTTGCTGTAAAAGCAGATTTTCTTTGTCTGCTTTGGTGAGGGGGTGGAGAGTTCCTCTGCTGAAACAATGAATGTAAAAGCCTTCACTCTAAGTAATTTCATCCAAAGGCTTAGTTAATTTGGATGAGCTAATGAGGAAAATAAATCAGGCTTTAGTACCAAATTAAATCAAGGCATCTTGGTTAGGGCGGGTTTTGTCTCTTGTGGCCTAGTCTGGTCTACAGCTGCATGTCTTAATAGTATCGTTATTTTGTTCTGTTTTTATTGGAAATTATAGCTGTCTTTTCCCAAACCCCATTGGAATGAAGTTCGCCAAGTTAAATAAAGACTGATTTGCTGTCCAGAGTTCATTTAATCACAAAAAATGTTATTATGCTCTTTGAAAAAATGCCAAGAGCATGTATGTTTTTATTGTTATGACTCTGTCTAAAGTATATTTAAGAATGTCATATAGAATAACAGTTGCATTAGCCAGGCAGGAAGTAGAAAAAAATCTGATTTCAAAAAATGTAATATTTTTAAAGTTTCAGCTATTAAATAACTTAATTACATTTCTGTTTGAAATGCAAAGAGGTTAAAATGCAATTGATGTCTCTGGGTGTCCCCCTGCCATGATTACAGCACAATACACAAAAAGTTAAGGGAAAAGCTAACAAATCTCAGAAGTAAATGATCAGATTAATCTCCTTTAGCACCCCAGGTTGCGCAAAATATGACTAATTCTCTAAAAATCTGTTAGCTTCTTTTTTCCCCTAAAATATAAACTAATCTCTTTCTGAAATGAGATGAACAAAAATGTCAGTGGATGTGAGAACACACTAATGTACAAGGAGAGAAACCAACACCATTCTGTAACTCACAGATCATACAAGTCTGCCAGTTACTCTCAGATGCAGCTTTTAAAGGTTTTGCCTTTTTGTCCCTCTGAGGTCCAGGCTCTATGTAGAATAAACCATATAGATGTGGCGAAGGAGGCTCTTTAATTCCAAATTCAGTTGGTGATGACTCACTATTTAGTTGTGTTATGATATCCAGCCCAGAAGATGTCGACAGTCCCCATATTGTGATTTTCTGTTTCAAAACAAGAATATCTTTAAAAGTGGTAGGCCAAGGAAAGATATATTATTCTTTGAACAAGTGGGTGTGGAGTTCAGTTTAGTAGTTCAGGCTTTCCTGGGAGTGCCAAGCTGGGAGAGAGCCAGACTAATGCTGTACACTGAATCCGGGAGTCTCCTTTAATTGCTCATTGAGATGAAAGAGCTTGTTTGTAATCCAAAGGGCTACAGTTAGTGACTTGCAGGGAGTGCTTGGCTGGATGGGTTAACAGTGGGGGTCCACTTAGCACTGGCTGCTAAACAATGCTTGTGGCTCATAAGGGCAATTTTCCAGTGGATTTATGACAACACTTGTTTGGTTTTACAGTAATTATAGTCTGTACAATTTGGTGAGAATTTGTGAGATGTCACCAAAAGACCTGCTTTGGATGATTAGTTATTGCCAGGGGTATTTTAAACTATATGGGGGCTATGTCCAGGAGCTTCTCTAAAGGGAAATGTGTTTTAATGTTTGGAGGAGCACTATTAATACTTTAAAATTTGTTTGGCTAAAAAAGTGAAAACTTCTGTAAAAGCCACAGTATAAATTCAAGATAGTTTGACTTGCCATGTGCATTCTCCTGGTATTTTTGATTGCAGTGCTTTATTGTGTCCACATGCTGTGCTGATTCTTATTGCACTGATTGGTATGATCATTTGGTAATGTACTAAAAACCTCATTTACTCTATATAGCACCTTATGTATATTGTTAATAGTTTTATATAAAAAGTAAGATTGATGCACCACCCTAATTCATGTGTTTGTGTAATAAAGACCTATTTGTTATTTTCTTTTTATTTTTGCTTGGTCTTGATGGTTTTTTTTATCAGAATACTGCACAAGGCTACTCAGATAGTAACTAAAGGTCCCTAACCTTAACCCAAGTTAAAACAACACCCGTTCACTAATGTGGCTGCAGGTTTTTGTTTCAACCAGATTCACAATTGGTGATAATAATCAATAACAACTGATCTTGTTTAATCAGCTGGTCTTTTTTATGCTCTTCTCTTATTCTGCATTTAGAAAAACACAAATGTATGGATTTTACATTTATAGGACATTTAGAAATATCTGTTTTTTTTTTCTAAACTGTATAAATGCTTAACTCTCTTTTATTGTTTTCCTATTATTTTCCCCTTTTCCTGTGTAGTTTGCTCTCTTCATTTAACCCTAATAGTGACAATTAACAACCACCACAGCAGACACCCAGGATGATGAAAGCAGCAACGACTTCAGTGTCAGACCTTCTAATTAGTAAATAATCAATTAAATAACCAGAACACTTCGAAAAGCAGAATGAAAATCAGGTTGAAAATACTGTTTACAACTTAAAAAAACTACATATAACTGCTTATTACATTTTAATAAAAATCTTCCAAACTTAGTTTGTAATTTCTACATTGACTCCAAAACACAGAAACTGTGAAATAACGACTCACTTAATTAGGCTAGAAGTCCAATGTTGGTTAGAACAAAAACCTGCAGCCACACGGGGTCCCTAGGACCAAGTTTGGGAACCACTGGCTTGGACTAATTTTGAAAAACCCTGCACAATGTTTCTTTGACTAATAACAACAATAACAACATTTATTTATATAGCAAATTTTCATACAAATGATGTAGCTCAAAGTGCTTTACAAGATGAAGAAAGAAAAGTTTATAAAAAAAAATATAAAAATAAGATTAGGCAATACTAAATAACAAAGAATAAAGTAAGGTCTGATGGCCGTGAGGACAGAAAAAAAGAGGGTTACGAGACCACAAGACCATCCAGCCCCCTCTAGGCATTCTACCAAACTTAAATGATCTCAATCAGTCCTTATGGTTTTCAGGCTTCAAATGGAAGAACTTGATGATGACGATCATGTGGACCTCTGGCCTTTAATCCATCAATGTAGGGACAGCAGGGTGCTTTGATTAGGTGGTGATGGTGGCACAGATCGACACCACAGAAAACCGGAAAAAGAACAGCAGAGAAAGTAGGGGTTAGTACGGATTGAATGAAAGAAATGATAATTCAATGCATATATTGAATATCAGGGTTACACTAAATTGAAGCTATGAGAAAGCCATATTAAAATAATAGGTTTTTAGCAGTTTTTTAAAGTGAGAAAAAAAAAAACGTATTAGCCTGGTGAAATTCTATCGGTAAGGTATTCCAGATTTTATGTGCATAACAGCAGAAGGCTGCTTCACCACTTCTTTTAAATTTAGCTCTTGGAATTATACGCAGACACTTATTTGAAGATCTAATCTTAAGATTTGGAGTGTAAGGTGACGGGCATTGCAAAATATAGGATGGAGTGAGATTATTTAAGGCTTTGTAAACCATAAGCAGTATTTTAAAGTAAATTTTAAATGGCACAGGTAACCAATGTAGTGACATCAAAACTGGAGAGATATGCTCAGATTTTCTTTTCCTAGCTAGCTTCTGCACTAGTTACAATCGATTGATGTCTTTTTTGGGTAGTCCTGAGAGGAATGCATTACAGTAATCTAGTTAAATAAAAACAAAAGCATGAAGTAATTTTTCAGCATCTTGCAAAGTTATAAGGGGTCTAATTTTTGCTATATTTCTTAAGTGAAAAAATGCTGTCCTAGTAATCTGATTAATCAGAGCCAAAGGAGCAGATGTATGCAAACTGAAATTTATGAAGGACTAGCAGAATACCCGCGCTTCGCAGCGGAGAAGTAGTGTGTTAAAGAAGTTATGAAAAAGAAAAGGAAATATTTTAAAAATAACGTAACATAATTGTTAATGTAATTGTTTTGTCATTGATATGAGTGTTGTTGTCATATCTCTCTCTCTCTTTCTCTCTCTCTCTCTCTTTATATATATATATATATATATATATATATATATATATATATATATATCAAAATACCCGCGTTTGGCAGCAGAGAAGTAAAAAGAAAAGGAAACATTTTAATAATAATGTAACATGATTGACAATATAATTGTTTTGTCATTGTCATGAGTGTTGCTGGCATATATATATATATACACTCACACACACACACGCACACACATATATAAACATATATATACACATCATATAAATATATATACATATATACACATATATATATACACACACACACATATATATACATATATACACATATATATACACACAAACACATATATATATACAAATCTACATACATATCTACATATATATATTAGGGGTGGGACTCGATTAAAAAAATTAATCCAATTAATTAGAGGCTGTGTAATAATTAATCTTGATTAATCGTATGTAATCGCACACGTAAATTTGCCCCAAATCGCAAATGTGTTTTTTTTAATTTAAAAGGGTTTTAGTGGGCGACAGAATCAAATAATAGACATGGACATGAATATTGTAAACTCAAGCTCTTTTAATTTCTGAAAAAAAAAAATGCTTTTAAACTGCATTTGAATTCAAAACAGAAACAAAAATATCATCCCTGGTTAAAATTGGGCAGACTTAAAAATAAAGTGGTAGTTTAAGTACTTTAAGTACATTTTCAGAATGGTATTGTCTTTAAATAATAATAACCAAAATTTCAACATAAAGTGCAGTTTTTCTTCTTAAAAAAATAAGTCAGAAACATAAAAGGTAATTTGACCAACTTAATCTTTAAACTCTGAGTAACCTTAGCCAATATTATTTTGTACATTAGACTAAAACAGTGTGATCATTGAACATTTTGTAATTAGATGTAATTAGAATTACTAACGGTCACGGAAGTCCAATGATCCCCAGTAAGAGCCACAAAGTCCGCTTTCTGTAATGCATCTAATTTTGCTTGCTTTTCACTGTGCACAAAACCATGCTTTTATCAAGGCTTCGCTCGGGTAGTTTTTTGAAATTAAATTTTCCTCCAATCAGTCGTAGGAACGCGCTTCATCCGACTGTAACATTTGTGTAGCTGTGATGTGTGCATCAGTGTAATCGATGTACCAGGAAATCATGCATTGACAAAAGTTCCCCTTTGCTTGGAATTGAAAGTGTGATTAAATGCGTTATTTTTTGTTATGGAGTACATGCATCGAAGCTTCTCAGCTGTGCTTTTGCTAAGAATAGGAAATATTTAAAAAATAACGTAACATGATTCTGCGTTAACCGCATATTTTGTCATACGTCTCAAACCAAGGAGATGCGAGGTTAAAATGAACCGAGAAGCGCGCGTACATACTCAGTGCATCCACTCTCAGGAATCGAACCTCAGACGTAGGCGATAGAGGCAAAGCCTCTACAATTGCGCCACGGTGTGTGGCTTATCTACAGTATTTGAGAGTATGTAGATCGAGGTATATATATATATTCGCAGCGGAGACGTAGTGTGTTAAGGAAGCTATGAAAAAGAAAAGGGAACATTTTAGAAATAACGTAACATGATTGTCAATATACAGTAATTTTTTGTGAGTGTTATTGAGTGTTGCTGTGATCAAGGATTCGATTATCATTATTTGTTTCAATCAGGGTCGTATTTGTACGATGTGTTGTGTTCAAGTTACATTCTGTGTTTGTCAGTCATTGTAAAGATTAAATTCTGTAATTACAGCCACATTAGCTCCACAAATGAGACACATGGGTTTACCGGCAATGTCAGTAAACATATACTCAGCCTCCCATCGGTTTTTAAAGGCTCTATTTTCAGAATCAACTTTTCTCTTCGGCATCGTGTGGGCTAGCTTCGCAATAACTTGCACTATCATAAGCTAGACTTGATTAACGCGGTAAGTGTTCGGCAAGGCAGCTGAAGCTATGCATTATGGGATCTGTAGTTTATTGTGTTACCAGCGCTTCATATACCCGGGCCATTAATAACCATAATACAGTATATAAAATGATCTCGCGGGCCGGATATAATTACACGCCAGGCCGGATGTGGCCTGCGGGCCTTGAGTTTGACACATATGGACTAAATAGAACTTGAAAAGATATATTTTTTCGTACATCGAGCCCGCGTGCTATTGTGGTTTTGCCTGCGTGTCTCAATAAGTCATCCTCCCCTCGCTCTTACTTCTTTACCGTTCATCTAATGAATACACTGAGTATGGCTTTACCAAAACAATCATTGATGGTGAATAAAGTATCCATTATTCGAGTATGTAGATCGGGGTATATATATACATATATATATATACCCGCGTATCGCAGCGGAGACGTAGTGTGTTAAAGAAGCTATGAAAAAGAAAAGGGAACATTTTAAAAATAACGTAACATGACTGTCAATATACAGTAATTGTTTTGTGAGTTTTACTGAGTGTTGCTGTCATCAAGGATTTGATTATCATTATTTATTTCAATCAGGTTCGTATTTGTAGGATGTGTTGTGTTCAAGTTACATTCCGTGTTTGTCAATCGTTGTAAAGAAGACAGGTTTCATTCATCGATTCGTTTCTTACTGCATCAATAAACAGCTCGTCTTCTTCTTTATCTGAGACCTGACACACTGCATGCACGGGTTTTTTTTTACACTGTCTTCCTTTAGCGGGACATTGACTTTTTCCACCGTGTGCTTTGTTTCTGCAGTAGCTGCATTTATGAATATGCTTGTATGTATCACACGCTTCATATTTTTTTGCTGCCTTTTCAATTGTGTAATTCGGTTTTTGTTCAGCGCTCTTTGGAACTGTTGCTTTTTGTCTGTGCACTGCGTCAGTTCACGTGAGCCGCTCGGTGTACATGCATCGAAGGTTCCCAGCTGTGCTGGTGCCATCTCGTGCTATGTCCATGGCTGTATTTAATGTTACCGAAGTCCCGGCACTTAAAACTTTCTCTCGCAGTTTCGCTGAGTTTGTGCCAAACACCACCCTGACCATCTCATCTTCCTCTGCATAAGCACAGTCCTTCACCCGTGAATATTTACCCGTGGCAGTTTGCTATTGGATTGCCGCTGACGGACGGCCTTATATGGGCAGGCACTAAATTACAAACGCCAGCGGCAGCCTGTCTATGAACTTAATTTAAAGTTTAGGTTTACATCGTGCTTTGTTTCCGAAGTAGCAGAACTCATGAATATGGTTGTATATGTCACTCGCTCGCTTCTTATTGTTTCGCTGCCTTCTCAATTATATAATGCATGTTTTCTTCAGTGCTTTTTGGGCCTCTTCCTGGTTTTCTACGTACTGCGTGATTACGTGGGAGGCGTGATGATGTCACACGAAACTCCGCCCCCACGGGTTTCAAGCTCATCTCCATTACAGTAAATGGAGAAAAACAGCTTCCAGTTATGACCATTACGTGTAGAATTTCGAAATGAAACCTGCCCAACTTTTGTAAGGAAGCTGTAAGGAATAAGCCTGCCAAATTTCAGCCTTCTACCTACACGGGAAGTTGGAGAATTAGTGATGAGTCAGTCAGTCAGTGAGTGAGTGAGTGAGTGAGTCAGTGAGGGCTTTGCCGTTTATTAGTATAGATAGTAGAGGAGTGAGACCACTGCCAGGGCAAAACACTTGAAGAAAACCTTGAATGATGGCTGTTCAAAGCAAACCAGTGGCCTGCAGGAGCAAGTGTCAGCGTCTATTGGTCTTAAAAGGATGTAGTGTTAGTAAGGCCATTCAAGGTGTTTCATTGATGGATTTAGGGACCAAACAAGAGTCTAAAGGCCTTTTCACATGACATGATTTTTCTAGGCCCTCTGAGGCTGGTGTGGAACTATTCCTTGAAACAGTTGTGTAATCTGACATCCCCAGCAACTCGGTCCAAGCAGTCTGTGACTTACACTGTGTTTACCACTATGACATCTTTCTGGAGATTTTTATGTATTTTTAATGTGTTTCAAAAATAGGGAAAGGGAGTAAAAGTTCTTATTTCTGAAGTATATCATCTTATTATGAAGTTTCATTCAAGTTTTTTTTCTTTTCCTATTCCATGACCTTAGTCTTACTTCCACACCTTTAACAAAGGAGTCCCTTTGAGTTAAATTATGAACTTGTAAGTAAACATGTAGCTCTCTCCTGAGGGTCGCACAGAGGGCATTTTAAATCATTTGAAAGGGCTTAGTTTTTTAAGGCCAATTGCTCTTTAATGGCTTGACCTTAGATGAAAGAGAGTGACTCATGGTCTTCCTGAGATGTTAAGATTATGCCATCTGAAATTTGGTGTGTGATGCTTCAGCAGTGTACTCTCAGGTGAAAGTTAAGCACCGTTACATGTGAAATTCTGTCTGCCCCTTTATTTCATAGTGTGAGGATAAATTAATGTGACAGGTTCAAGGAAGGAAAATATCCCAAGTGCTTTTCTTCTGCACTAAAATGCTGATGTTCGTTCTATGGAAAGTTTTACTTGTAAATGTGTATCACATTTAATAAAAGCGAAAAATGTACTGTAAACTGTTAAGGTGTTAAAGCTGTGCCTAGTATGGGTACCCCAGTTGTAGTAGCTGGCGTGATAACACAACTGGTAAGCACTTGTGCCTCACAGCACTAGGAGGCTAAACTTGAAGTTGAGCCCAGCTCAGGACTCAGGTTCACCATCTAATTCCGAAGAATGTGTGTAATAATCTAATTGGTAATTCTACAGTGACCCCCTATTGGTAATGAACTGGAACCTCATCTGAGGTTAATGTCCTCACGGCCCTGAACTGGAATAAATGGCAACAAAAAATTAATGGATGGATCATCCATCCATCCATTATTCAACCCGCTATATCCTCACTTCCTAACAAATTCACAATGTTTACTATTACTTGAATAAAATTATTGTTATTACAGCATTGTGTGGCAACTTGTGGGAATTATTTATTTACATATTTACCAACAGATAATCCTCATAAATGACTTGCAAAAAAAATTAAATAAAACAAAAGTTTTGGTTACCCTCCCTTTAATGAGAGACTTTTAGTCCTTCACTGGTAATGTTTAATCCTTAGTTCATAAGAAAGATAGTTTGCAAAATGTTTACAAAATTTCTTCTATTAAATGCAGGAAATGAATAATATATTTTATTTTCTACTTTCAGCATTATTCAGGTGCAATGAGGTATGCTTTTGATGCCAGTATAGCTGACTTATAGCTTTCCTGTTATAATTTCTCTATTATAAAAGTAATTCTTGTGACGATACAAGACTTTTTTCCTTCGAGGAGACGTGATCTTTGGAAGAGAGATCTTTTGAAGAGAGACAGAGAGACACTTTCACATCCCGCGAGACGGACAAGTCACATCATACTTTCAACCTTTGGAAGCAATTCCCGTGATACACATGCAGAGCAGGTTAGAGATATTGGAAGTAGGAAAATTTGAAAGTCTCAAAAAAAGGAGAGTAAACATTAGCACAAACAAACGGAAAATATTACTTGGTGAAATAACAGAACAGCGAAAAGAGATCAAATAGTGTTTGAGGGTGAGAGAGAAGGCAGTGAGACAAAAGGACAGGCTTTTAAATGTTCGAAGCGCCACACGAAATGCCGATCACGCGGCATAGCAGCAGCAGCAAGCCAGCAGCTGATCGAGCAAAGAGGAGGTTAAAAAAAAACCCATTTATTTGTTTCCCATTGTATCACCATTTCAGAGGGGTTTCGGAGGAGTGGCCGATTCTTCCTGGTGTGCATTCAGCCCCCCTTTTCACAACGGCACATAGCGCCTTCTGGGGGGATGGGATTGGCAAACAAAGTGGGCAGGGGGCGAAGCGTCCTAGTCTTCATGAAAAAAATTATTTTCACCTTCCTGCATTGCCTTCAGTTTAAAATAATAAACATGCATAAGGGATGGTAAAATTCAGATTAATTTAACTGCACTGTGGCAACCCCTAATGGGAGCAGCTGAAAGAAGAAGAAGACAAACATAAAAAGCAAATTGAATACTGTATGTTGATTTTTTTTTTTTAAATTGAAGGAGCAAGATGTACATGAAGTCTGAATTCAATGTAACTTGCTTTTGTTTAATTCTCTTCACTGAATACAAGCTCAGGTAATCCATTAAGGGTAAAATACAAAACTTTGCCCCATTTGCGTACATTGACTCACATATCAAGGTTAACAAACTAAAACTGATGTCAATGTCAACAATTAATTCATTCCAATGTAAATTCTTATTGTCATATGGCCAGTTGATGATGAAAGAAAGCTGAAAAAAAATAATTAAGGAGACAAGTAAACTTATGGAATGGTTCATGGTGATTAGTAAGACCACAGAATCACAGTTTTCGGCTA
Organism: Polypterus bichir lapradei; assembly: GCA_026402145.1. NCBI lineage: Eukaryota > Metazoa > Chordata > Cladistia > Polypteriformes > Polypteridae > Polypterus > Polypterus bichir. Next base: position 40,813,981 of record JANRMT010062790.1, read on the forward strand.
CCGTTACACTGGGCTAATATCATAAGCATCTGCTAAAATTCACAACAATATATACTGTAGCAAAATGAGAGTTCAGTACATGCAGCGTACTAAACATTTAGTCACAGTTGTTGTTATTCTTTCTGTGTGCTTGGTTACATTTACATCATTGTGTCATTTACACCTGAGGTTGATCACAAAGTCCCTCTGACACCATCCTTGTTCATCAACTAGAAAAAATAGCCCCATTGCTCCAGTTATGTTTAGTTTAAAGTGCCTCTTTGCACATTGGCCACTGAAGTTTAAAAAAATAAGATGATGTACTAATTAAAACGACTTACATATAATTTGTGTACATGGCTGTTTTTTTTTGTTATTATTTAATTGCATGTATAACTAACAAGAATTATGTTTTTAATATATTGCTGAATGTTCTATTTTTATTAAAATAAATATATACTTTAGTGTTTACAACAAGAAGAAAAAATATTTTCTTTAAACTGTTCTTGCTATTTTTTTTCTGAATCAAAAACACTGTAAAATGTGACATTAAAGTTGTGCCTTTTTTTATTAATTCTAGCCATTTTTCTGGGTTCTTTCCGGATGCCTTATGAAGAGATCAGAAATATCATTCTAGAGGTTGATGAGGAGAGGCTCAGTGAATCACTAATCCAGGTAAGAGACTTTGTAGGAGGGCTGTGCTGTAGTAAATGATACTGGTGGCGAGAGAGTAAATTATGAACCTTTCGCTCTAGAAGGTCAAAGTTTCAACTAAGTGTGATGAAGCCCTGCAGCCTTTCAGAAACAAATGGGACTTGAAATCATTTGGCAACACTATGCATTGAGAAACATCACTTGGCAAGTCCAGAAACAAGGCTTAGTCACATTAGCTTTATTTTTTCCCCTTCTCACTTAAGAACATTTTTTTTTATTATTTATTTTTTCTCTGGGAAATGTTAATTGCAAACAGAGTAGGCTGTTTGAGATTGGAAAAGTGTACAGCAAGTGGGTGTCATAAAGTTGGCTTTAGCTAACAGTATGAGTTGTTAATTTATTACCTCTTATTTATCTTTGCTTAGCAAATTTACCCAGCTCAGTGTGTGTGTGTGTGTAAGTGTGTGAATGTGCGTGTGTGTGTGTGTGTGTGTGTGTGTGTGCGTGCGTGTGTGTGCGTGTGTGTGTGTGTGCTCTGTCTGCCTAGTAATGAAACAGGCACTGAATGTGTTTTGGTAAGCAAAGGGCCCAAAAGTTTAATGTTTGTTCTTTTGAAGTGCACTCAGGAGAGCAAGGTGTAGTTAGGTTTGATACTATATTCCTTCTTATCCCTTACTAGGTCATTGTAAATAATGCACAGAAAATAAGTGTCAGTTATTTTAAATTTTATGAACATTAGTCCTTGGCCCAAGCATTATTTAAAGCCATTGCAAAGTGTAATTAAATTTTTTTTTTCAATTATGCATAAATAACTGCTTGTTGAATTTCTGTTCACATTAAATAACAACTTTTATCCATTTATGCATTTTTGAGTCTTTTCAGGGCTGCTGAGCCCAGGGTGTATCCTGACACCTAAGTATAAGAGGCAGGAGTTAACTGTTATGAATTTGAAGGTTTATAGTTTATTGTATTTTGAATGTTGTCTTTACATTCATTTTCTGTCATCTTGAACTCGGTTCTTTTATTTTGTCCTCTAGATTTTGTTTCATTATAGCTAATGTTGTTTTCACTTTTTTTGGTTTTTGTTACCTAGTATGCTATTTTGTTTTTTCTGGGCACAAACATTTGGAGAAGGTATGAGCTTGCTTGCTGCCATGTCACCCATATGACCTCATCCTCAGGCAGTTTTTTAAGATGATGGCGCACTGCATTCAGCATCCAAGATTTTGGATTTAAAACTAAATTGACTTCATGAGTGATTTGTGGTTATTTAAAGGCAGGCAGAATTTTGACTTCCTTTCTTTTGAGAACATTTTGTGTTTTTTGATGATCAAACCTTTAGACTTTCTGGTTTTGACCCTGCCACCCTTATAAGACTTTGTCTTTGTCTTGCCTTTCTATGGGCCTTTCTGCAAATATTAGTCCTTTTAGGATGTGATTTATTTGCTTCCATTTAATCAAAATACTAACATTGAATGAAATGCCAGTCCATGAAGTAAAGCTTCATTTTCTTTTTTTTTTTTAATTTTGGCAGTATAGAAATTAGTTAGCAAATAGTAAATCTTTAATACGAATACAGTATGTCTGTTAAATTCAATTAAATTACTTCTGCATATTAAGGTGACACATTTCTGTTTCAATACTATAAATCCTGCTCTCTGTCACTATTTGCCCTGAGTTTGCACATTCTCCCTTTGTCAGTGTTGTTTTTTCTTCAAGTTCGTCGGGATTCCTAAACAAATGATAGTTCATATTTGTCCTTCTGCAAGTGAATGGCTACAGCCAATTACTGGATTCTGCTTTACATCCAGTCTTGTGGTATAGTCTCTGGCCTTTAGGGCATGGATAGCTGAATTTAGTAGGTTGAATTAACTCCCAAGGACTGTGTTTCTAATATGGTTGCAAGGAACACTGGAGCACCTCAAGGAACAATCCTGTCTCCTTTACTCTTCACTCTGTACACCTTAGACTATAAATGTAACCTCAAATCTTGTCACTTGCAGAAATTCTCAAATGACTCTCCACTTATGGGGTGTATTGATAAATATGACAAGACTGAGTACTTATAGCCTTTGAGTTATTCAGTCAAAGTGTAACAAGAAACGCAACTGGGGCTCTTTTATAGCAACAGCAACATAACTGTATAATGCCTCACTGGCACTGCGACAGCTGAGTCAGTAGTTTTCTTATGTTTTAGTCACTCTGGTGTGAGTTCAGACTTCTGACTATAGTAAATATTTATATTATTTATTGTTTTTTTAAATTATTTAAGTATCCATTTATTTAAAGAGCTTCTATAGAAAGTAAATTATCTATCTATCTATCTATCTATCTATCTATCTATCTATCTATCTATCTATCTAT
>JANRMT010062790.1:40816987-40831898 GCA_026402145.1 Polypterus bichir lapradei
TATCTATCTATCTATCTATCTATCTATCTATCTATCTATCTATCTATTGTGACAGATAGGGGGCGCTATCACTCCCTTGAACCCTTGTCCAAGATGCCAGACACCAGATAAAAGTCCAAAAGTATTACTTTTTATTAATCAACAGTGTACAAAGCACCCTACTCTCCACAATACTCATACAATAAACCAATAATCACTACAATAAATTCTCCACCACTCCCAGACGCGTTGCCTCCCTTCCACCCAGCTCAGCTCGCCGTCTAGGAGCTCCCACAATCCTTTTATATTCCCTGACCCGGAAGTGTTCCAATCCCCAGTCCATGTGATTCTTTATCACTTCCAGGTCAGATAAAAAGTCCTTTTTTTCACCCCGGAAGCACGTCATTCCCCTTGTCCATGTGACTTGGACGTACTTCCGGGGTGTAAGGCAAAAAACCATCATTCCTCCCTGCAGCGTCTCCTAGTGGCCCCATGATATCCAGCAGGGCTGCGTATAAAAACTCCAATGTCCATGATGCCCTGCTGGTCTTCGGGGGACCTCCATACTGCAGGGAGGGCTCCACCTGTCGACTTGGGGGTATTGGCCGGGATGAACGGCCGGCCATACACCACACTATCTATCTATCTATCTATCTATCTATCTATCTATCTATCTATCTAATAACAGGATGAACAGACATACACCTGAGTCTACAGTATACTCTTTTATATTTGCATTTATCATTGGTCCATTAATTTTGGCCTTCCAGTCTGTTCGGCATCAGCATGAATGTAGGTTCTTGCACAGGTCTTGCTCTAATTCTATTTATTGAAACATACACAATGCCTATTAAACGCTTCCATCCATCATACAACATTGAGTCACAGTGGGTTTAATTTTGTTTTTCTGAAAACTGGTCTCAATTTGATCACATAAGTTTTTATCTCCTTCAGGTCAGTATTTAGCAGATGTGTGGACTGTGCAATTTTCCCCATTGTTTTTTGCAAAACTGATAAAGCTCTGTCAGGTTGCACGAGGATCATGCGTGAACAACGTTTTTTCAAGTCCGGCCACAAATTCTCAATTGGATTGTGATCTGGACTCTCCTGGACATTAACATTGTTGTTTTTAAGCCACTCATGTGTAACTTGGGCTTTATGCTTGGGTTTGTTGTCTTGCTGGAAAACAAATCTTCTCCCAAGGTGCAGGTTTCTTGCAGACTCAGGTTTTCATCAAGGATTTCTCTGTATTTTGCTCCATTTATTTTACCCTCTACTCATACAAGCCTTCCAGGATCTGCTGCAGAGAGCAATCTCCACAGCATGAAGCTGCCACCACCGTGTGTCTTGTATGAATGGTGTGTTTTTTATAATGTGCAGTGTTTGGCTTAGTCTGATCACCGAAAAGCTCAATTTAGGACTCATCAGACCATAAAACCCTTCTTCCAGCTGACTTCAGAGTCTCCCATGTGCCTTCTGGCAAACTCCAGTCGAGATGTCAAGTGTATATTTTTAAACAGTGACTTTGTCTATGCCACTTTCCCATAAAGCTGTGACTGGTGACACACTTGGGCAGTGGTTGTTGTATACACAGTCTCTGCAATCCAAGACACTGTAGCTTGTAAATCATTCAGAGTCATCATGGATATCTTGGTGGCCTCTCTCACTACTATTCTTCTTGAATGATCACTCAGTGTTTGTGGATGGCCTGCTTTGGTCAGATTTATAGCCGTGACATACTGCATTTCTTAATACTCGATTAAACTGTACTCCAAGGGAAATTTCATGCCTTACATATTTTCTCGTATCAATCTTCTGTCTTTTGCTTTTCACCTTTTCACTGAGTTGTTTGGACTGTTCTTTAGTCTTCATCGTGTAGATTAGGCTACAATAGTGTCACACCAAGAGCCAACTGGCTGCACCAATGGGGACTGAGATTTGTCGCATTACTTATGCAATCAGTTAATTTGTGCTTTGTATCTGTTATTAACTTTTTACCATTGTGCAGAGGTCTGTTTTAACTTTGACGGTAAACATGCTTATTCTGTTAATCACTTTAAAAATGTTAAGTTAAATCCATTGTGATTCTTGTTCCATAAAAATAAAATGTAAAAATTCCCATGGGGGTGCATATCTTTTATAGTGACTGTATATATGTTTATGGTAGCTTAGCTGGTAACTTTTGTTAACTAAAACAGCTACAGGATTTTTATTTATTTTGTTTTTAGTGTCAAGAGTAAGATTTCCTAAGCACATACAGAGAAGTTTAGTATTTGCAGTGCTACTGCTATTAATACAGTCTGTCATGGATTCTGTCACGGCCTTGTGAGTCCTGTTTTTGATGAACATTATCTTCCTGTCCAGACTAAAGCTTGAAACCTAGAAATGTGTTAATTATTTTGACTTCCATGTCTCTTCCTTTTCTAGGTATAAATTATAGGGAATGCAATAAATGTTCTTAATATTTTTTATGTGTAAAATCTCCTCTGACAAATCTATTTCTTTTGTCACCCTTGTCAGTCACTGTAGGACTGGTTTTAAGCTGCTGTAATGATTTTATAATCATATAGCTGAATGTCTTATTTTTTTACTTTTCCATCAGCAATGGGTCAAGTTCAGACAGCTGTGAAACCAGGAAGACAAATCTAACATTAAGAAGTGTATGTTTTTTATTTCCAACATCATGTTAATTTACTTTCTGTTCTGGATGAGTTTCATCACTTGAAATGTGAAAGAAATGAGAAAACTAGTGGAACTTTTGATGTGAACTAATTGTCTACTGAACTTTTCTTAGCTAAGCATGTAATATTGTGCTCCTGTGAAGGTATACAACAAGTAAAATATGTAACTTCAACCAGAGTGAAAAGCTAACGCTTCATCATAGACAATCCTATACTTGCAGGTAGTGTTTATATTTGTGACCTAACGTATACTGGCTTTACACACTCTGAGTCTACTGTAGTGTGCAGTGGCATCGGGCTCTCATAACTCAACTAATTAGCTGCATTTAGATACTAACATACAACCAGAGACGTGAATTTGCCCCACTATTGATTGGCATTCTGTCTTCGGTGGGCTCCAGCCTTGTGCCCAGTGCTCCAGGGGCAGACTGTGGCTTCTTGTGCAAATCTTAGCATCCCTAACTCTGCCACCTCCAGCTCTGTCTCCTGCTTTCTTGTCAGTGCCACTGTCTCCAACTCATATAACATTGCTGGTCTCACTACCGTCCTATAGACCTTCCCTTTCACTCTTGCTGATATCTGTCAGTCACAAATCACTCCTGACACTCTTCTCCATCCATTCCACCCTGCCTGCACTCTCTTTTTCACCTCTCTTCCACAATACCCATTACTCTGTACTGTTGATCCCAAGTATTTAAACTCATCCACCTTCACCAACTCTACTCCTTGCATCCTCACCATTCCACTGACCTCCCTCTCATTTACACACATGTATTCTGTCTTGTTCCTACTGACTTTCATTCTTCTCCTCTCTAGAGCATATTTCCACCTCTCCAGGGTCTCCTCAACCTGCTCCCTACTATCGCTACAGATCACAATGTCATCAGCAAACATCATAGTCCTGTCTAATCTCGTCTGTCAACTTGTCCATCACCATTGCAAATAACAAAGGGCTCATGATGTAATTGCACTTCCACCTTGAATGCACCCATCACTCCTACTGCAGACCTCACTCACCACGATCACACTTCCCTCCTACATATCCTGTACAACTCTTACATACTTCGCTGCCACTCCCGACTTCCTCATACAATACCACAGCTCCTCTCGAGGCACCGTGTCATATGCTTTCTCCAGGTCCACAAAGACGCAATGCAGCTCTTTCTGGCCTTCTCTAAACTTCTCCATCAACACTCTCAGAGCAAACATCACATCGGTGGTGCTCTTTCTTGGCATGAAACCATACTGCTGCTCACTAACCATCACCTCACTTCTTAACCTAGCTTCCACTACTCCTTCCCATAACTTCATGCTGTGGCTCATCAATTTTATCCCCCTGTAGTTACTACAATGTCTTTCATAAATGTTAAAAATGACTTTCAGGTCGCTAAATATAAAAATCTCAAAAATGTGATCTTTAAAAAAAAAAAAAAAAGGTGTTCCACCTAGACACATACTGTAGTGTATTTAGTCATGGAATTAAGAATTTGGAGATTTACAGTACATTATCATGCTAATCTTGATGCTATGCTTATGTGAGAGTTCTGTAATACAGATGACTTCTCTTTAAATCAGAGTTATTGTGTATATAGTATATATACTGATTTTATTTATACTGATTGATTCTCTTTCTGTCTATACAGTACAAATATATGGAAGCGAAGGTCTGTGATACAGTTTGCATATTTGCAGTTAGAGATCCACAAAGGGGGAAAATGAGTCATCATCAGAGGAAAATGAATAGACATACAGGAATCAAAGGCAATATATAACAAGTGTGGCTAGGTGGGGGTTGTAGGGGGGTGGGAGTTAATAAGGTGGGGTTCGCAAGAACATCCAAATAATAAAACAGACTTTATGACCAACACCTTGCGAACTCCACCTTATTAATCCCCTTCCTTACAACCTAAGAAAGCAATATGAATATCTTGTCTTCAAAAGTCAGCTCTTCTATGCTTTCTCAAGTTTTCCGCTAATCTTCTTAAAAGGCTCACAAATGCTTCATATTAGTCAGTGCAGATCTCGGCCCTTGAAGGCTGTAGATTTTTTAGTACCTTGGGCCTGGTATATTTAAATTCCCCTAACTACATTCATGAAGATTAGTGCACAGTATATACTCATATGTCAATTATGTCTCTAATGGTGTATGTATGATATATTTAGTCAAATAAAAACAAGTAGTAACGAAATGCATATTATAATCCATATCTTTAAATTGTCTAAATGCACCTGCTTGAGTGCATTTTTTTGTTAGTCAATAAATACAGTACATCATAATTCAAAACCTTCTGATGCTGACAAACTTTACAGTTCAAGAGTTTTCAGGCTGCCATGGGATCTTTTTTTGTAAAAGTCTGCAAACTAAGATTTAAGTAACTTCATTGTGATACTGTGAACTACCCTGTTAAGTACTTGGTTCTATCTGTTAACTGTTATTAATGTAATATATATGCTTTCTAGCCTCTGTACAAATACAGTGAGTGCTTCTTGGCATTTCTGCTCACCCAGGATAATGGAGATAGCATCCAAAAATAAATTAAAATGGCATGCTTTTCACTAAAACACAGATATAGAAAGGAAGAGTGTAAAATGTCAGAAAAAGTTCATCAAATGCTGCTGCTTCTCCTAGCCTATAGATTGTTTTCCTGTATGCCATTTTGGGGGATAGGGACTGACCCTCTTTCCCATCGCTAGTTTGTCTTCATCTTTGGCAGCCGGCCCCCAGCCCATCTCACCTCCTGCCACTAGACTTATTGTTCAAATGAAGGGGGTGATTTTTTTAACATTACACAGAGTTTACTTCTGGGTCCTCTGCTGGAGTCACTTTCAGGCTCAGAGGTGGGCCCATGAAGTCTTAGAATTTCCACAGAATATACTCTTGTGTTCCCAAAAACCGCTGCACCTGTAAGAGCTACATAGCCTTATGGGGTTCAACAGTTTGTATAACAGCTTTTGGGCCAGCAGTTCATCTGAATGTCAAACACTGCCTCTGCTATCCAAAGTAAGAAGTGTGCACTGCTCCTAAAAGCCATGAAGATTTGCATCACTCTCCTGTGAGCTCCCCATGGTGTCCATATACATTACTCCAAGGATGCAAAATACATCTTTTATGTTTACTACAACTGACAGTTGCAGTTTGTCGGCACTGGTTTACTGAGATGTACCCTGACAATGAGTGTTGGATCGTTACTGTCTCGATGGGTCTTGACAGACCAATTGCACTAATGTTTCATGTTGGCATTACAACCTAGGTAAGCCATTGCCACCCAGGTGCCACTTTGCAGTATTTTAAAATTAAAATGTGTGTCATGTCTGGGTTGTTGGCTTTTTAACTTTGTTCTGAGTTTGCTTCTTTTGCTTGGCAATAACATCATGAGGAATCAGTAGTTTTGTTTTTGGTAAAATTTTCTATTGATATAAAGAATAATTTGTGGAGAATTAACATGAAAATACCAAAGTCATTGTTTTTTTTTTTTTTTTTTGCTTGTTTTTGTATGAAGGGCAATGACAGAATTAACAAGTACTTCAGGTGCACAGGACTTTATACAAATGATGTACTATACTGTGCATCCCCCTCTCTGTCTCTGTCTGTGAAACACACTTGATGTGCCCTTCTTTGACACATAACTGCTTAACATATATTAAAGCTGATTGTCTCTCTATATCCAGAATTATGCTTTATCACCATGTGAACAAGATTTACAGATGTCAGAACTCAGAAGCTGTTTGAGCTCTTTGATTAAATATGTTCTTTAGTAGTTACTATCTAAGATTTACAGCATAACCAAGGCAGAAATGTATTTTTGCCATTAAGTCCTTACTTTACAAGCTCAATATTAGTCACTAGCAGTCAACTGAGTGCCACAATTGAAAGAGATGTTGGTCTTTTTGAAGTAGGTCATTGTGCCATCTGTCTCAAGCTTACGATTGTCATGTAAGTTTATCTTATTTGTAATGAGTTCACCTTACATTTTTCAGATTATTTGATGTACACACATGTGACAGTGGACTGTGCCTTGTCATGGTGCATGCCAGAGCTTCTGCTTATGATTATTTATCTTTATTCTGTATAAAATAAAGAAATGCTTTTTAGCAATGTACCCAATAAAAGCAGAATTGTGTATGCCCCTAAATTAAATTTTACATTTCCCATTCATGAATTTTATTCAGGAAAGATATTTCTAATACAGTATTAAAGCAGAAAGGCAGTGTTATTAAAATATAAGCATGTACAGAGAAGCTCAAGGGCTTCAAAAGGCATTGTTTTTACTTTCTTTTGCCTTTAGCATCTTCGCCAGCCTTCTTTAAGATGCTGAGAGTTTCGACCCCCAGCTTTGTCACAGTTTAGAGTCTCAGTGTAGGCAAGGTGAAAAGGACGAACACCCAGTAAAAGCATTTAAAACTGTCAATTAATCATGTCCCAGAGCAGGGGCTTTGCATTTCTGCTTAAGGACTAACAAAACCTCTCTAGTCTACGTTCATGTCTTTGTAATACATGTCATAGCTTTTTCATGTCATATTGATGTTCGTTGTTCTAAATTTCAGGGTTGTTTCTCGATTGGCAGTTTGCTTTGAATAAGTTTCTGGGGAAAGGCTTAGAACTGGTTGGGTCTTATATTTAAAGGCACCTTCTCCTTGTAGCTAAGCCATACAGCTGCCTGTTCTGAACCGAGCCCCTCGCTGAAAAGAGGATGACTGACTTTGTCAGTGACAGCCGGACATGTTAATAAAAGAAAACAGAGGGGGGAAAAATGTAAGACTTTAAGCTCATTGCTGGCCTGCAGTAGCTGATTTAAGAATCCTTTCTCTTTTGTCCAAGGATTTGGAATATTTGCGAGTCCCCTGGCACTCCATCTCCTCAGGGTAGTTTAAATGAGATTATCTGGGAACTAGTAGTATGCCTAGTCTTCATACCACACAACTTTAGGTACTGCCTGATTTTATTAAATAAACACAAGAATATCATGATAACCATCATATTAAAATGTTTGAAAGGCAAGGTGATATGATTGATAACATTTTAGAGAGAGACTTCATTAGGCTCAATGTTGCTTTTAATGAAATCAAATATCCATTACATTGTTGGTTAAGGTTAATGGAGAAAATAATGGCTTCTTAAAATGCGTTGATGTGCTGATAGACTCTCTTTTAAAATGGTGATTAAAGTATCCACATATGTTCAGTTATACAATAATTGGCAATAATAATCAGAGTTTTCATTCATTCCACTTATAATCGCTTCTCTGGTAAGCTGTTGCATGGAGGCATAACATTTTCTCTGGGGTCATTACTCCAACAATCTGACTGGACCATTTTACACCCCATACAAAGTCCCCCCAACCACATCAAATCCCATTCCACTGTATGAGAGGAAGTGTTTCCGGTCATCCTTCTTAAATTCACATTCTTTCAGGTAACAGTGATATTCTTTGTTAATGGTTTACCATTTAAGTAAACGTTTTTTTTTTTAGATTTACTACTGCGATTCCATTGGGAGTTGTGAGAAGCTGGATTTAAAAGCTAATAAAGCGTTTGTTGCTCATGGCTGAAAAGCTACCTTTCCTTTAGTGTGTTAGAGATGAAAATGTCTTCTTTTACGTCCGGGCTACATTTGGCAAGTTTTCGCTGCAGGTAATTTAGTGCATCTTTATTGGCTACTGTAAACTGACCCATTCTGAGGAATAATGTTTATGAGAATATGCACCTTTTGTTGGACTGGAGAACCCAGTGCTTCCAAGATACACATCAACCTCATGTGACCCCAAAATGGATAAGTAAGTTGAAAAATAAATGGATGTCTATATCTAGCTTTTTTGTATTTCTGTGTCCAGAAGTATTAATTCACAGTGCGCTCCCATTGGTACAGTTTTTTTGAATGTGAAATATTTTCTATAATTGAAGGACTCATTGCTACAGAATTCTGGATTCAAATCAAAGTCCAGTCATTGACTGAGTCACACTTGGACATTATCCCTGTGACTTCATTGGGTTTTCTCCAGATACTTTGATTTTCCTTCTATATTATATTATATTATATTATATTATATTATATTATATTATATTATAATGTCATAGAGAATGATTGATGGATCTAATCAAAATAGTTATGATATGAGTAAGTATGAGTGTGCCCTGCTTGCTTGAACCCAAAATTAGGTTAGTTTCTGCCATCGTAGACCTGATTTGGATTAAATGATATGATGATGGATACTTGTGGTTTAAGTCAACCTCAATCATGATTATTCCACGTTTTAATTATCAATCTACCTATATAATCCTCAATTTTCAGTAAGACTGTGGCTTACTTTTACGGGTACAGTCACAAGGCAGTTATCAGCCCTGGAACAGGCACTAGTCCATCATATACTACACTCATGCATTTAGGAGGAAAACCATATGGATTTAATGTAAACAGAATACACCAAAGCAATGTCAGGGAGTTGGAGCATCAGAGGTAACATTGCCCAATTTTTAATGAATTGACCTTTTCATTTTAAAATGCTCAGTATAGTATAGAACAACACTGGTGTGCATTCCTGTCCTTTGGTCCAATCAATGTTAAGGACTTCTTGCTCTGCTGGGCCTGGGACTACCAGAAGTGGTATAGTCAGAGTTTGGTCTTAATCCAGGTTATTCCAGAGTTCACAGAGGAAATATCATCAGGTGCTGTGTACACCCAAATTGTTCTCCCATGTCCCCTTCAATAGTGTCCACGACAGAGACATTATATCTTTGCGTTGACACAGAAGAACATTACAAATTCACACGAGTCTTTGCCAGTTATTGAAGAAACTGGAGTCCAAGTGCTGTAATCCTGAAATGTTATACTTGCTGCACAAGTAGCTAAAGAAGACAGAATACAACATACAGTAAGTAAAAGTAAGAAAATAGAGAATTAATTGGTGGATTTGGCAATTTTAGTGTAGAGGGTTACAAACTGAAGAAAACTAGTAAATAATAATATACAGAACACAGAGCAGAGAAAGCTAAGTCTAGTTTGACAGTGTACTTTAAGGTTAACCCTTTGTTGACCAAGCCCCAAAAATGCACCAAGAAGTATCTTTGTTATTTTTGACTCTAAAGTACAGTGGTTCCTTGAGATACGAGTGCCCCAACATGCAAGTTATTTTGGAATATGAGCTGTCACTAGGTCGATTTTTTGCCTTGAGTTATGAGCCAGAATTTGAACTACGAGCCATCAAAGAGCTTGTCGCCGCACATTCCAAGGAACTGACGACGGAAGAGTTGACGGAACTACAGATGAAGCAACATACGGAGGTTCTGCAGGAGACTGGTATCGCAGAGGAGCCAGAGGTGGAGGAGATTATCTCTTCAAGTGAGTTAAAGGAAGTGTTGGCAATGTGGGAAAAAGTTTTGGACTTTCTTGAAAAGAAACACCCTGAAAAAGTTGCAACTGGTCGTGCAGTGGCGCTATTTAATGACACTTGCCTAACACTTGACTTTATTGAAAAGAAACACCTTGAAAAAGCTGCAACTTTCAGAAACATTCTAAAGGGAAGGAAGAAACAAAGCTCCTTGGACAGGTTTCTATTGAAACGCCTTGCGAATGAAAGTGACGAAAGCATGGCAAAAAAAGAAAAAAACTAGTGAAGAAGAAAATTAAGTTAAGCAAAAGTGAAGTGAAAGAAAAAAAACATTACAATACGCTAATCGGCTCTGCCAACATCTGTTTATTTCTTTACATTCTCCTTTATGTATTAGGTTTTATTTTGTTTGTATACAATATTTGTTCATTATAAATACATTTCCTTATGTTGAAAACATTTAACAAAAAATTGGGGTGGTTTTTTGGGGGCTGGCACGAATTAATCTCATTTCAAAAAATTTCAATGGGGAAAATTGATTTGAGAAACGAGCATTTTGACTTACGAGCTCGGTCACAGAATGAAATAAACTCCTGTCTCAAGGTACCACTGTAGTGATATTTTATTCTATCATCAAGGTTTTATGTATCATTAGATTTAGCATCAATTCAGGTTTCCATTTATGACAGTTAAAGGGGCACTATGTAATATGCAATTGTGTAAACCACAATAGACAAAAACACACAAAAGCTTTAAGCTTTACAGCATTAATGAAATGAAATGAAATTATATAATATATATATATATTGTGTGTGTGTGCTTATAAATGTTACTGTAAGTCTATATTTTTTATCACACCACCCTCAATCTGTTTTTGAATTCTTTTTTTTTTAGCCACAGGGTATATCCTTGTAAAGCATTGATTGATTATACTATCATCAACTGCTTTATATCCTCTGATTTGGTACAAATTAAGCTTTCTATTTTTGTCTGACACTGTGCAAAAAGCATCAGACTGGATTGATATTACTATAAAATAAAATAGGGAAAATAGTGATATTAAGACACTGAAAAACAAATATAGAAATACATTTTCATTGGGGGGGAAAAATTGCAAACAGAATAAATGAATGATAATGTGAAAAACAAAATCCTTTTAAAACTATAAACGGTAACTGTGAGTCTGTGCTTCTTTTCTTTACCTTCTTCCTGTGGTACTGTCCCTTAGAAGATTACTTACTACCTAGATAAGAACACATAAACACTTGACAGTATATCATATGCATGTCTGCCATCATTTTGCAACTCCCAGCCTACTACTGTTGTGAAAATTTTCTTGCACAGTTTTAGTGTATGATATTGAGAAATCACTGAGTGTGTGTGTGTCCTGTGGTGGGCTGGTGCCCTGCCCGGGATTCGTTCCTGCCTTACGCCCTGTGTTCGCTGGGATTGGCTCCAGCAGACCCTGTGACCCTGTGTTAGGATATAGCGGGTTGGAAAATGACTGACTGACTGACCAAAGTCATCTTGAAGGCACGGCACTGATGCAGGCACACTAGGCATGCTGGCATGGGAGACCCTGGCATTGCCTCAGAATGGTAGCCAAGTATTTCATTGCATCTGCATTCTGGCAAAACTAAGTATTCTATCTTGTTTGACAACATAAAAGTCTGTAAGTAAACCATTGGCTGATAAAAACATCAATTAATAAACTAGTTATAAACTGTTGTTGAAAGGATCACCGTCTGATTTTGTATGAAATTTAAATTGTCTTTTTATATCAAGCTGATCTTTGATTTAAAAAAAAAGAAGCTGAAAATAAATGTGTTGCCTGGTAAATGGCGATAGTGGCTTCAAATGTGATTTCCCCATCTGTAACACAGTAAAGAAACAAGTATTGCATGTCTTTGGAAGTGGCTGGTTTACCATTTTGACTTGAAAATGAAAATATCTTAATATTTACAGCCAATCTAAAATAAATAAAGGCAAACTAAATGTGCGGATACATAAACCAGTCAATCTATTACAAGGGGGACAGGGACTATACCTTCTTATAGAGATTTGTCAGTAGTGACACAGCACATACACAAGTGCGGCATGTCATTGGAAATAGGAGATTCTGTAGTTTTTCTGAATAATTGAAATTCTTGGAACTGTAATCTGATCTATAATAAAAATAATGAATTATCATAAGGTTATGTTGAACATGGCAGCTGTCTGGGCACTGATCATATAGTGCTAAGTTCTATTTCCCCTAGCGCTGTCAAAATTGGTGAGATTTTGTTTTTCATAGTTTGTTTATGGCAGAGGCGATATGTGTCCACCATGCCACAATCATAGGTCCAGGACAAATGAATAAATCACATTGTGCCATGGAGATACAACCTAGGCAGATGGAAAGCGGTGCGCTAAGTGAAGTCAATGTCTTATTCTGCAACGTATACAGTACTTAAGGGAATGCCATTACAACCATCCCATTTAGCTTGTTTTCTGACTCTTTAGATCCGATCACAATTAGTTTAGCAAAGTTACTGTACTTGTCAAAAAAAAAAGAAGACTTGAGTAATGAAATAAGCAGAGAACATCAAATTAATGCCAGGAATGTACTAAAGCATTGGGGGATATGAACTGAGGCTTCACTGATTGTACTTTGTTACTGCTGTTTGAGACATGGGATGAAACAGCAAAAACGTCTGTATCTTTAAGAAATGCTTTCTCTGTGGTAGAGTTGTCAGTTGTTGTGGCCCTGGAGGCATACTTTTTCTGAATATCAGAGCAGTGTGTTTAAAAGTTTCATGTTGGGCGGTTTATTTAATATTACCCTTTTTCTTTTTCAAAAGGAAAGGCTAATGACTTAGAAGCGTTTTTCCTATTTATTCATGATTCATATATTTCTTCTCTAAATTTCATTTTAAAGGGAAAATGTTACTTGAAAAATGCCAGAAATCAAATGTAGTATATCACGGGCACTCGGCACTCATTATTTTGAATGTAGAAATATTTTGATACTTTAGTTTCACATATAAAAAGCATTGACTGATTTATTTTGCTTTTAGACTGCAAACTGTCTGTCATACTAATTCTTTCTTACAATAGTGCCCATTAACTTTCATAAATGGTGAGAATCCTCTAAGGTACTTTGGTCGTAGTATTCCTTTCCAGCTGCTTCCTTAAATTGTTTAACTGAAACAATTCCATTACTCCTCCCCTTTCCCCAGCAGATTTTGGTTATTGCTCAATCAATCATTCTTTGTTATATTGAGCCATTCTCTTACTGTCTATCAACACAAACCACATTCCATCATGCAGTAAATAACACATTTTAAGCATTATAAATAAATAAAAATGACTGCCAAGACCTGAGGCAAAAGGGCAAAACATTTGTGCATTAGAACACCATAAATATTTGCCCAGTATGTTTAAATTTATGTACATTAATAAAATAACATACACATTCTTCAAGATTGATTTTAGAAAAGTCTCTTTAAATATATATTGCTGATTAGCACATGCAGTTAAACATAGCAGGCCAGAATGTGGCCATTTTAAATATGCTTCCTAGTGCTTCTGTTTTAAAGTCAAACCTTATGTACAGTAAATATACAGCATAGAAACTTAACTGGTGGTAAAGTTTAAAAAAAAGGTAATTGAACTAATCATTTGGTCCTGACTCTCAAACTATGTGTATTCTGTTTTTTTTTTATTATTATTTTTGTGTTTTTCCTGAAAATATAAATCACAATTTATGATCACAAGGATAAGCGAACATGTGACTCTCTGGGCCCAATATCACTTCCTCTGTTATCTCTCAAGTTTATTGGTATACTCACATATGGTAATTTACATTCTGTGTCTGCTCAGGAATTCATTCATGGTGAAGCCTCCCTCTCAAGTGATCTTACTCCCTCAGGCAGCTTCAGCAATGGGGCATTTCGATTATAATAATGTTCATTTAATTATGGAACAGCTCTTTCAGCCAAAGGAGAACTCCTTGTGGTTTAATGGCTGATCTGGTCTCTAACTTCTGAGCATTCCTCTTGCATACCACCAGACTCTGTAGCTGTCCCACTTTCAGCCTTGCTACATTCATTCTTCTCTTGAGTGAAACCTGGCAGTGGCACCATTTGTATCTGACTCAGGGTGGTGGTCCCCTTTCACCTGCTTGTCCTCTCTTTAGTACAGTAGTAGAGAGAAGCATGATGTGTAATCCCAAGTCCCCAAGTTAAAGTCGTGTACTGTTGTCTCAGGGAGGATGAGCAGCTTCAGGGTCGCCTTGAGTGAAGAGAGACACATTATTTGTGTGTGGTTTGAAATATATTTTTCAATAGCAACACAAATCAGTAATGACAACTGTAATATAAGACAAACATATTTGTCAAACTTTTTTCTATTTTAAGCAAAACCTCATAGCCACAGTGCTTTCTGTAAATAATGAAGCCAATAGTGGGACAGTAGTTTACATTCAGGATTATAAACTGCACAATATAACTGCAAGATCTCATTCGAATGACTACTGCAAAGTATAGATTTGAATTTACTGAACTGCGACACGGCTAACAGTAACAGTTACATCCTGACTTTAGAATTTAACTTCACAATTTTTGCAGTATAGACAAAAAGCCAGTTACTTTTGTGGACAGATATTTAAAGTAGATTTTTTTTGCTTTGCACTTGTAATATTTGTGTTCTTTAAGTGTGGGACATGCAAACATTTAGTAAGGACACCAGTAATACATTTTTGGGAGAAGACTTCAGTTCATAGTGGGCTTCTATCAGACATACAGTGGTGTGAAAAACTATTTGCCCCCTTCCTGATTTCTTATTCTTTTGCATGTTTGTCACATAAAATGTTTCTGATCATCAAACACATGTAACCATTAGTCAAATATAACACAAGTAAACACAAAATGCAGTTTTTAAATGATG
>JANRMT010062790.1:40836898-40898026 GCA_026402145.1 Polypterus bichir lapradei
TCAGACCCTTAAATAAGTAGCTTTGTAGAAGCCCCTTTGGCATTAATCAGCTTTGAGTCTTCTCGGGGAAGTCTCTACACACTTTACACACATGGATTTTGGCAGTTTATCCCAGTTTTCCTGGCAGATCCTCCAACACTCCATTAGACTGGATGGGAAGTGTCTGTAAACTGCCATCTTTCAGGTCTCTTCTCAGATGTTCTTTTTTGCTTGGGTTTGTTTTGGGTGGGCCTCTCAAAGACAGTCAGCATTAAAAAAGGCTGCGCGCAGAGATGGGGGAATCAGGTTAGTGTCAGTTGTTTGCTGGGGTCTCTTGCATCTCCATTGTTTGATGAATGTCTTTGCATAACCAATCGATGCCAACAATTGGAAAAGATAGCATCTTTCATTCTTTTTAGTCTCCAATGTTATTACAATGGGTGTGAACTCATCTGAACAGAATCTTAGCACAGCCCTGTTTATGCAATGATGGGTGATTGCTAGCAAATTGAAATATTTTGTCTACAAAACATTCCTTATGGTAAACACCTGTAATCAGGGTGTCGTCGTTACCTCTTTCAATGGAGATGTCCAGGTAATTGATGCATCGGTTTATTTCTGTTTCCATAGTGAAATGGATTGCAGGGAATATTGCATTGTTGTGATTATGGAAATCATTCAGCTAGCCACTTTGTAATATAACAAACGTTTGTCAACATACCATATCCAAAGTTTAGGTGTAAACTGAGTTAGAGCCATACTTTCATGCTAAATTAACCCAATATTAAGCTGATTCCTGCCAGAATGCGGATACAGTATACTTTAGGAACTAACAACTTTTATTAGTATTTTGGAAATAAAAAAATGTAAAATATTAAATGTCATGCAGATAAGCGAATATCTGCTGCTCTGTGTTAGCAATGCAACTCTTTAACAAATTGCAACCCATGTGCCCTTGTGGTCAAAATTGATATGATATGTACCCATCACTTTCTCATTACCTATTAGACCAAAAAAAGTAACAAAAATGACTAATTCAGTACCATGTTAGTTTTCTGGTTCATTTTATTCCACTTAAAGCTTGATAATGACACAGGGTCTGATAATCTAAAAAGCTGTGTTCTTTTGCTAAACAATTACACAAAGTCCAGACTTTCAGTTTTATATAAAGTAAGTCTGCAAAATTACATAAAACAAATCTCTGCATTTATCCTTCTTTAATATGAATTTTTGCTAAGTTGAAAAATGTAGTATAATATTATTCTTGCTATTACTTTGATATATTTCCTAATTTCAGCCTAACACTGTATTTGCAATACCTATAGAAAATAACAGGAAATTATACTCATGATCCCAAGAACGTGTGTTTTGAATTCAGTGACATTTTACTGTGAAAAGCTGGAGGTTAGAGAGCCTGTAAGAAAATATTTTATGAATGTGCATATAGCCAAGTCGACTGTGACAAAATGTTTTTATGAACTATAACAATGAATCTTTTGAAAAGTTTAAATAAACAGATGGAACTGTTAATAAACTGAGGAAACAATAAATTTAACATCAAAAGGACTAAGACAATATCACTTTTGAAGAGTCACAATTTCCAGGAAAATATAAAAAGTAATGATAATCCTGGCTTACATTACATGTGATATGTTATCTTTTACACTACAGGGGATTTTTCAGTGTTTTTCCCTATAATAGGAATAATAAGGAAAGTAGAACTACCTAAACTAATTCCTTAATAAATTATCATGGTTTCATAAAAAGTCAAACTGAAGTTACAAAAAAGTGAATAAATACAGACTACTATGACTACATATAATTAAAGCTAAAATTTTACAATAAATTAATTAAAGAATGGGACTCTAAACTGTCATTATTGTAATATTTTTTAAATTTAAATAACATTTTTAATGTAAATATTTAATTACTACCTGATAAATAAAGCAGATATGCAAAAAAAAAAGTTTATTGAGGGCATGAATTAGGCAAAGAAAGAACAATAAGAGCCATTCTTTTGCAAAATCACATCTTAAAAACATTAAAATTGCAACTTTCTGCTATGAAAGACTGGGAATTCAAGGATAAACACAAGGGAAAAAGTGAAGTCAACTACAGCCACTTAGATGAATGTTGAGAAAGATTTCCCAGATGGCACATCCAAAAAAAGCTTAGCAATTGAGACAAAGCTACAACAATTTCACTTCTGAATGTGTTGTTTAGTGTCTCTGTTAGAGCAATAATATCCAAGGTTTCATAATGTCATGTGAGATTAGCAAGTGTTTTTCTGTTAATAGTGCAGCTCTACACACTTCGGGTAAAAAAGCAAAACGATTTGTCCATGAGCTGCTAGTTTTTTGTGAAACAAACAGAAAAAAAGGCTAACATCTACTGCAGTTATGTAGGAAAGTGTACATTCGACTCGGAGGGAGAACTGGCAGGACATACGTAAATACAGATTGAGCCACTATGCTCCTGTGCTGAAAATCTGTCTTTTAAAACTATTATTTATTTATGTTTTGTATACCTCTTTTCTATGTGTAATGACTTGGGTGACAAGTTTACATGTAAAGTGCAAATTACACATTCTATAAGTTAATGTGTAAGTGTTAAAGTACAAATTAGGTTAAACACACTGTAAACCACATGATTACAAAGGGATTGAGGTAAATGAATCCTAACAATACATGTCCATTAATGCTATTGTTGAAATGTGGAGAATTAAGAACAGAAACACCATCCCCACTCACTGCACTTCACAGATGAATCCTGATCTCCTTACAGATTAATCCTGGTCTACTTACTGCGAGGCAGCAGTGCTTGGCAGGCAGTGTGGCGTAGTGGTTATAGCTTTGGACTTCAAACCCTGAGGTTGTGGTTTCAAATCCCACTGCTGACACTATGTGACCATGAGCAAGTTACTTCAACTGTCCAGAAAAACAAAAGAAGTATAACCAATTGTATCTCAAATAGTGTAAGTCGCTTTGGATAAAGACATCAGCCAAATAAGTAAATGTAAATAACACATATGGTAAAATTAAAACTGGCAAATTATTTAAAAGTCAGTAGTTCACTGACATGGTTTGCATTTCTCTTAAATACTCAATTATTTGATGTTCTGAGTTTGGTTTGCCTTCATCGCTTTATGGACATACTGGTCAGGGAGTCAGTAGTGTTTTTAAAACTTAATGTGATCAGTGCATATGTTGAACCAAGCCACTGATTTAGAAAGATCAGGAAATCAGCATGTGACAGTGAGGAACTGGGTGAGGTTTGCAGTCTTCAATCAATGGATTTTTCTTTACATGTCAACATTGAAGTATTGGTGGAAAGAGAGTCACACAGGCTATTGCTTTAGTTGTATAAATACTTACTGTTTCACAATGCATAACTGCCAAGGCCTGCATCGTATTTTTAGTTGACAACCAGATTTTAACAAGGAGGAGAAGTTGGAAGCATGCGCTGATACAGCACGTTGCCATACCCACAACATGAGGTCAGCATTTAAATCTTCATCACATCATTACATATCTGAATCCTCTCATTTTTATTCAGTTATGCCATCTAATAAAGAAAATGTAGCACAGTTCTCTCCTTGAACACATCCTTTAGACATTTTTCCAAAACACACTTACTCCATTAGAAAATCTGTTGTTTCTCAATCTGTTATGGCTACATTACATGCAAGGAAGAAGTCAATTCCTGGACAAGAATCAAGTCCACCTCAACAAATACTCAGTCTTTTCTTTACTAACACTAAATTCCTCATAAACCAACGAAAGTGTAGTATGACTGCAAAAACAAAAAGTTCCCGATGATCTTTTATTTAATTCAATTTTATTATATTTATGTTTATATAATACTATCTGTGTTACCTAGGAACCTTCATAAAACAATGGGCCTCAGTCATAGTAACATACATTATTCAAATATATCAAAAGTGCTGTGTAGCTAAGGACTTTAATTTAAGCAATAATTATAGTTTATTCTCTGACTTTTTTTTTTTTTATTTAAACCAAGAGCTATTGACAGGCTTTGTAGTGTAACGGACTTCAAACCATAAGGTTGTGGGTTCAAATCCTGCTACTTACACTGGGTGACCATGAGAAAGTTACTTCACCTGCCTGTTGCTCTTGTTATACGTTCCCTTGCATAAAGGCATCAGTCAAATAATAAGAAATAATTATATTATTAGATCACTGGAGCTGCTTATTTTTAAACATGCTATATACAATTGTCCATGAGTAAAACATTTCTGCCTAAGATCAACTTCTGCTTTTTTTAGTGACTCTGCTTTTGTTGATGGTTATTGCAAAGCATAATTTTACAGGAAACCATATTTATTTGAATTGAAATGGGTAATCAGTAGGAAATCTAATGTGAAATCTGAGTATGTATTATTATTATATTTAGATGAATTATTTCACACAACTCATTTAGGCATCTTTATTGTTACTTTATGCCTGCTAGTAAGACATCATAACACAATTTTAAGCCTAGCCTAGAGCAGTGGAACTCTGCAGGTGTTTCACCCCAGTGCCAACAAAAGATGCCCACAGGTAAAAAACCTGGATCGATGGGCATGTATCATGTGGACTTAAGTGAGAGATGAAATTTTGATGAAGAGCAAAAGGTCCAGGAGATCACATTTGTGTCATCAGTCTAGCATGCATGTCTTGGAGATTTGGGTGAAACATGGAATACCCTGAGAAAACCCATGCAAACACCCTGCATACTGTGGCCAGGTCATCTTACTGGGAATTTAATAAGTGTGCCATTAATTTTCATTTTGCTTGTTTTATTTGATTTTCAGCCTTTACAAATAAACATAGTAAATGGCATTGACTTAAAGCATTTTTAAATGACATAGATGTCAGTATGCAATTGAAAACTAATTAAAAATGATGGAACAACTTATATACATCTTGTAAATATTGCAGTCTTCTTGGCAAGATATAAACACAGAACTCTCACTGGTGTATATTTTACTACAAATTGAGAAAAATTAACCTTCTTGATCTTTTTGAATTTCTTCATCTTTTTAAATAGCTGCTAGTGCAGCTTTAGAAAACAAAAATGCAACATTAGAGACGCACTATAAAACAGGAGAGGTTTATCTCTTCACTTGTAAAGCACTTTAGATCTCATTAAGAGCCATACAGAGCTACATACTGTAATCATTGCTGCATTCTATAACAGTCTGAAAGAAGATGCCCTTCTCTAACCACCCATATTTAAAAAAAAAAAAACGACATTTTTTCTCATTTTTGCTTGTTAATACTTTTTGTTTTGTTTGTCAATCAAACAGGCATGTACATGATGCAAATAACAGCATACATATTAAAATACCCTCATTACTTGGCTTCCTTGTAGGTTGCAGGGTTCACTGTTTTCTGTGAGCCTTTGTTTCCTCCATTATCAGGAGGCTCTTGAAGGAAGCTGCCATATCATTTCACATTATTTGAATTCTGCAAAGGGCACTGACAGGGCAGCATTAAGAGGAAAACAATGGAAAAGGCATCCAGTTAGTATGCAAGCAGGGGGAGCTCCTGCCCTGTGGTCTCAAAATAGTTCACTTTCAGTTCAACTTTCAGATACTAAAGAGTTTTCAGAATGTACCACATGCAATCATGTTGTCTTGTAAAAGTAATAAAACAAGAACAGTAAATGAGAATTAATGAACACCATGGTTTTTGGACAAAATCCTATATGTATTTATATTTAATATTTTTACTTGTCCTCTACATTAAGAAGCAGTGGGTATATCTATCTAGATTCACCTTGGCCTACATATTTCATTCAAATTAATCAAAATTCTCACATGAACCCCAGCTCTGACCCTGTTAACGCACAGGCTTTCTCGCGGCAGCGAATCTTTGTGAGCCCAAAGGAGACTGACTGTTTCTCATAACACATCTGTACTGCAAAGGGCTGCATGGTAATATTTCAGTCCTCCAGGTGTTGGCTGGTCACATAACCCCTTAATGACTATCTTTGATCATGGTGGGCTGTGTGCACTCCAGTGCCTCATATTGTATTTCACTCATCCTTTTTTATCTTCAGGCTTTGTTGAGCAGTATTATTTCATAGTGTGAAGATATGCCACCATAAAATTCTACTGTCCCAGATAGTTTTTTGATCACTGTGCCTTGTATGTGTAGCCTGTCTGTTGCACACTTTTACTCCATGTGATTGCAGTTTTCCCCCATTGTAACAAGACAGGTGTTTCTTCATGCTGTCCCAATATAATTGTTTATTTCTTGCATTTTACTTGTTGCTAATAAAAACCTGTCCAGCACTCTTAACCACCAAATAGAGCAGAATTTTATTTTATAAATTTTCTTTGTTTTGTGGAATTACCCTGGTGATACTTTTTCTGTAAATAATCATTCTTGCTTTATTAAAAAAAACAATGTAATTTATTCATCCCACAAAGATTACAAAAAATAAACGTATGCATGTGCAGCATACAGGTTGTTTAAACATTATAAACAAGCAACATACAGTACAACATATGTTTAGTCAGACTTGATTTCAGTGTCTGTGTGTACTGCAAGTATTCATTGCTTCTTATATCAGCTGGTCTGACTGGGAGCTCCATCCTGTTGAAGTCTCAGGTCACAAGTGAGACGCCTTCGAGGACGTCCTTTTTTATATGCTTCAGCCTGAAAAGGGTGGGTCTTCTGGAAGTGAAGGAGGCATGGTCGGTCAGTTTCCTGGGCCATCTTCTCTGAACTGCAGAGGGAAGAGACAAGACAGTTAGCCTTGGAATAGTACCTCATACCTGATCAGAGCTAGCAGAGTGGGCCGCAGACACCCATGTGTGTCGAAGTATTTACATTTTGGATGTTACTGTTTGTGTTTTTTTTAAATTTATACTTTATCTATGTATATAATATTTTATTTATTTAATAGTTCTTATTTTTTTACTGACAGAATTAGGGTAAATATAATTCTAATGTACTTGTTACCTTTCGCAAATAGTGCTAGAACCTTGGCATTCTTTTCTTTTTCCAGCAAGGTTCCTTACATATTTTTGTTACATCTTTCTCAACAAATAAACTTTCACCTAGTACTCATAAGTAAATCTAATGATATCACTGTATCAATAAATAATTTCTTTCTCATGCATGCACTTATACATTTCTTTTATAATACTTTGCTTACCCTTTATTTGTAGTAATACATTCATTATGACCTGTTATTATATCAGTCAAAATCTATTACCAATTTTCCATCTTATATTTCATGCCCACACCAAGACAGTGTTCCTTTCTCTCACTATTTGTTTGATGGTATGTCACTGTGTTAAATTCTGTGCAGTCCAGTCCAGGGACCAGAGTATCATGTCCAACCTCATCATTGACTGTATAAAAATACAATCACATACATTTAAAAGTCAGGCAATTCTAAGCTGGACACAGAGGATGACTGTAATGGAAATTTTACAATAAACTAATAATAATAAAAAAGCCCTCTTGACCCCATCCGCCTCACTTAACACTGTCCCAGGCCTACAAACAATTACTGGAAAAATATAGTGTGAAATTAGTTGACAGGCAGGAACCCCACATTGTAATCTGAAAGGCTGTGGTTTAAGGGGTTACAAATGTGGCCACAAGAGTCAGAACCTCAGTGCAAGATCTTACCACGTAGCTGTATTGAATCTATATATCCAGTTTGCCATGGACAACTAGGTTAGAGAGAAAAAAACAATGCATCCTTCCTTCTAGCTAGCTTTGCAACAATTGCACCCAAAGAAAATAACATTCTATGGACTGGATTGAAGAATACAAAAGAGTGGTTCAAGAAGAGGATCATTGGTTAAAGCGATAGAAGCCAGGAAATCTGAGATGGCAGACCAGAAGGAAAATCATGGAAGGCATTCGGACTTCAGGGGCTAACATATGAACAGTGTATGAAATTACAGTATACTGTACGTGTTGATTGTAGATTAATATTCTTCAACACTGAATTCCAAGAGATGTGGACAGAGGAGAAGTCATTCTGCCAGAATGAATGGATTGGAAGCAAATGATAACAAGCACTGCATTACCTTTGGATTGGATGGAGCTGCCACCAGCCTTGAAGTGGCAAATAAAGAGGATGACATCCATACAGTGGATGGGTGCATGATTATGCACTGTGACTCAATAGTGCTTCATTTGGGTTTGCTATTGCCTTATGCTTAATCATATTGGAATAGGCACTGGATCCACATCACGGTGTAATGGAAAAGTGTGTTTAGAAACTTTATGAATGCATAACATGGAGACAAAATGTAAGAAGAAGGTCAGTCAGTCATTTACTTTCTAACCCACTTAGTCCTGAACAGGGTCGCAGGTAGTGCTGGAGCCTATCTGAGCATGCAAAGGGCACAAGGCAGTACCAATCCATCACAGGCAAGACACGCATATACACACCCCAACCACACACTAGGGCTAATTTAATATCACCAGTTCACCTAACCTGCATGTCTTTGGACTGTGGGAGGAAACCCATGCAGAAAATGATGAGAACATGCAAACTCCATGCAAGGAAGGCCAAGGACATGAACCGCCGTCTCCTTGCAGTGAGGCAGCACTGCTAAGCAGACTACGGGGCGTAATGGTTAAGGCTTTGGACTTGAAACCCTGTTGTTGTGGGTTTAAATCCCGCTACTGACACTGTGACCATTAGCAAGTTACTGGGCCAGCCTGTGCTCCAGTTGGAAAACCAAAATCAAATGTAATCAATTGTATTAGAAATGTTGTAAGTTTCTTTGGATAGAGGTGTCGGCCAAATAAGTATTGTAAAATAAAAAAAAAAAAATGTACCACTGCTCCACCATGCCATCCTAAGAAGCAAGTTTCAAAGATATTTACTAATGACCCCCAGGGTGAAATTAAAAAGGAATGAGTTGATAATATTATATGATCTTTCTATTTTTATGTCTGTGGATACTAATTTAAAATTAGACTTTAAATGTAGAAGCTCTTACTGTAAATGTATTAGTGTTTGATCGTTATTTTTTTTTTTTTAGTAAACAGAATCCCAAAACATACCAACATGCAAATCAAGAATTCATTTCTGTTGGACCTTTAATTGACATTT
The DNA here is from genome assembly GCA_026402145.1 of Polypterus bichir lapradei. Classification (NCBI taxonomy): domain Eukaryota; kingdom Metazoa; phylum Chordata; class Cladistia; order Polypteriformes; family Polypteridae; genus Polypterus; species Polypterus bichir. Next base: position 40,845,971 of record JANRMT010062790.1, read on the forward strand.
TATTGGCGTGGACTACATAGACGCTGTACTTAAAGTACCCCAATAACTTTCATATTTCTGTTTGATGTTTTTTACCGTTTTATTAGTTTTATTTTTCATCACATCCTGTTCCCAATACTTTAAGTAAATATTTAGCCATATACTGTATACCAGTCTCTAGAAAACCAGAAACGTGTTGAAATGACAATTACAACATAGCTCTTGACATGATTGACACCCTGCTGTTTTTTTATGTGGCTCATAAAGTTGCCTTCATATTGATATTTGATAACAGTTTTTCTTTAAGGCTTAAAGTTAGGATTGGTTAGCTGAGAATTTAAACTGTCTATGGTGAGACAACATGCCACCTTCAGCAAAGTGTAGGGGCAGTGCATTTAACAATTACTGTAGCATAACTGTTTATATACAGTATGGTGTCTCCATACAAAGTCTTCAAATTGTACACAGGTCGTATACGTTTAATTTTAAGCCTAATGTTATTCACTTCTGTATTTTCCTTTTATCTAAATGATTGCAGTTATTAGTTACTAATGCTGTTAAAAGGTGACAAAGCAGTTTCTGAGTTATGCAGATGGGAATCATAAAGGTTCGGGTACATATATAGCCTGATACATTGTCTAAACCACAACTGTTTTATACATTACTAATATCCTGTGACAGCTCTTTTATAGCAGTAAAGTGTTACTAAATCCATCTTAGTGGTACATCCAGAACCCTAAGCCCTGCAAAGTTTCACTTGACACTTTCAGTAGGATAGATTTTGATATTAGCATTAAGAATCTGCTAAATTATTTCATATTGTCACCTAACCACAACAGTGAATCTCATGTTATTGGAGTGAAGAATGTCTGCTTTTTTATTTTTATTTAGATCGGACAACCGCTAAGTGATGAATGATGACCATGTTGTTGAGGCTGACGTTGCAGTAATCATGATGTATGATCGGAAATCAGGCTTGTAAAGGTTGGATGTTTGTGAGAGAAATGAACTTTCTAAGTACTGTATAGTACAACTGGAAGCAAGTTGGGGAGAAGAAAAAATCATACATATATTTATGGAACATTTAATGTGATGCAACACAAATGCATGAATACAAAAGAGTTTACAAATGAGGAGAGATCCATCAGTCTATCTTGCTCGATTACTAAACAAATATATTCTGTATGCATAAGTACAACAAACTGTGTATGATTGTGTTTGTATTTCCTTTATGTCATCATACTGTATTATATCCAACCATCCATCCATTATCCAACCCGCTATATCCTAACTACAGGGTCGCGGGGGTCTGCTAGAGCCAATCCCAGTCAACACAGGGCACAAGGCAGGAAACAAAACCCCGGCAGGGCACCAGCCCACCGCAGTACTGTATTATAGTCTGTGACATTACAGCTCCTCATGAATTGAGAATGGTATCCTTTTTTTCTGTTTTCAAACATGTTTCACTCATTTCAAACTAAGAGGTTATCCTAGCAATAGCAGTGCAAGGCATGAACTAATTTATGGCAGGGTGCTCACTGAATGGAATATTTGTGTATAAACCATCAGCTACTCACCAATTTACTCTTATGTGGGACATGGTGGGAAAAACAGACTACCCAGAGCTAAAAAACCCCATGCACACAGGGAAAGAAAGTGCAGACTGTGCATAGTCAGTGCTGGGATGTGAAGGTAGTCTCCCAAAGATGTGAGGAAGTAGACTGAGGAACAGTGCTTACAAAATCTAAATGAATGGTGACTAGTTCTACAGAGCCAACAATTTATCATGTAATATACTTGTTGAAACAGTATGAGACTACTTTTTCAAATAAGAAACCATCATTTAAGCATTGTTTTTATTTTGAAAGAATTTAAGAACTGATATTAGGTGTTAAATTTTTTACCTCATAGTTATTGATAATGGGCAATTGAAATAAGCAAAACTTTCTGAAATGTTTAAAATAATGTTTCCTTCTCATGGTATCATTTTATATTTTGTCAGCTGGAATCGAAGCCTCTGTAGGTAAAAACAGATGTTGCACAGAAAATCTGCTTGAATTAGGTTGACATTGACAGTAGAGGAGGAATCAGACTTTTTTCCCATTGGCTTGAACTTTACATATGTATTAAGTAGAGCCTTACTTTCTTTCTGTTTTTTTCCTTTTTTTTAACGTGATCCTTTCGTACATTCTTACTAAACAGAGATTACTGTTTAATGTTTATGTGGATATGCTCCTCTAGAAAGAGGTTTCATCAGCTAATGTTCTTTTTTCAGTCATCTAATGTTAAATTAGTGTACAATGTGCCAAGATTAGACTGAGCAAGTGAACATGGAGAGGCAGCCTGTAGTATAACTGTACAACAGATTATTATTGAATTTCTATTTCCTAGTCTGTTTATGTATAGATGGACAGAAATTGTCTGAAACTATATAAATGGACATTGTTTCTTAGACCTTAAAGACAGTACAATGATTGATACTTTAATAAATGAAACCTAATAATGATGAAAACAAAGGAGTTAATTTTGAAAACCCATTATTAAGAGTAGACCTTTTGTTTCTGTGCCGTTTACTACATCAGTAAGGAACATTGTAATGCCTTTACTGTATATGTACTTGAAATAGAAATCACCTGTGGCTTTTATTATAAATGTTATAGTCATGTACATTATTTGCAATTAAATTCAACTGCTTATACAACTAAGCAGTACTGTATATGTAAGTCCTTTGTGAGGACAGCAATGTGAAACATCCATTGAAAATGGTCAATTAATGAATGTTAATTTCTCTGACGTTTATCAGTGAGGCATACAAGCCCTCAAAAATATCAAACAAAGACCTCTTTCAGTTACATAAATGGCCTTCAACTAAGAGAAACTGGAAATTATATCATTGCAGAAAATATAATACAGAATGAAATCTGTCTTCTCAGGTGCTGAGGCACCAAACTTTAAAAGCATTTTAGAACTGTTACCATAAAAAGGCAAAACAAGTTACTTTACCATGCATCATTGTTAATTTATCATAAACAATTCTGAGAGTATTATTTATGTAATACGTTTCCACTTTTTGTGTTTTAAGGTATAATCCTTTATTTTTACTACAGGATTCTTTCCATTTAATTCAACACTTTAGAAAGGTTATGCTGTTGTTTTCTTAACACATATGTCATCTACTACTACTACCACTGGTTAAAATGCCATTTTCTGAGTTTATTCAGTTTTAACAGTTGACCTCAAATCTTTTTCCTCCACTCTTAAATGAATGTGCAGATGTATTTTTTATTTAAAGTTGTTTACTATTTGCTGTTTTGCTATTTGAAATTTTCTTGTTTTAATTTTCTAAAGCCTTTGTCTAATACGCAGATATACTGTATTGCCAGCAATAGATTGAAAGACTTGTTATTTGATTTGTCATTTTTTTATTTTCATTTTTCCAAATGTTCTGCCCATAAATGTTTAATTTGTTCATCCAAAAAAAATTGATAGCTTATCAAAGAAGTTAAGCTTCATCATAAAAATATTAAACTTTTAAATGCTAAATTTAGGAGAAAAAAGGAATGACCTCTGTGGACTGATCAAACAAATTTTGTTGAAGGTTTAAAAAGTCTGAATCTCCCATGCCAAATGGCACATTATTAATATTCTCTCTTTTGATTTCTGCTGCTAAGCTAAGTATTTATAATTGATGATGTGTAAAATGCAAAACTTTGATCCTCAGAAGTTTAGGAGTCTCTACGTATTGTGAGATAAAATAGAGTGTGAATTCACACGTTAATGTATAACCTAAACTATAGCTTTGATAAAAAAGGAAGAAAAAGAAGAAAACAAAACTGTGAGACAACTTTACAGTATGTCCCACATTATTCATTTATTTATTTACTTTATTTATAATCCAGCAAAATGTTGTGGAAAATTAAAAAGACATCTTCAGAAAAAATCCACACCACTCCAGGTTTCAGGCAGACATGAACCATCAACAACTTCCTTCAGAAATCTAATCCTTTTTATTCCTAATTTATTTTTACAGGGATTTTCATCACTGTCACCCCTAGTTTGTTGCTTGTCAATTTGCAGTTATAATAATAAAAATAATAGTAATAATAAGTTCCAGCACTTTTTCTCGCATTATATTGTCTTTTTTGATTTTGTTTAATGATGTCCAGAGGGACGTCACATCTTCTTTGCCCATGTTGCACATAATCATAGAAGAGCATCAACCTTTGACCATCACTTGTTTTCGATGAGCCCTTTTAATGTCTTGTTTTTGTTTACGACTGCTGTCTAAAAATTCTGCAGCCTTTAGCTGACAGGAAGAATTGCTTTGACTTAAACTGGAAATCCCCCATTTGCATAATTAGCATTGCCACTGCTTATTGTCTTGTTGCAGTTTGTTTTTTTTTTTTTTTTGAAACAAGAAACGAGTCTTAGACATAAAGTAGGTATAGTGAGTATCTTATTTAAATCAAGTCTGTTTAGTGTCAACATTTGGAATGGAAAGAATTTTGTTCATGTTACCATCTGAACTTTAACAGAATTAGAATCAACATATCAACTTATGGTAAATTTGATCAAGAACCTCATACTTTGCAGATGTGCATCTACTTTTGTTTTTGTGTAAGCTAAATGGTGTAACTATTCCTTTTACAAATACAACAATGTAGGCAAAGCTGGAGAATTATTTTATTTAAATAGTAATGATTGCAAACCTCAATCCAGTTAATTGAACTGAAAAGCTAAATCAAAAAACTTCACTTCCAGAGGCATTGTTGTTTACATGTCTTACTTTAATACCTTGTACTTTTTTTCACTATACATTGCTTTCTTAAAGAAAAAGCAGATAGGAGCTTTAGGAAATGGCTAGGTTTACTCCATATTCTGAGTGGCCGGGCAACAAATCCAGCTATACAAAATGACTGGTCAATCTTGATAGCTTCATATTTTGGTTTTCAGCAAAACTGTGTTCATGTCACTAACAATGTTTGTGTTGCTCACTTTATCAAACAAATGCGTATTTCTTAGTTTGTGAAAACTATTAGAATATCACTATGTATATTTCTATATCAAGTTTTATATATAACATCTCTATGCATGTTTGTATACATTTACTGCATATATATTTCTCCAACTGTTATTTTACAAAAGGGGACAGCAGCCTAACCTAACAGTATCAAGCACAATGCAGTGCCTTAGACAGGGTGCCAGTCCATCACAGAGCACACACACACACACACACACTCTGGTTCACACCAAGCATATTCAGTGATGCCAGACATCCTAACCTGTGGGATATGTATGTATTTATATATTAATTTGAAGGGAGTAGTATGGTGGCCCAGTTGTTAGCACTGCCATTTTAATATTACTGGAATACCCATTAGATGCTGTTATCTGTGTCAATCGTGTATGCATGTCTCACCTTATCCCATACAAATGATATAAATACTTCCCAACTAGCCTGGTGTAAATGAGTTTAAAAGTGGGTGAATTGGAGGCATACAGCTTAGTGTTTATTTTTGCCTTCCTGGATAGACCCTAATCCAGTTCTAACACTGGACTAAACAGAATCAGTATAATGGACAGGCTGGTGTTTGGTTTTCTTTGAGTTTAATGTAAGATTTATTACATGGGAGACATATTTCATAGATTGTTCTGGCTGTACCCATACCTCCTGAGCAGATGGAGCATTTTTGAGTGTGCTTCCACGTCAATGAACTTTGATAAACACAGAAGAGAATATAAATGCCCTACTCCATCTTTATTTAAAAACTTTACACAGTCATCATTGTTTCCCCTTTAGACACCATCAAATATCCTAAATAATTAAACTGGAGCCACATTTTTCTTTTTATTTTCTATTAAGGAAGGAAGTTTTAATTATACAAAATACTTGAACATCTACTATTGCTATTTGGATTAACTCAACAAACAGGTATAATGAATCACAGCTGTATACTTAAAAACAAAAACGGCCATCAAACTCTACTTTAACTCTTCTGCTCAACTCAGAAAAGTATTCACTTGTTTACCGCCCAGCTATAACGTCTGTAAACACTGTCAGTGGTGTCATTTAAATTGTCTTTGTTTGGTGACATCTGAGTCACCAATGGTGCTGTTTTGAGGTCAGATAAACTTTTAGTTTGATTGCATCCTCTTTCCTTGCCTGAAGTTTATAAGGTCCAACACTAGCAACTTGAGGGGTCCTCCTTTGTGCTACGAGTTGATTAGTGACTCATGTCCTGGGGTCACGTTCTGAACTGGATGCTACACAATTTTTAATCCTGAAAATAAATAAATAAATAAACAAACAAATACATACATAAATAAATAGGGGAAGGTGTTATTTGTCATTTGCCCATAATAACCTTGTGTATATTTTAAGACATACTTGCTTTTTCTGCTGATGTCAATCTCCTGCCAGCACTCCAAATTACTGTATGAAGTCATAATCCAACATAAATACCAGTATTCCATAGACCCCCAAATTGAGTTCTTTTTAAAATGATGTTATTCATCAACACTCTGATAGACGTGAAGCATCAAAAAATTATTTTAAGCACATGTAATTTACCACCAAATTCCCATTTTTTTGCTTTGAGTTTGAATCACCCCATCCTGTTTTTCGCAAGAAATTGTAGCTTTGGTGAAACCTGCAGTTTTTAATATTACCCTTTCAAAGACAGTTCAGTCTGTGTGTTAAAATGCAAGTCTTCAAATATGCCTATTAAACTACATTAACTTTGTACAGGTCGTCTGTGGTTTTGATAAGTGAAATAAATTAAAGCGAAGCTGCCTGACAGCAGTAGAGATCAAAGTCAGGATTCAGAAGCCCTACAGATACTGTCATCCTGTCAAAATGTTTATAGAAATAGACTTGGGATGTTGCTATTGCTTCCTCCTACCATTTTATCATGTTAACTCCTTGAAAATAGCTTTCTCTGTTCTAGGAGGATGCTAATGAAATGTGTTTTCTAAGCGACACCTTCTTTAGCTTTCTAACAGAGTTACAGTAGATGGCTCATCCAGGTGGATATCTTGAGCCTTGGAGGGGTTCAGATTTTTTTCTTTGTGTAATCTTAAAACTTCAGTGCTGCAAAAGTAGAGGTCTTGTGACTATAACAGTAAAACTACGGCAAAATCCTTTTTCCATTTCAATAGCATTACAAATGGCTTCAGGGGGCCAACTTGTAATAAATGAGCAGTTTCACTTCTGGAATATAACTTCTTCATGTTGTGAAGGAAAAAGCTGAGGCCTTAAATGAATTTGCTGCCGTAGTTCTTCGGGATTGATTGAAAATTGCTCTTTAAATCTTTAACAATAAGAAAAGCAGCTCACTTTCACCGCCTTGTTGTCTTTGAAACAGAATTGTTCATTTTCTTTTATTCTGAATTGTACGAAAGCTAGTTTTCTGGACTCTGTACATGTATAATTTTTTCACTTTTAATCATCCATTCATCTGTCCATCTTCCAAACCCACTTTTTACAATGTTTGTTAAATTTTGTGATGCTGTTCTTAACTTCAATTGTACAAAATGGCAGCGTTTATGATTTTTTTCTGGAAAGCAATATTTTTAAGGTGTAACAAATATTTCTTTGTATGAATACATGTTGCTTAATATTAATAAAAGCAGGTGCAATTACTAATGTTGTTGTCTCACAACTCTAGGATCCTCTGTTTGAATCCTGGGTATTCGTTGCGTGTGTGACATTCGCATCTTCTGCCTGGATGCCTGTCTCTGGGCACTCAGGTTTTCTCCTACTTTCCATAACTTTGTATTGGAGAAGGCAAATTCTAATAACAGATAATATGTACATAGATAACATTACTGAGCCAGTGTTTGAATAAGTAATTAATATGAAGCAGTTTTATTTTATTTATTTATTTGAAGTACATTCCACAAGGATGTGCCAAGTTGTCATGTTTTGGCAAAATTTAAGAATTTCATCTTTAGGCCTTTAGCTCTCATGCCACATAGAAAAGCTGTGTCTTGCTGCAGCATATTGGCTTGGTTGCATGGACTGTCATTTATTTTTCTAGAAATGTTAAAATTGCAATACATGCCATTGGATTTTTAAACTTTGAAACAATTAAAAAAAGTACAAGGACCAGTATTTAAACATTACCTTTTTTTTAATTTTTATTCTCTTCATGATTAGGTTGCTTTTTAGCATGCTTATTTGCATTTTAATATAACTGTCCCTGCTTTCTTTATATTCACCATTTCTCTTCATTGTCAAGATGAATATTTACGGTGTGATCACTGTCTTGAGTTAGGTGATCAATAGTTTATTTTTTTGTATGTTACGATCTGCAGTTTACCCATGCAGGAAATTTATTGCTTAATGTCTTAATCAGATTGCTTTCTCTTTAAAGCACCTAGTGATTACTGTGTAAGATGCTAGATAGTGTAAATATGAGTGGCAATGTTTGTGCTAATTGGTGTAGTGCCTTAGTGGTCAGCACTGCTGTTCACAACCTTAGGCTCCTGTATTTGAATTGCACTCCAGTCACTGCCTGTTTGGAGTTTGCACATTTACCTCATGTCTGCATGTGTTTTTGTGCAGCATTTGTATTTTTCTCTAATATCCCAAAGAGATGCGTGATAGGTAATTAGCAATGTGTAAGTCTAATGGTGCCCTGCAATTCACTAACAATTAGCTTCTTGTCCAGACAATTTGTTATCATCAGGTTTCTTTAGTTTTGGGACCAAACATCAGGTTTGTTATTCTATGAAACGTGTTCACCTTCAATCAAAAAGTAAACATAAAGCAACCAAAATCCCTCTTTTAAATGACAAAAGACCCTTCCTTTCTTATTCCAAAAAACCAGTGCAAAATCCTCCACGTTTGGACATAAAAATCTGTCATTATTTAAATTTCTAAAGCAACCATGTTTTTTAAACGCTTTGTATACATTTTGAAATTGTGTGATTGCAATCATAAAGTTCCTCCTTTATGATGTCAGAGGCTGTGTTTTAAACTGGCTGGTTGAAAACTGAATGACTGCCCTGAAACTGCATCTCTCATTTGGGTTTTGGAACAAAAATTACCTGACGATATCAGATCCACTGTGCGCTGTGCCTTGTGTTGTTTGATGCATGTGGATGACTTCCAGCCTCCGTGACTTTGAAAGGGATTTTCCGATGGATGCCACAATTTATGTTTAAAGTAAAAGTATGTTTATTTTTGTAAACTGTAATGGAGATTCTCTATTCATCCTTCTATTGTGTCTGTCATCAGAGAATAAAACAAATTAAAACTCCAAAGTGCACTTAATGAAGGCTTTTAAATGCTTTCAGTTAAATTAACAGATACAAATAACATTGAATGTCTTTTGCTTTTTTATTCTTTTGTCATTCAGATACAGCCATTTTCTCATGCATTGGTATTTCTGTAATAAGATTAACACAACAACGCTTCACTTTTTATCAGGATATATTGTTACGCTTCACTGTGATGATAGTGTTACATAGAACTTGTAGGTTGTTTCGTAAGGTTTCGCATTCTCACAGCAAATACTGATTTTGCAAGCCTTTAATTGTAAGCCCCAATGCCCTGTCTCATAAACTCCATTTCATTTTTATAAGGAGATAACTCCTTTCTTATTAGTTTTCCATGAAAGTCTTCTAGTAGACTGCCTCTTTCATGAAAGATGGAACTGGCATTTTCATGTTATGAACAGTCTCTCTTTTCATGAGAGATTAGGACATCAGCCAAATTAAAAGTCCAGCACCACTCAAGATTAGCTCTACATTAAAAAGATTAATGTCTTGCAGTAATCCAATGTCCTGGCCTTAGCCCCGTTGTGAATATGTTCAAGAAGTTAAAGTTTATGACCTCTAAACTATACACAGGCAATTTAAAAGAAACAGCACAAATCTGCTATGAAAGATAGGAGAAATTCACTTTCTAACAAAGGACAATACTCAGAGGTGGAACATTAAATGACTATAAGATGTTATTACAGCAAGAATTGTCCCAATAAAATATTTAATTCATGTGTATGATCAGAATACCTGCACAAGCATTTATTTTTATATTGTTACAACCACTGATGTGCTATTGTGATAAAGCAAAAATCTTTTAAAACTTGCTTTTACGACCTGCCAGTCAGGCATCTTGGTTTCTTTTTAACTGTTATGAATACACCACAAATTTGGAAAGTCAAAACTACCAGAAAACCTTGTTTGAACAAACAACTGTGACTATTTACATTTTAAAAAAAAATCCAAAATGTAATAGTTAATTTAAAAAATACAGAATAACAAAACTGAAAACTAAATCAAAACCACAATTACAAAAACTGGAAAGCAAGAGTAAAGTTAAAAACAAAAACAAATCCAAAGTTAAATTATCAAGAATACCAACAAACTTCTACCAAAAGTGTATGCAAAAATCAGCTGAAGAAATACTGTTAGAAGTTAGGTAATGCTGGAGCAAAGAACTGTGGCAACGTGTGGCTTAAATAGTGCTTTTCATGTAACACCCCAAAGGCCATTGAGTGAGGGATGGCAAGGAAGGGGACTGGAGCAAAATCACAAATTTCAGTATAGATGGAGTCTGAGTCACCAGGAATGTTTTCCTCAGATCACAAAATAAAAAGACTGCAAGTTAACACATTTATTGAACACCTTTTTTTGAATTCGAGGGGCGTTCAAAAAGTTTCCACACTTTTTGAAACTCTGTTTATTAAGAATTTCAAAAATCAATTATATCACGTCTCTACATAGTCACTTTCATTTGCGATTGCATTTTTCCCAGCATTGTACCAACTGTTTAATTCCCAATTACTACTGATATTTAAAATAAGACAAGTTCTATTTAAAGCTTATATACTGTATCACTTATCTACATTTGGTCATACAGTTGTTAAGCACAGTCAGAAAACTTTATGCCAATTGATTAATTGCAAACTTGTGTAACAGTCCATGCTAGCAGTGAGGCTATTTCCTAACTGGCTTAATTAAAACTTACTTTTACAGATACAGTGGAACCTCGGTTCACGACCATAATTCGTTCCAGAACTTTGGTCGTGAACCGAGTTGGTCGTGAACCGAAGCAGTTTCACCCATAGGATTGTATGTAAATACAATTAATCCGTTCCAGACCATACAAACTGTATGTAAATATACGTAAAGATTAAGCACAAATATAGTTAATTACACCATAGAATGCCCAGTAATAGTAAACTAATGTAAAAACATTGAATAACACTGACACAAATCCCCCAGGCTCCCTGCTCAGCTACACGAGCTGGCTCGCTTGCGCTCTCTCCCTCTCTCTCTCTGTAGCACACACACCACCAAAGCCCCTCCCTCAGCTACAGGAGCAGGCTGGCTTACGCGCTCTCTCTCTCTCTCTGTAGCGCGCACACACACACACCACCCACCCCTATCCTCCCCCCATCCCTTCCCTGTCAGCTGCCCACGCTCTCTCTCTTTCTCTCTGCGCTTGCTCGCTCGCGCTCTCTAATCTCTCTGTAGCACGTGCTCGCGCAGCATTTTTTTAAAAATGAGTTTTAAGCTATGCGGAAAAAAGGAACATTTGAATAAATCCGAAGTGCATGCAAAAACCAACCACAAGCAACCAAAAAAGTAAGATTGCAGGAGATCACGCTATTAAACTTAAAGCCTGATCGCTGTAAACACCGTTTTTAAAATGATTTTTAAGCACAGCAGAAAAAAAGGAACATTAGAACAAATCTGAAGTGCATGCAAAAACCAACCACAAGCAACCAAAAAAGTACTGTAACAAGATCACTCTATTTTAGCCTTACATTCCAATCGCTGTAAACACTTTTTATAAAATGAGTTTTAAGCACAGCGGAAAAAAAGGAACATTTGAAAAAAGAGAAAAGTAACATTGCACCTAATCGCGCTATGAAAAACTCCATTTGTAAACACTTTCATGAGTTTTAAGCACAAGGAAAAAAGCGAGCATTTGAAAAAAAGAGAAAAGTAACGTTGCACCTAATCGCGCTATGAACAACTCCATCTGTAAACACTTTCATGAGTTTTAAGTACAAGGAAAAAAGCGAACATTTGAAAAAAGAGAAAAGTAACATTGCAACAAATCGCGTTATGAACTGAAAAATTAACTTTTGAAAAATCCGTAATACAAAAACCACCAAGAAAACTAATCTTGCATGAGTCGAGTTCTGGCATGAAGTGTTTTCCTTCAGGTGTTTTCTCTCTTGTGATTTCTTGGGTTTCTGGTGCTTTTAGCTGGTGGGAGTGAAAGCCTCATGCAGCCATTCCAAAAACAAAGTTCTTGTGACCCAACCCTTCATGTTTGCCCTCCACATTACTGGCAGTCTGGCTTTGTTTACATTGTGCTGCTTGAAAGCACGAGGGTTCTCAGATTGGTAAATGAGTAAACTGGTAAACAGTTTTTCCACCTCTTTCCACCACTCTTCACTTGCTTAGAAGCCATAGTTAACTGCAAAAGCACATGAAATACTGTAGAGCACAAAGAGAGTGCATGTCTGACTGAAAACAATGAGCAAGGAGCAGCTTTGCTTAAATGAAAAAGCCAGGCAGCCACGCGGCTCGCTCGCTTTCTCTCTCTCTCTTTCTCTCTCAGCCTGCCTGTGGTGGGGGGATGGTTCGCTTGCACTACAGCCTGCAGATAGGCAGGCAAACACGTGCAGCAATCTCCTCCTCCCCCTCCCCAGCAGGCACGTGGAATTGGGGGGATGGTTCACTTACTGCCTTCAGATAGGCAGGCAAACAGTGCAGCAATCTCCTCCTCCCCCTCCCCAGCAGGCACGTGCTCGCTCGCTCTTGCTCTCTCTCTCTCTCTCTCTCAGCTCAGCTCAGGCAGGCAAGGGAAACTGGCTTGTTCGTATACTGAGTGTGTGGTTGTGAACCGAGGCAAAAGTTTGGTGAGCTTTTTGGTCGTGACCAAAGACGTTCGTGAATCCAAGGTTCCACTGTATAGCTAAGAAAGTTGTATGTCATGTTATCTTACAGGGGGTAAAACGTTATACCATATTCTAAGTAACTATGAGAAACTGACATTATATTGAAATTAAGCAAACACTTATATACGTAAATTTAACATTAAACATTAACTTTCTAAGATTAGCTGTTATGCCTAGTGTGGAAGATTTTCTGGAGGCACATTCGTCAAAAATGCAGAATTAATAAAATAAAGATTGCTAGGAGTCCAATGAGGAGAATTAATAAAAGAAGATTGCTAGTAGTCCAATGAGGAGAATATACAGGGTGGTCCAGATCTAATTATGCAATTTTCATTACGCTATAACTTATTAAGTTTATTACATAGAGAATTCACAAAAAATTATTTTTGTTGCCAATAGATGACAGCAGCTGCCCTGCATTCCAAAATGGCGGGCAGACAGTTGTCAGTCGAACAGCAATTCTTTAGTCTTGTATTGTTTTCCTGCATTGCATTAAAAGTTGCATAATTAGATCTGGACCACCCTATACAGGCTGAGCCAAAATGAAGTACTGAGTTCATTGTGCGAGGTAGAGACAGCCGAGTTGGTTGGGGTGGGGGTCCTTTGATAGGCAATCCCTTGTAGTGCACTGTGCTTTCCCTGTCGAGGTGTTCTTCAAAAACAACAAATCCATCATCACTTCGCTACGCGCCTTCCGAAAGCACTTCAGCATTCCTCCTAATGGTGACTTCCCAAATTGGAAAACAATTCTTCAGTGGGTGGCTAAATTTAAACAGACAGGTACAACATTGGAGAGAAACTCTCCAGGTCATCGTCGGTCTGTACGAATGCCAGAAAACATCCAAGCTGTAAGGGCATAAATTTTGCAGTCTCCTAAACATTGAGTGCGCAAGCATGCTTCTGCCTTTGGCATTTACAGCACGTCTTTGAGGAGGATTTTACATGAGAACCTTAATTTCCATTCAAAATGATGGTAGTGCAGGAACTCACTGAGACTGGGAGAGCAGTAGAGAGTTGTGTGCGAACATTCTGAAAACCGTTCATTGAGATGCCATTGTCATGTGCAGCAACGAGGCACATTTCTATTTGAATGGTTGTGTAAATAAGCAAAACTTTCACTATTGGGCTGAAACTAACCCTCATGAACTCCATCAGAGACCCCTGCACAGTGAACGTGCTACAGTTTGGTGCACAGTTGCAGAATTTGGCATTGTAGGCCCTTATTATTTTGGGAATGGGGAGCAATGGTCACCGTCACTTCAGAATGTTACATTGAAATGATAGAGAACTTTTTGCGTCCCCAACTGGAAGAAATGGATGTGGTGGATGCCTGGTTTTAACAGGATGTAGCAAGAGCTTATACGGTGCAGAGATCCATGCAAGTTTTGTGGGAGATCTTTCCAGGAAAGCTGATCTCCCTGCACAGTAATGTTAGATGGCCTTCACATTTGCCTGATCTCACTCTGTGCAATTTCTTCTTGTGGGGCTATCTCAAGTCAAATGCATACATTTGAAGCCCTCAAGGACACTGTTCACCATGAAATCGCTGCTATTTCCCTTGAAATAGCAAATGAGTCCTGTGAGGATTCAGAAATTGTCTCGAAGAGTGTATCGCTAATTATGGCCACCACATTGAAGTGCCAGGAATACCCATCCAAGATGGCATAAAAGACCCATTACACAGGTAAGGACTTCACCAGACCCTCCCACCAATAAAAACAAACAACGTGCACAGGCTAAAAATGGAGCCCAATGTTTTAAAGGTATAAAATATACTTTAAAATGTCCAAAATCTACAAAATTACCTTACAAGGGGGATAATTAACTATTATTGTCTGGTGTGCTAAAACTAAAAAAAAACAAAAACTAAAGTCTATCCATCCATCCATCCATCCATTTTCCAGCCCGCTGAATCCGAACACAGGGTCACGGGGGTCTGCTGGAGCCAATCCCAGCCAACACAGGGCACAAGGCAGGAACCAATCCTGGGCAGGGTGCCAACCCACCGCAGATAACTAAAGTTTAACAAGGATAATTTATTTGAATTATACAAAACAAACAAAAGTGGCAAAAAAGAGACAAAATGAAAGAAAATGGAGTTACCTAAAAAGCTAGCCCAGAGCACACAAATCCCAATGTAAAATCCAAGAGATGAAAACCAAAAACTGAAGCAAAATGTCAATGTAACCAGAAAATTACATGAAAACAATACAGAGGTCACATCATGGTGGTTCCACCCACAGAATGCAAGAAACATACGCACACTTAAATACACAATACATAAATACTAAATAATAAATAAACAATAACACTTTCATACTCAGAGTGCTTTTACATAACACTGTTAGTAGCAATTAAATAAAAGTATAAATAATAATAAAAAGAAAGTACACAATGGCCAGAGAACAAACTCTGGCTGTAGTGTAACAGTTTGGAAGTTTTTCTTTACTATGAATTAAAGTGCAGTTAAGTAGTTTAATGTGAGATACTTTTGCCCATGCATATTATCTGTGAACATAATGTTGATTAAATATGCTTGCATATATGTATGCATGTGTGTTTGTCTGCATAATTTTAAAGCAACATTTTTGTATATACTGTGAGTTCTGTTGCACTTTTCATATAATTTCCCATTGCCAGTTTAAATAACATATCCTGGCCAAGTCTGTCATAAACATTTTAGTCTATAATAAAATATTAATGTGGTGTCTGCACAACAAGACTTCACTTTTCTTAAATGCCAATGTTTTTAGCATCCTTAATTCGTGAGCCGATCAAGTCACCCCTAGAGAACCAATTACTAAGTAGATCATGCACTGGCATGCAGGTCTAAGCT
Organism: Polypterus bichir lapradei; assembly: GCA_026402145.1. NCBI lineage: Eukaryota > Metazoa > Chordata > Cladistia > Polypteriformes > Polypteridae > Polypterus > Polypterus bichir. Next base: position 40,861,709 of record JANRMT010062790.1, read on the forward strand.
TCATTCCTGATTTTGGCCTCGATATGAGGGCAGAAATTTGAAAGACGATCTAATAAAATGCTGGGCACACCAGGCATAATACGCCCAGTCCACTGAATAAATCCAGATATATTGTGTAAAAATGTGTTTTAAACGAATAGCAACTGACCGGTTATCCTTGCAATTTTTCGTTTTCTTTTCCATGAAGGTTACAAAGTTTTAAAGTTGTAAAAGTATTGTTTTAATGTCATTTTCATCCTTACTGTCAACTGAGTAGAGATGTCTAGTAATCATGTGAAAGCTTTAAAATACCGTATTTGTATCTGAATGACATGCACTTCCCTTAGGCCTTCTTTGTTTTTACAACAACACTAGTTTGTTGTGTTGTTTTGGGTTTCCTGCTATTTTAAAAAGAAGCCTTACATATGTATGTAGTATGTGCCATTTTGTATAAACATTTTAAAAATGTATGTTCTTATCACAGATGGAATGATTATGTTAATTCTGTTAATAAAATATTTTAGTAAGCCCAAGATACTTTGTAATGAGAGGCATTCTTCAAGAGTGGCCAATTTTGCAACTGAAACCAGTTTCAATATTCTTATGAACCTTGTTTGGCATCTTGGAAGCAGGAACTGAGAAAAAAAAAACATACATTTTAGATGATATGAAGAGAGGAGGAACAATTGCTAGTCAGGATGCAACATAATAAAGATTACTTAGAATGACATATGTGAAGACCATAGATTAGATGTAGTAAGTTAAATTAACTTTCCAGGTACATGTAGGTGGTATGGAAATCCTGTGTATGTCTTAAGTTATTGTGAGAAAAAGTAACCAGGAAATGAAAAACAAAAGAAAGTGATAAGCAAAGTGGGGTCTGAGGCCAGGCAAAGGCCTAAACTTGGAATAAAATGTCAAAACCAAAAAGAAGAAATCAAAATTGAAATCAGAAAATAAAAATAAGTAGTCTAAAATAATCTAAAAAGAATCTCAACTGGCTATGAAATGAAAGGCTGTTCTTTAACATTTTTTTGACTTAACCATGCGATACTAATGATACTACAGTATATTGCCTCCATTTTTATATGGGAAGGCCGATGATGTTATGTACCACATCACTGATTGATATATGATAGTAATTGGTTCCAATAGTCAAAACTACATTGCATCCTTCAGGAACAAAACAGTGCCCAGAACATGATGGTAAAAATAAAAGCAATGGTTAAATTAGAGAACAAATAATTGCAATAAAAATCATAGAAACATGTAACAGTGGGTCAGGATGAGACTTATGATCTGTATCCTAGAAGTAACTGGAAGCCAAAAATAACTTACAACATGTACGCATGATGAATCATTCAGGTGCATTTGGGGACTAAGCTGACTGATATGAAAGTCTCAGCATTTTTTATTTTTCAGCAATCAAGTGTCAGTTACCATATTTTCATTTTTTAAGTGTTTATGTAACAATGAGTCACATTAAAATTATCAGCAATCATAGAATGTAATTACATGCATAAATAGACTACATTAAATACATGCTTTTTAAAAGGGCTTTACAATGTTGTGGAGGTAGGAACGTAGCATAAATAAGCTTGTGCTGGCTCATATACAGTAGATTATAGTTCATATGATGTAAAAATGGCATTACTGCTGTCCTAATCTTAGTTGTTTGTCGTGGAATTTCTGGGACTAACTGTACTTCAGTTTTTTTAAACATAACATTTTTGAAAGTATACCTAACAGAGTCAAGTCAAGTCAAGTTGGGGAGCATGCACTGGTACAGTGTGTTGCCGCACCCACTACTCGGCGAAACAACTCGGGATCTCGGTTTGCAACCCCCCAGGCAGACACACGGTCCAGTTCCACCTCCCGGAAATGACCCTCTATCTGCCGCAGCCAGGTGTTATGTGGGCGACCCCTTGGCCTGGTCCAGCAACTCGGGTCCCCAACAATGAGGATCTTACGAGCCAGATCACCCTCGGGTAAACGCGCCACATGACTGTAGTGCCGTAACTGATGCTCCCTTACAATGCAGGTTATGTGTCTCATTTAGCACTCCATGAGCAACCGCTCATTTGACACAAAGTCAAACCGATGGTACCCAAGGATTTTCCGGAGAGACACAGTACCAAAGGAGTCCAGTCTTCATCTCAGGTCACTGAATAGCATCCAAGTCTCACAACCATATAGCAAGACAGGAAGCACCAGGACTCTAAAGACTTGGACCTTCGTCCTTTTGCATAGATATCGGGAGCGTCACACACCCCTTTCCAGTGACCTCATGACCCCCCATGCTCTCCCAATCCGTCTACTGACTTCATGGGGAGAGTCACCAGAGACATGAATGTCACTGCCAAGGTAAGTAAACCGCTCAACAAGGTCAACACTCTCTCCGCAAACAGACACACTGCTGATGGCTGTGCCCAAGAGGTCATTAAAGGCCTAAATCTTGTTTTTTATCCAGGACACTCGCAAGCTTAGACACTCAGACTCCTCACTCAGTCTCTCGAGTGCCCCTATCAGCGCTTCCATTGAATCCGTGAAGATCACAGCATCGTCAACAAAGATAAAGATCCATGAATCTTTCTCCTCCAACAGACGCCCCACAGCCGCTGGACCCCATGACCTTGCCCAACACCCAGTCCATACAAGCATTGAACTGACTAGGAGCAAGAACACACCCCTGATGATCCCCAGAATCAACTGGGAAAAACACAGAGGTCCTGCCTCCACTCTGCACAGCACTCACAGTACCAGTGTACAGGCCTGCCATAATATCCAGCAACCTCCAGGGGATCCCGCGAACCGTCAGGATGTCGCACGGGGCAGCTCGATTAACTGAGTCGAATGCTTTGCAAAAATCGACAAAGGCACAAAGAAACTCTGCCGATATTCATGTTTGTGCTCCATGAGAACCCTCAGTGCCAGGATGTGGACGATGGTAGACTACTTAGGCGTAAAACCAGACTGTTCTGGTCACTGGTAGGTGAGCAAGTGATCACGGATCCTATTGAGGACGACCTTAGCAAGGACCTTACCTGCCACCGAGAGCATTGTTATTCCCCTGTATTTGCTGCAATCCAGGCGATCACCCTTCCCTTTCCAGATAGGGATGACAAGTCCCGTTTTCCAGTCAGTTGGGATGATGCCAGTCTTCCAAATGGAAGCAAAGATTGCTTGCAATGCCAGGAGGACAGCCTTACCACCAGCCTGGAGAAGTTCACCCTGGATACCACAGATCCCTGTAGCCTTCCCCCCCTCAGCTGGTTTCACCACCTGTGCAATCTCAGTGAGATTGGATGGTTCACAGCTAATTGGAGGATCAGCCTCAAGAACCGTGGACTTTGAGCAGTTGTTCAAAGCTAACAGAGTAGTTTGCAATAATTACTAAATGAAAAAAACTAATAATATAAGATAACCAATACAACCACAAAACCACTATCAATATTACCCTGTACCGCTTTCAGATCTGGCACGATTATAATAGGCGCAGCCCTCCTTGAGAGGCAGCAAAGGAAAAAGAAAATAAATAATCCGGGGCACAAGTGACCAACACTACTTTCCTACTACACCACTTTAAGTATAGACACACACCAGTGAAAGCAGGGTCAAGTAAAAAATAATTATTGTAAGACATACACATGCTCACTGTAACAAAAAAAAAAACCTTATATACATAATATCGCACTGCAGCGCTTCCCCTCCACAAATCACGGCACAAAACACTTGAAAACACACATTACTAATAGAGGTTTGCGCAAGGGAAACAAAACAAAAAAAACAATTGATTTATAGTCCTTTAAATCTTATCTGTACGGAAGCGTTGAGCTCAGTCTGAAGTGTGGAATGAGGCGCTGACCATACCTCCTATTCCAGGAAACTTACAGATTAACCATTCCTTGCGCTGGCCCGTCAGGTTCTCTCCCGAATACCTTCCACCCGAAAGTAAAAATAATTTGTCTGGAAATGAACCCGGGTTCACCTGACGATATCCATAAGGTGTCAGTCCTTTCCCTCTGGCCTTTTCCTGTGATGGCATTCACCTCTCTCCTGGCTCTGTGTTTTTTTTTGTTCTTCCTTTTTTCCCGCCATCCATTTACATACTGATAGCTCCTCCCCATACAGTCTGTTGGCCCTCCAAGCCAGGTGCTCCCCTCCCCCTGTACAATGAGCCGGCCTTACAAATTAAGGCATTTCACTAAAAACAGGATATGGATAAGGTACAAACTTACAGGGACACACACATATTCCAGACGACCGTTACAGAGTAATGAATGGAGCAATGTTTTGATGGGAACAGGCCACACTGTCTAACACAGCACATCAGTCTCTAGCCATCAAACTCTCAGAACTGTTGTACTTCCTATGCCGAATAAGACACATCAAGACTGAACCCAGGGTGCAATCCTAGGGAGAGATGCCCTTTCAGAAGGTCTGCTGTATGCCATGCAGAGCAACATTACGTACAAGAGAAGTAATGACAAGATATGTACCTACATTATAGAATTAATTTAGGAGGGGAAAATGGCTCAGCACCTACTGTATTTTTCGGACCATAAGATGCACCTGACCATAAGACGCACCCAGTTTTTAGAGCAGGAAAACAAGAAAAAAATATTCTGAAAAAATAGTACCGGTATACTAAAATATTTATTAAAATATAGCAAAATACAGTAATATTTAACAGCGTAAACTCAATAGTGGTGTTTAGAACCATCATCACTCCCATTAACAAATGAGAAAAGACTTAGAGAATCAAGCACTTTTCTAGTTTTTTGGAAACCCCAAAAACTCATCATCGCTAGTGTCAGAATTTATGAAGCTCAGTTGCTCACAATCACTTATATCACTTTCTTCGCTATCTTCATATATGATATTATCTTCAGTTCCATCTAAGACAATGCTAATGCCACATTTTTTGAATGATCGTGCAATGATTTCCTCCTTCACTGACTGCCATGATGTTTTAACCCATTCACAAACTCTAGTGATAGTGGGCCTCTTCATTCGTCCAGTAGTAGTCAGATCATGATTCCCAGCAGCCATCCATTTGTTCCACTCTTCTCTCATAAGGACTTTAAATGGTTTGTTGATTGAAATGTCGAGAGGTTGCAACTGGCTGGTAAGACCCCCAGGAATTACAGCTAGATGAGTCTTCACCTCTTTAAATCTGTTTTTTGTTGTTTCGCTAATATGTGCTCTGAACTGGTCAAGCACTAATAAAGCAGATTTTTTCAGATGCCCTCCAGGATGTTTGGACCACACTTTTTCAATCCATACTTTCATTCCATTTTCATCCATCTATCTTTTTTTATGAACATGTACAACAACTCCTCGTGGAATAACATCTTTTGGAAAGGTTTTCCTTTCGAAAATTAGCATCGGTGGCAATTTGGTGCCGTCAGCACAGCAGGACAACACAGCAGTGTAATGTGTTTTCTCATATCCTGAGGTTTTCACGGTTATTGTTTTGGCACCTTTGAGGTCAACCATCTTATTAGATTGCACATCAAAGGTTAGCGGGACTTCATCCATATTCCCAATCTGGTCTATTGGAAAATCATTTTTTTTCCTAGCATTAATTACAAATTTATGAAAAGACAGAATCTTCAATTCATATTCTTGTGGCATTTTTTGTGCAATTCTAGTTTTGGTGCACATAGCAAGGCCGCTTCTCCTCATAAATCTGTAGCGCCATAATGGTAAACCAGTAAAATCCTTAATGCCTTTCTCTACAGCAATGCATTTGGCTTCATAGATGATCATTTTTGTAGAAACTGAGAAGCCCATATTCCGGTGACTTGTGATCCATTCTTTCATGTCCATTTCTAACTGTGGCCATTTTGCAACATGCCCACGCAAAGTGTCCTTACTGGTAGTTTTATCAAGTTTTTGGAGCTGATCCTCCTGTTTCCTCCACTCTCTTATCATTTTTTCAGTTGGAGGTGCCCCAAAATGTCTCTCCGCTGCTCTGTTTCCATGTTCTTTTTTTTGCATATTTTACTACCTCCAGTTTAAACGGAATTTTATATGCTAATCTTTTCGTCTTTGACATTTTGTACCGTTAGAGAATTGTTTTTTTTCTGAGGAAAATACAGTAATGAAAGAACTGTCAGTTGTTATGAGAGACATATTGCCGTACACATCAGTAATTTGACTCATACCGCTTGGCGATGCACATGGGTTACCGTAAGTCTTAATCCATGCATCGCCAAGTGGTATTAAAATTAAAGGGCATCAACCAGCCTGACAGGCAGGGCTTTGAGAGACACACATAGTCTCTCCTGCCATGACGGGCTCCTTGCCTGCCTGTCAGGGCACTGTGCGGCATCACATAGTCTCGGCCGGCCAATCAAGAGGCCGACTAGACGAACCCGTGCTCCACCGAATGAAGCAGGTGACAGGGCGGACAGCGGCTCTACGGATGGGTGAGTAGCGTGATCAGTATCTATGCAGTGCACAACTGAGCTGATGGTTCTTTCTCTCTCTCGCTGTGGGATTGTGGGCAATTGTCTCCTATTCTCCATCAGAGTCAGCGTGCCTCACTCATATAGTCAACATCTGTACGCGTGTATACAGTTTACTACAGCATTGTGTGTGTGTGCGCGAGCGCGCGTGTGTGCTGTGACCTACGAGTCCCTGTCTTGCACCCTGAAACACGAAGCTGAGTCTCAGTACTTTAGCAGCACCAGCTTTATTCAGCTTGAAACAGCAACAGCGCGATTATTTATGGGATCTGCCACTCTCTTATACACATACACAGCAGTCAGGCAGGGTTATGGCCAAGTAGTACTGTGCCCTGTGCATTTATAATGTTCCTTGTTCCTCGTATCACCCATCGACGGCAGGCACTTTTAGCATGTCTGCGATCTTTTCAGATTCGCGTTTACGGCGAACTGCTACAGCGCTGGGAGACTACGATTGCTTTGAGAAACTCTTCCGCGTGTCGTCAGGTTGGGTAGAATCCCACAAGAGTTTAGAAACTCACTCACACCAGCCATGATTCTTTTCAAAGGTAAAGTGCAGGTTAATTTGTTTTATGTATTTTTACTTTATATTTTGTATTAATCATTTTTATATGAATAGTTTTTGGTTGTGGAACGAACTGTCTGAGTTTCCATTACTGGTATTTCTTATGGGAAAATTCACCTTAATATACGAGTGCTTTGGACTGCAAGCACGTTTCCGAAACAAATTATGCTCGCAAACCGAGGTTCCATTGTATTTTGTTTCGTAAGTGCTGCTGGTTAGTGCCGTTTAAAAAAGCACCTAGGCAGGGCTTTTTTTATTTTTATTTTTTTTAGTATACCACTGTACATTTGTTTTTTATTTAAACACATTTTGTTGTGGAAGTACGGTACCTAGAACACTTCTGGTGATGGAACTGAATCCTCCTGTCTGGACCTGTCCTTGATGATCTGATCCTGTCAGTCAGTCAATCAGTGTCACACAGACAGACACACACAGGGGAGGCGTGAGCTGTGCTGATCTTGTGACCTGAATGACTGACTGACCATTGAGACTCCAGGAGGCAGGACTTGCAATGCTCTCATGAACACAGCTACAACAAGCTGGACATGGAGCAGCACATTAGTACTAGCACAATAAGAAGCGGGCGGAGGGAGAAAGGGAGACGACTGTCACAGGCTGTCATGGTTTTAATAATCTTTTATTTTCCCAGGTACCGGTACATTAAGTCCTTCCCCCTCCCTCCTTCGCGCCGTCATCTCCATCGAGGTCATCTGACTCCTACTGTTGGCGGACGCTATCCCGCCTCCTTTCGCGTCATTTGACACAGAGTGTGTGTGGTGTGTCTGAGAGTGGTGGGCAGGCATTGCCTCGTCGCCTGTCCATACGGCATCGCTGATTGAGCGACTCTGGCTATGAGGGCCGGGGAGGTCTGACATCACCTCCAGCACCTGATTGGTCTGGTGTCTCCAAGAGTGGTGGGCGGGCGTTCCCTCGGCGCCCGTCTTTGTGGCGTTGCTGATTGAGTGGCTGTGGCTATGAGGGGCGGGGAGGGCTGACATCACCTCCAGCACCTGATTGGTTTGGTGTGTCCAAGAGTGGTGGGCGAGCGTTCCCTTGGCGCCCGTCCGTATGGCGTTGCTGATTGAGCGGCTGTGGCTATGAGGGGCGGGGAGGGCTGACATCACCTCCAGCACATGAACTGTAAATTGTAAGTACCGTAAGCGTCAGTAAGCAAACGCAGCAGCGGGCGACAGCGCATGGGACACCACAGGCAAACGAATATCCTTTTACAACAGCCTTGCTGAACAGCATTTGGACCATAAGACGCACCTTCATTTTCTCCCCACTTTTGAGGAAAAAAAAGTGCGTCTTATGGTCCGAAAAATACGGTATTTCAGAGGCCCACCTTAGGAGACACAAATTCCAAATATGCTAAAACTGTTTACAGATATACTGTATAAATGACTTGCTGGTAATCACCCAGTGATGTGCAGGTGGAAAATGAACCAGGAGCCATGTCCAATGCCCAGAGCATTTGGTTCTGAAACATGTTGTTGTAAACATATAAAGCTAGTGATTTCACTGTGAATCGAGTGTCTAATAAATTAGTAGCCATTTATCATCATTGCTTCATTAGCTTTAGGTATAACATATTTAAAAATCACAATTCTGGCTTGGTTGCAGTTCAGAAGTCTTAATTGGGGAAAATGGTTTTCAATTCCTTTACATTTTATTTATTTAGCTATATTTTAAATGTCAAGTTCTCTATTTTGGTCTTGTAGTTTGTTATTTATGTAGTATTTTGAGTCATTTTTATCATGGGAATCTTTGGTCTTATGTTTTTGGAGAAATATGATATAATCTCAACTGCTAAGGGAAGTAAAGGGAATTATATATAAATGTAATTGAATTGTTATGAGATAGGTCTATTTGACTTTTTACGCATGTGCACAAGAGAAGCTGAACCAGCCTAGTGTTTTCCCTTCGACCATCAATTATTGTATTTGTGTTTACTTTGTCATCTAATTCAGGACCACAAGGGTAGAGCCTATCCTGGCCGTGCTTATTATTTGTGCTTACTTTGTCTATATATTCACATGTATGGTACTCTTCTAGTAGACAGGAGTCCTGTTAATGCTTGGATATGCAGTTATTCCCTGACTTATAGCTCCATTTGGGACAGGCCATTTGGCTACATGTCAAATTGGCTGTATATCAGTCACAAAGTGTTCAAGTCATTGCAACTGAGGCTCTGTGGGTCTTGTGTGGGTCACTGGTAGGCATTCTTTAACTGCCGATATGGAGTAGCACAGACCGATATTTGATTCTTGATGGCCTTTTTCAGGGCGTTGTGCCACACTTTTAAATTGCTACTCAGCTGTTATTTTGCCACTTACTGTTCCTTCTGAGCAGAAGTTTGAAAGTGCCGCTCAGCTATGTTCCCAAAACTCCACCAAAGAACTGCTTATTGTTCATGTGTCGGTGCTTTGCGGCAATCATTTGATACTTCTTGGGGGTCTCTCCTCGCCAGTCATTCATGTGCAGGTGCTTTGTGGGGTTCATTACATCTCAGGAAAAACTCGCTCATATTATTGGTGCTTTGTGGCGATCATTCAATGCTTCATGGAGCAAAGCTCATGTAGTGTAGTGTGATTGAAGAAGCTGGTTAAAAAAGGAAAGTACCAGCTCATCTAAAGTAATATATACTATGGGTATCATATCAGTAATATAATAAACTGAGAAAGCAAAATAGACATAAATTAAGATTTTTTTTTAATTGTACTTAATGTATAGAAATATGCTGTAGTTAACCAAAGAGCTTAATTATTTTTATTAAAAAAGCACTGGGTGCTGAATGTGTATACCAATCTTAAGCTTCTGTTATTCAGATGAAGGAAAATCATAAATTAATTAAACCAGTAAAACTGTGAAGAACTTTGGAAGAAAAATGGATATTATTACAGAAGAAGTAGAAAAGTGAATTCCAGTTGTGAAATAAGGGAAGACAACACAATAGTGTGTCTAATAATGCAAGAAAAGACAGAAGACATTGAAAACACATTTTTCCAAAGAAAACCCAACAAAGACTAAGTAAAGTTACAAAATTACATCTGCGAGTAATATCTTGAAATGGCCCGCTCCTCTTAATCTTATAGAAAACCATCCTGAGACCCCCTTTTAATTTCAATTTGACCCTTCAGAAAAGAAGACTAGGATTAAAATTTCAAAATGTGCTTCAACAAAGTATTACAAAGTGTGTACACTTAGTCAACCAAGGCATTGAAAGATTTCTGATCATTTTTCTAAAAAAATGGCCCATTTGTTTTCAGTTCAGTAGTATTTGTTGATGGTCTTATTTGAGGTGAAAAAGTCTAATATTATCCATCTTGATTCCTGAAATTTCAGTATGGGTGTATACACTACTGTATTCCTCTGTATTTTAGCAGTTAACGTATAAGAGCTATATATTATGATAGGAAGCCGCCCTCTACAATCAGAATAAATCACACAGCCCATTGTTAGTCAGTGGTGCTAGTTCGGTCATTAGGACAAGGTACAGTTTATAAGGTTGGAAAAACCAGCAGTCAACTGAGACTGAGGAAGTCACTTGGATGAGTGATGAAATGTATCGGAAAAAAACTATGTCCAGATGAACAGAATCAACTTTTTAGAATTTCCTTACCTGGATTATTGAACATGCATTGAGACACTCAAAATGACTCACACATACAAAATTATTGTGTCTTTGTGGACAAAATAAACAGTCTGCGTGCCCCAACATCTCTTGCCCCTATTTGTCAATTGGGGTGGTTCATGCACTTGCACACTAAAGTAAACGTGAGCCGACTAATGCAGTTGATTAAGTGATATTGCACAGTGACTTGTTCATCACAGAAGCAGCAATTCAGAAACCTCCACCACCCCTCTCTCAAATTAATCTCCAGCCATTTTTATAATTCTGGTTCCAGTATTCCATGCCAATAAGATTTTTTTTCCCTGGCTGTTGCCTGTTCTTGCTTTTGAAAGAGATCTCATCTCACTGGTGTGGATTTCAATCTTTTGGCAGCACATAAAACCATAACCTTTCTTATGCCCTCAAAATCTCTTTTTTCTGTTGCTGCTTCTTTGTTATAAACTATACACAGGTCCACAATTTTCAATGTATTCTTTAATTCTTTAGTTGTAGGCAATTGTTAATTTAGTTTTAAATATATGTTTGCCTAATTAGTTTGAATTTTGAAAATATTGTATCCCTTACTTGAAACATGATTTCACTTTGTGACATTTTTCCCTCCTCACAGAATCTGATAAAGAATCTACCAGAGCAAAAGGAGCTGAATGCTCTCGCAGAGCTGAAAAGTGAATATGACGATCTCTGTGAGTCCGAGCAGTTTGGTATTGTGGTAAGTGAGCAGCGCCACACATCTGTCATTAGGTTCCATTAAAAGTGAATGCAATCCATTGTTTTTCTTATTGAATGTTGCTTCACCATGTATCCTGTTTCTGCATTTGACTGTATACCTTGCAGCACTATATTTTGGATATGCCATCTTTTCCTTTAAATCTTTATAAAAGATTTGTGAATATCCGGAAATTAAGAAAGAAATCATTAAAAAAAAAGTCTGCCTTCAGGCTCTTTGCAGTATCAGCGCTATTCAATATATAAAAAGACGCAGTAATGTATAATTAAAAGGCCAGGAATATAAAGGGCATTTTTTATGACAAGTCAAATCTAGTAGCCTTGTTGTGACTGACGGCACCGGTGATTTTGATAAATAATAAAGAAGCAGAATTTGATTTTCATACAGAGTATCATTAGGGGATTGGTGTTTTAAAGTTGCAGTGTATTCTTGAGCTGTGGAAAAAAATGAAGAGTGTCACAAGTCACTCTGCGTCATGTCTGTTATTTTATTGTGTAATTAAAGGAAAGAACAAAACAAAATTGTAAGCTTGTCAAGCAACATTTTGGCCACATTTCACATTATTTCATACAGTGATTATTTTCTTTCATATTTTGCAAGTATAGAAAATTAAGGGCATATGCTATATCTGACTGTCTCCTTATACAGAGAAGCAGCAGGAGGAATTGTATAAGGCCTGCTATCCTTGTGATAGTTCAGGCAGCATGAGAGCTGTCTTAGACATCTTGGCCTTTGAGGTCAGTGGAAAGCTCAGCAGTGTAAATACACCAGCAGCTGTGAGAAGGTGTCCTCATTTGGTGTTCCTGGAACAAACAGAAGGCTGCCCCAGACCCTAGAAGTGATTCTGGAGCTTGGTTGAAAGTGATTACAGTATGAGGTTTAAGATGGCCTACATGCCAGAGATGAATGGAATGTAGGGCTTCGAGGAGAGTGGGATGAGCACTGAACTGAGAGAGCGCAAAAAGGACCAAGATATGGAGAGAGGGAGACATATATAAGGGGTGAAGAAAGATGCTACTGTGGTGGGCAAGTCCTTTAATAAGTAGGGATAGAAGATCTAGGAAGGCCAAGAGAAGGAGCCCACCTATTGTTTTACATTAGATTTGTTGATGCTTTGAGTCCTTCCTTTTGTGTGTGCTTTCCTGTATTTATTTTGTGTAACAAAGCAACATTTTTGAACCTTTTATACCAGGTACATGTACCTCCTCAAAATTACAGTGTGTATGGTGTACACTCTCAATCTCTTGTCTTTGTGCCTTTTATAAATAATTTGGTATACATAGTCATTTACACATGAAATATATATTTCTAATAGATGGAGGAAATTAAAAATAGATTACACTTATTAAGAGGACATACAGTGTAGTATGTAGATATATTTAATGTGGGTGATAAAATGTTGAGACTTATGCTGAAAATTAAAAAAAAAACAAGAGTTATGCACAACACTTTAGTACTTTGAAAGACTTACATTTCTTGATGAAGACAAGTTGCAAAATGGAGAATCTGCTATAAGTTTGATTCTGGATATATGCTTAATAAGACCGTGTTCAGTCCTTTCCATGTAGTAAAGTTCTACAAATACTTTTTTTTCTGAAATAGTGTTGAATTCTAAGAACCAATTGAAGTTATAGTCATTTCTGATGATTTACCGGTACATATTGTAAAAGAATAGTGATTATGTGAAATTATTTTTCTGTCCTTAGTCTGCTCTTCTCATTTTCTACTTTTCTAAGGTAAGAATACAGCTAATTATGCAATTTCCCTGCAATTTAACTTTGTTGCTGATGTATTCTTTTAGAAGTTTTCCTAAAAGAGTTGTGAAATTCCATCGGTTATTCTCTTCTATTCATAATGTAGCCTGTTTAGATTTTAGACATGCGGTGGCACATAAGTGGCACATGTAGCACCTATTCTGGGACAGAATGCCAATACAATGCAGGGCACACTAATTTTCACACCTATGGGGATGCAATTCAAACCTGCCAATTAAACTACCAAACACACATAGATGGGGGTAGAAGAAAACCTGGAAATCAAAAAGGACATACAGACTAATAGAGAACATGTATATTCCATACAAAATGCTCACAAGCTAGGATTTAAACCCAGAACTAACTACTAACCACTGAACCACCTCCCTACCCTGCTGTTTTATTAATGTGTATATGCAGATATTTGTTTGATACTTTAATGAATTTGAAAGAAATTATCCAATTTTGACAGAATTGCTCATGTATATATTATCCAAATGTGTTAAATAAACCCATGTGAATGGTTTGGTGTTACTTCTTTATTCTTTTACTTTTTCTGCACCGACAAACTCTTATTATTGCGGTAGAAAAACGAATGACAAGTTATGAGCCTGCCATTAATTCTTAACATCTGAAAACGTACCTTTTAAAGGAGGCAGGTAAACTCTCTCCAGAAGGGCCACTGCAGTTGCAAGGTTTCATAACTTCCAAACTCTCAGATCAGTACCTAAGTCAAGCATGAAAATCATCTTTGTGCTTAATTAGATTTCTGCATTCTAACATACCAGGATCTGTTAGGTTTCCCTGCAATAAATATTTGGGCAGTTCTATATTCTTTCCAGCCTTAGATTGCAATTTTTTTCAAATTAAGCAATTTGAAGCTGGTTGTTTAGTGTAAAATGGCATTATTGCAGATGTAAAAAGAGCACATGTTTATCAAGGTAATGTTACACCAGATATGTTTTTCAGGGTAATTTACTGGACCACAGCATAAGTAATTCCCACCTGTTTTTTTAGTTCCAGCAGAACGTCCTGAATTGCCTGTTACTTAAATTGGTTAACTGGACGGAGAGATGCACAAATGCGAAAGAAACCATAGACAGCGTCAGTACCAAAAGTTGGAGAAGACAAAGCCAAAAATGAAGCTCTAAACTGGGTCCAAGTTAAATGGATGGATTACCAAAATTCCCTAACCAAGACACAAACTTTTACCAAAGCCAAGACACTGGATAGCAAATGAAATCAAGAGGACAGTACCTACCACAAGATACTAGTCAATAAAAGCTGCCACACACTCAAATGTTCAAGGTTAGAATCCATAATCTCTGGACTCTGCACTTAACGTATGGAGTTATAAAGTGAAGTGACATGTTGCATGGTGCATTCTTGGAGACAGCCATATCAACACAATATAAAATGCCAAAGCTACAAAATGACAATGTGACACACTTAAAATTAAATAATAGAAGAATTTCCACCAGTACATTAACTGCATTGTTAATAAAAAACAATCACTTATTAATTTACCTCTGGTTAATATTCTACAAAGACCCACAATAGAGGATTGGAAAAAATATGTAAAACAGGAAAAAGGTTAACAGGGTGTCCCAATTTGTATCTAGGTTTCCACTTAATTCTCTCTCTATAGAATATTCCCTTCAGGCAATCTGCCACCATACTGTGCCCTTCTTATGTACTAGCAGCCTGGTAGAGAACTTGCAAATGTGCATCTTATCATCAGGCATGAGCAGCAGGTTGCTTCTGCAAATTGTATCACCTTTATTGTGTATCTGTTTACTGGCTAATTAACTTGAATTGATTTGTAACATTAAATCTTTGTGTTATTCAAGCAAGTGGAGAGGAAAAGAAAGAGAAAGAAAGAAAGAGAAAGAAAGAAAGTCAGCCATCTGTATGAAGTAACAGTAACCAGGTTTCCATCCAAGGAGTTTTTGTGAAAAAATATTTAGCGCTTCAAATTTTAGCTGATGGAAATTCTAATTATCGATAAAATGTTGTACATGTCGACACAATATTTTTCCGTTTAACTTTAGCGCATAAATTCCATATCGATACTTCAGATGTCGCAAAAACTACATTGGAAACACTTTTTGTCGGAAAAAAAGTGCTTTAACGTAAATAAATGTGTCACATGATACATTTTCATCACGTGCAATCAAAACGAGAATAGCGGAGCGGTTCACATGGTCTGATGAAGAGACTCGTTATTTCTCGTGATGAGCCAATGCAGTAGCGGATAGGCTGGGTCTCCTGCTACTAAAAGGGGTACCTGAACTCCCTCCACATCAACTGTAGCCTGGGGGTGTCTCTCAGGATGTCTAAATAATACAAAAACCGCAAAGGTAATTTACTGTGCCAGTCAAAATATTTAATAAACCGTGTGTTTCATTATCTAAACATTTTTTTCTTATTATTAAATGGCAGATGTTTTAGCATATATGAGAAATTCTCTCATTAATATTAACTTTAGTTTTTTTTGATTAAACGTCGTTATTTTGTATTAATTCAAATTTCAGTTTTAATTAAAAACCTTAAGGGAAGCAGGTTACAGTACTAATTCAGTTGTTATCTCACTGAGAAGGGATGTTGAAAGGTAGGCTCACCTGTACAGATCCGATGCTGCAAACACAGTTGCATCATGGGCACTTCCAGACTTTGCCAACGCAAATGTCTCGTATCATGCACCTGTCATCAACAAGGGCCTGGAGAACAATAGATGGCCACCCTTTGCGATTAATGTAATCGCGGTAGCCTTCCGTTGGGGGAAGAATAGGCACATGCGTGCCATCCAGCGCACCGTAAATCTGTGGCACAAGATGCACCAAGGAATTGCGGTATGCAATTTCATTGGGCTCCGCTACAGTCGGAAGTCTGATATAACGCCGCATTAATTTTTCTTTAATAGCGGTGCACACAGCATATACACATCGATGGATGGTAGTTTTACTAACCCCGAAAGTTTCTCCAACTACTCTATACTCGGTGCAGGTTGCCAGCTTGTAAAGGGCGATGGCAATCCGCTTTTGGGTTGGAACCGGTGGTCGGTGGCAACCTGTGATGGGCGCAACATCAGGACTGATGAATCCACGCAACATCTCAAACGTCGGCTGTGTCATTCTAAAATGTTGCAGCCAGAGATTTTCTGTGAAGTGTCTCTCCACCACCTCCTCCCAGAAGGTCTTATTCCGTTGTCTCTCCCATACCCGTGGGTTTCGTCACACTGGGGTACTTTCTTCGAGCTCTAGGGCTATCAGACAAGCAACTGCTTCATTCTGCTGTCGTCTTCGGATATTATGTACAATTCCAATTATTTGTGAAACTGAAATAACAGTAAGCTGGCAAATTTCAAAAAACTGTCTAAATAATCTCTCCATTTCTTTGTTTCTTTGTTTAGTGGAGGGGGTGTAACGCGGAAAACAAAAGGTAGATAATTTGCGACATACACAAAATTATGTATGGAAACGGCTCAAGGGCAGATTTTTTTTCGCGATACAACAAAACTTATGCGACAGTTCGTTTTGGGGGGGATGACGTCATCACGCACACCATTTTATCGATAAAAGCCAGTTGGATGGAAAGAGGCTGGTGACAGCAAATTTCGCACATTTTTTTACTATATTCTGTTTGTCGATAAAAAAAACCTCGCAAAAAACTGGATGGAAACTTGGCTAATGTTAAAATACACTTCTAATTAAGTTTAACTAGGTTGGAATCACAATTGTGTTAAAGGATAGTTTTCTAAGCCCAAGTAGCTGGAAAGGTGGTGCATGATGATTGGTAAAAGATTCTGTCTGAACCACATTGCACAAAAATACCAGGAGAGGAAAGGTTGGGCCAGTTCAGTTTTGAAGTGATCAGTTGAAATTGTGAGAATCTGCCAGTCATACAGTCATATGTTGCAGTGGTGTATGCTCCTAGAAAAAAAATCTAGTTTTGTTTCATAGCCTTGGCCTTATCCTTCCATATACACACATCCTCAAAATAAACAATAGAAGGACAGAAAATTGTGTTTAGCTTTACTTTTTATTCTGTGTTAACCTCTGAAAGCAATTAGCTTTTAAAGCACAGGAATTGTGCACATCATCATCATCATCCAATCAGTCAGCAGGAGGACCGTCTAACCTACGTGTCTCTGGTCTAACAGTTAATAGAGGAACATTGGCCAGATTCATGTCTTTTTCATTTTATTGTCATATTCAAATGTTGTTTGCAAGATTAGTCTTGTCAATAATGCCATTGCTGTAAATGCCCATTATTCCTCTGTCTGTCTCTGTATCTAGAGAGTCTGGCTGGTTCCTGATTTATGTAATGGAATCTCATACTTGACCTTAAGCATTATGTGTTTGGATGTTTACACTTGAAAATGGCCTTGACATTGAGCTTAAAATCATTTGCCTGTACCATCCAATGTTAATTAAAATGCTTTGGGTAGTATAAGTGTAATCTTTTATTTGTGTGTTTAAATAAAATGTAAATCTATATTTAAATATAGCAAAAGTAAAAACATTAGTTATATTTCTGTATATCTAAAATTTCTGAGAGTATGGATAGGTCAAATTCTGCTTGCCTGTAAACCTGTGACTTTCTCTATTAGGAATAATTTTTGCTATCAGATTAATTCTTCCATTCTAAGTTACCATCTGATTTGCTCACTTCTCAGCATATGTGAAAACCCCTATTGAAGTAAAAGGTCATTAAATTGAATGGAAACCCTTTTTCAAGGCTGTGTTAGCTGTTAATGAAACATTTGCTTTTATACCCCTCAGAAAATGTACATCGTTATCATAATCTCTTGGATTTCCTCATATCAGTTGTGTGCTTTGTACACTGCATTGCTCTTTTAATCTGTGTTTGTTTGTATCTGTTTTTGAAATCACATTTTTAATGTTTTTCTCATGGATGTCACATGACACATCTGATGTAATAACATTGTTAATATAAAACATGGTGCTACACTTGTTCCAGTGACCAACCTTAAGCATTTACTAATACACTTTTCATGTTTTGTATTTTTGTTCATAAACTTACTTGTTAGTGTCACTTTAAAAATTGGGCAAGTGCATTTTTTACTTTGATTTTTGAAATTTGATTTTGATGACCTTCCTTGACTTTTCCTTTCCCTCTGCTTTCTTTTCATGCCCTGGTTCTTGTGCATTTTGTCCTTTATAGAACAATCAAATTTTCCCCTGCAAAGACATAATACATGGACAGCCTTTAAAACAAGAAGTCTTCACAGGTCATTGATGAACTCCAGTATCAGAAAAGAGATGGAAATAAAGGCATAGTAAAAAGCATGCAATAACATAAGGTCGCCAAAATAATAAATGTGTGTATTTCTATTGGCTGGAGTTAAATTTCATACTTAAATATGTGGCTTAAGTGAGGGAGACAGCAAATTCAGAGTGTGTCAAAAGTTGTTGGTGGCACAGTGGTGTGGTGGTTAGTCTGGTTAATTACCCTTGGATGTCAAGGATCTAACATTCTTTCTCTCTATGAGGAGCCTGCGTATTTATCATGTGTCTTTGTGGGTTCTTTCTCAAGTTACTTCAGTTTTCCTCTTACATTCCATTAGACGTGTAATTAAATTAATTTGGAATTTAGAATTGGCCCTGTTTGGGTGTGTACAGTATATGAGTATGCACCCCATTCAGTGTGGGTTCTTGCTTGGAACCAGAGGCTGTAAAGTCAGAGCAGTTCCTGGCCCCTTATATGACTGAGTTGGATTAAATAGCCTTGATTATGTTATATTATGTTATGAAATCTCTAACAGCCAGACAAGGGCAAGGTTAAAAAGATTAGTCCCTTTATTCTCTTGACCCCTGACCCACCCAATCCTCTTGTGACTTTCAACAGATATTCATCATATTTGATTTTTCTAAATAAAATGTGTCTCACACTTGTAAAGATGCACTGTTCCTCCTTGGCAAAATTGAACAAAACAGGGCACTGCTACATAAATGGAACCACATAACAGCTTGCTCTATTGGGAAATAAGCCACTTGTAGAAGCTTTTTCACTAAGGCTGTCAAAAGGAGCCTGTTTTTTAATATACCAGAGATCAAATAAAGAAATGAAAGGCACACAATGTTATTTTGATAGACAACTTGCTCATAACATGAATAAATCTCTTGTATAATGTAATATTGTGGTAAGTGTCCCAATGCAGTCTCTGAGAGATGGATTATTCAACAAGCTGTATAACATAGTTGAAATTCCCTTTATTGGTAAGATAAGGGACACTGCATGGAGACCATTTCCATCTTTTGCTACCCCCACCTCCACCCAGACCCTAGTATGTTTACAGATTATATTAAGTAGTCAATAATTAAATGAAATTACAGAGACGCTTATCTCTGTTTCTCAATATTTGCTATTAAAGACAATGAGATTGAAGTTATAGTGATGAAATTAAATCTTGCTAAATTGCCTGTTAACATCTTGGAGCTGTTGCAATTGCTAGACTTTATTGCATAGCCTCAATTCTACCGTCTAACCTAGTTGCAGTAATATAATAGCACTCTCCTTCTTCTGTCATTGACAGGGGCTAACCATAATAATCTCAGCTATTGAGTGCATTCAGTGGTACCTCAGCCCCTAAGATTTCTCTTTACTTTATACAGTATTCTGGAATTTCACATACTTGCTTTAGGGTAGTTACTGTGTTAATTATTATTATTATTATTGTTGCTGTTGTTGTCAGTTAATGATTTGGGTTTGTCTTCTTTTACTCAAACAGATTCTTGCACAATGTATGCCGTACATGTTCTTTACCAAAAATGCTTGGTGCAAAATGCCCTGTTTTTTAGGGTGACTGCTGTTAAAGGCAAATTGTGTTTGCTCTTCAAGATTCTGAATTCTGTCAGTTATTTATATACTTTATTTAACAGAGGGACAATTTTTTTTCCCATATTTTCATGAAAATCATCTCTGTTTTATTCTACTCATAATGTTACCAGATAGCAGATAGCCCAGGCACCCTTAAAAAAAACCTTTATTTATTTTTTATTCAGGATGACAGAGTGTGTAATTGTGGGAACATCTGATACTGTGACCATGATGGAATCATTTGGTGATACCAATGTTATAGATCTCATTCTCTTTCTGTTTGTTTCCTTGTCACGGTTAAATCAGGGGATTGTTGTGAAATTAGTAGATACATTAAAGTAGATTCTGATATTTGTATAGATCAGTAAGCTTCCATAAATATATATTCTAAAATCATTATTGTTTATAGGCACTAGTAAAATATATTGTCTGTCTTTAGTGCTTGTATTGCATTCAGACAGATTGGTCAAATAGTGGCCCTGCCAAATCAGAATGATGCTAAGGAGACTGAAATGTTCAAAGTAGGACCTATACAAGATAGAAAACAGGAGGGCCAATAAATTAGAGCAAAATTAGAGCAAAATTATATAAAACAAATAACAAAATAATAAACCCTATAGACTCTCAGCACCCTTAATGGATTCAAACCTCAATCTAACAGGTAGTGTGGCTTACCCATTCATCCAACAGAAATTACTGACAACAAAGTACTTTCTGTGTTTTTTTCACAATCTGCCAGTCAAGCTCTCACCTCCCAACTCACCTGTCATCTGTAGAATCGGAAAACATTTGATCTGTGGCCAATTTAAATATTGTCCTGGAGTCACTTCCATAGTCAGATGTGGGTTAATAGTGTTTAATTTCTGCAAGAACACAGTGCTTTTTGGGTGGCCATCACACCACTTCTTTCCTGAACCTCTGGGCTGCCTGTCTTAAAAGGATCACTAGTCTTACTTTTGTGCTATGCAATTATATGTTGCACTTTAATGTTGCTGAAGTGTGGAGACTAGCCACAAAATTAGGCAGTGTGGGCCTGGTATGAAGTTTGAACTATATTCTGCCAATGTGGGCCTGCTTCAAAGTCTGAACCATACGCTGCCCTGTATTGGTCAGGAGGAGCTCTGCTGTTTGACCAACTTTGAATACTCTCACCTTCTCTCTCCCTTTCTCTGTTAGTTTGAGACAAAGGTATGGATTCCCTGTTGCCTGTCCACTCTCTAGAAATGTGTTCTGCCACCAGGTTGAAGGTCATTCTTCTTCCATGATGCTTACCTTACATCATCATTGCCAGTGCATGCTCTTGTTCTTGGTGCCTGCTGGAATTTTTTCAATCTTGTGTCACTTTTTCTACTTGACCACATCATGCCCTCCAAGCAACTTATCATACAGTATATATTATATTAAATAAAATTTTCTTTATTATGAAGTTGTGTTTAGATCATGTGTGTGCATGTTTGGTATACATTGTTAGCAAGTTAGTTATCTATTGATCATGTATATTATTTTTAATCACAACTGTCCCTCTCTCTCTCTTCCTCGGTTTAACAGTCATTTTCTGGGTTCACTCAGGTTAGCCATTTGCCCCCAGATTTTGAGCATATTGTAGGAGATATATATATTTTTTATTTTATTAATTTTATTGTAATCATTCCATACAAATAGATCAATTTTTACAAAAAATATGATTGAAAACAAATCGAACCCCACCCCTGAGAAAGAGAGCATGGCCAACGAAGTAAAACTTAAAGCTTGTAAACATACCTAAATTGATGAGTTTAATAGGGCAATAGAGATGAACGGAGAAGAAAAAGAAATGCATAGAGAATTACTTCCTCGGTGCTTTAAGAGCTTATTCTAAAATATTATTGATTAGATCCTGCCAGGTTTTGAAAATGTTCTTTACAGATCCTCTAAGTGAGAATTAGATTTTTTCCAATTTCAAATAATATAAAACATCAGTTACCCACGGACTTAAAAGAGGAGAGTTAGGATTCTTCCAATTTAGCAAAATACGTCTGCGTGCCAAAAGTGTAGTGAATGCAATCACAGTTTGCTTGTCCTTCTCCACTTTAAGCCCATCTGGAAGAACACCAAACACGGCTGTTAATGGGTTAGGATGGATTGTGACACCAAGGCTGTCTGAAAGGCACTTAAAAATTTTGGTCCAAAATGATGTTAATTTGGTGCAGGACCAAACCATGTGACCCAGTGAGGCTGGAACTTGATTGCAGCGTTCGCAGGTGGGATTTTGCCCTGGAAACATTTTAATGTAGGAGATGTTTTTATAATTAATTAAATGCCTTTCTTGACATGAACACCCTTTAGTATTCCAAGCCAGGCCATATACGTAGCGGATCCCTTAAACACTGTTGTGTTTTCTTTTTGATTTGGAGAGTCCTTGGTTTCCTTCCAGCAGCCTGTAGAAGGGTGAAGGGAAGTGGATGTAAGTTTTGTGTTTTTGTCTGTTGTGATTTTTTTTTCTTCTTGTTTCTTCATTTGTGTTCAATTACATGAGAACTTTGAATGGATGGACTTGTCTGTGTGATAATTCACTGAACTCCTACTTTTCATATAATTGATATTTTTGCTATTAGTTGTTTTTAATGAAGATCTCTGTATTTTTTGCATCTTTACTATGTCTGTTTCACTCACACTAGTTTTTCCTCAGTACAACTACTCAATGCCCTATGTTCAGACCATTCGTTGTAAGGAATGTGGTGGGTATGAGGCATCACAGTCTTCAGTTTTGTCCATCCTTAAGGTGCAATATATTTCCTGAAGAGGTAGTCTGACATTTTCACTACCTGTTTCTCCATGTTGTTAAATGTTATGACTCTTTTGCTTTGCTAAAAGAGTGAAAGGGACTGAGCATGCTAGTAAGTCAAATTCATCAAATTCTATGCCCATACTGAAATTCTGAGGCATTCAGGGTTATGTAGCTTTTCAGATGAAACACTGCTAAATTCTGAGGCTGCTAGAAAAAATGTAGAATTTTACTGAAATGAAGAAAAAAAAAATCTACATATTTTCTATTTCAAAGGTGGACTATAAAAACAATACAAAAAGTGTTTCTAAATCACTCATAGCATTTCTAAGCTGGAAAATTAAATATTTCAATTATTTGTTCAGTTTTTTAAACTAGGATAGAGAATTTTAACAGGAGACCCGCTTAAATACTAAACCCCTGTCTCAAGTTTGAAAGTGGTTTGGTGGGCCAAGACTTCCATTATAATTTTGGTAGGAAGACCAGAGGAGTTGGAATTTTTAGTTACAAAGCAATCCCCATTATCACTACTGACATAATATCACTCCTTGAAGGTCACTGTATTATGGTGGAGCAAAAACTAAGAAAATTTCATTCCTTTAATATACTGTATGTATATAAACCAAATTAGAAAGATAAGGGATTCATGGTCAAAGTTCACATGTTACTTGCCAATATGAGTTCTTATTAGCTTATAATCTATAATGTGTATTAAGCCATGCAGTAGATAGATGATTGACAAATGCAGCTATATTATTCTCAACATCCTTGATAATTGCATATTTTTTTTATAAAGGTTCATGACTTGTTGGACCTATATTCATGATCCCAACCCATATTCAAGACAATAATCCGATTTTCACCAGTGCATTGCAGTTACTCATTTACTGACTTTTTTTTTTCTTTAAATGCATCATAGCACATTGTCTTCTCAAATCTTGTAGCTGTGATGATATTATTATCTGTGACCAGGCTCCTCTGATTTTGGAGACTAAATAATTCAACTCAAGTAAAACAGTCTCTTGTTGGTGACTCAACCCATTAATTTTAACTAACAACACTGTAATTACATTCATTTTATACCAAAATACAGTTTCAAGTTGAATAAATTTATGTCCAGAGATATCATTTGAAATGGGGGTACTGATATCGGTGTGATTTAATATGGAATATACTGTATCTGAACCATATTAATTGAATTCTAGTTTGTTCTATGTTTCATTATAATTTACAACCTTAATTAAAAAAGGAAAAAAAGTACAGTGCCATGCAGTCTTTAACAGATATGTCAGGATTTTTTGGGTATATTATTTGTGTTTGCTACTGCTGAGCTTATCAGATTTTTTTCTGTAGTTAGTTCTCTTCCATCTTGTTTTGTACTTGTCTACATGGATATCAAAAAAGGTGTCAAACTTGATTGTGATTTCCTTTGTGTGGGCAGAGGGATCTAAGACCAACTATGCAATTTTTATGAACAGTATAAGCATTGTTGAGATTTCTGAGATGTATACATTTACTTTTGCCTGCCCTTCATTTTTTTGCATGACACCTGGAAACACTTCTCTGAACATCAGTTGCTAAAATTCAAATAGGCACACATTATTATACATCACTAGGAATTTGGGACTATGTCTATAGTAATTTTGATTTAAATATTTAGATGTGGGTGGATCTTCATAAATCCAGTGCCCTGGGTCTGTGTGGAGTTTGTATGTTATCCCCATGTCCGCATGGAGTACTCCTATTTTCGTCCCACATCTCCAGTGATAGATGTATTGTGTTAATGGCAACTCTTACGTTGCGTTGTTTCAGTTTGGGTGTGTGTGGTGGACTAGCTAGCCATCCAAGATTGATTCCTGCTTTTTGCACAGTGCTATTGGGATAGATTCTGGCCTTCACTAGAGCTGAATTGGATTTTTTTCGGGTTTGAGAAAGTTATGTTATTTATGTTATCTTTACATGTTGGCTGGTTTGTGAAATTACAAGCTCTGATGGCAGCTATATGCTGCTTTGATGCAAGAAGAGGTGAGAAATAAAGTCTTGCACTCTTCACTGTTCATGCATGTAGTAGTGCTAATACGGATGTGTCTTTTTTATTTAGTCAAAGTAATTTATTTGCACAGTCTTTCACTGAGAATAGTTTCTACAAATACTTGCTTCATTGATGGAATATAAATTTACATATACATTAATTCCATTCATCCACATTTTTGAAGACTGTATGTTTAATTTTTCTTTACAGTATAAATTTATGAAAAATATATTTTTTTATATCATGTACCTTTCTGTTTTAAATTTTAAACATATAGTTATGTTTCCTAGTGACGTAAATTGTGTGGTCTGCAGGCATATTAGCCTCAAAGTTTCTAGAATATGCAGTATTGTGCATGCATGCATTCAAACACACAACTATGTGCTATGCAGTGTCAAAATACACTTTTCAAAAGAAACCTATTTTACGGTATGAGAATTTCTGAGATTTGGTCAGCTCTCCTATTGTATGGCATTATTTGTGTTTAATACTTTTTTGTCTTAATACTTTTGCAGGTTAAATGGTTCTCATCTCAAACTGATGTTTAAATCTTTCATTTTGTTTCTTTGCCCCATAGATGAGTACAGTAAAGCTGCTGAGGCCTCGACTCAATGGCATCCAGTTTAAAATGACCTTTGAAGAGCAGGTTAACAACATCAGGCCAAACATAATGAGTGTGACATATGCCTGTGATGAAGTTATGAAAAGTGAAAACTTCAGCAAGTTCCTCGAGCTGGTGCTGCTAGTTGGAAATTACATGAACACAGGTTCCCGTAATGCTCAGACCTTTGGGTTCAACATTAACTTCTTAACTAAGGTAGGCTGCATTCACTCCTAGAGACTTGTTAATGTTTAGCTTACATTATTCCATTTGACTCGTCATACTCGAGATGAAAATAAGCATGAGTAAATTCAGGTATGTCAAACTTTTCAGCTAACACAATTTATCAGGAAAACAGATAACCTTCAGAGAATGGGGATTAATCAAGGCACTTACAAATTCAGAATTTAATTTGCCACAAAAATGCACAGTTTTATTTTTTCAAAGTCAATGAATTTTTATTTGATTTTCTTCCTTGTTTTAGGCAAATATTAACTCTTTATCATGTTATGGTGATTGACACTGGCACGTTTGACAAGTATTTATTTATTTATGTATGTTTTGCTAACTGGCCACTACAGTCCAGTTTTGGTCTTGTGCTTAAATCAATGCACAAACGTGTCATCTACAGTAATTGAAATGAATGTAACAAAGCATAACTGCAGTTCACAATATCTATGAATATGATAAGTTCACTCGAGGGTGTCATTCTTGACATAGTCATTCCAAAGAATTTATCAAGTGTAATAATAAAATGTGCCACATTTCTCATTCCAACAGATGGCATGTACTACCAAAACCACCACCTAATAAAGGAAATTTTGAATAGGAAAATCCTAAGAAATAAAAAGAGCTGATAGAGGAAGCACTAGTCTCACTGGAGACTATTAACTATCACACCGAGGAAAACGGCTCATGATATATCAGTGGAGATCTCAAACTTGTGTGTCCTCTTTATATGTTAGTGATATTTGTTTTATTACTGCCCTCATTTTGCTACATTATTAAAGGCATATCACCAGAATGTTTAATGGACTTGAAAGAGATTAGAATCATTTTTTTTTTATTTCCCATATTTTTTCTATTAAAAATTTCCCTTTATTGAGTTCTAGCTTTAGTTTTTCTGTTGCCCTATTTATACAATATTTGATAAAATGTTGACCATTTTTAGCCAATATGTCAACAACTCAATGAATTTGAAAGCATGACAGTACTAGTAAAGATATGTCTATTTCTGGATGTATATAAAGAGATAATGCTCCAGTGTGTTTAACACTGCTGCTGCAGGATCCAGTATCCTGGTTTTTGCATGTTCTCCCAGTGTCTGTGTGGGATTTTCCCTGGGTATTCTGGGTCTCTTCATACACCGTGAAGGCGTACATGAACGATTGATTGATATTTCCATATTGGCCTTGTCTCAATATGAACATCAATGTAAGCGTGGATGTTAATGAACCCCACAATAACTGGCGCCCTCTAAAGGTCTGTTTCCTTTCATCTGATGTTTTTGGATTAACTTACAACCAACTACATCCCTGAATTAGATTGTCTGATTTTGAGAAGTAATGTTATTCTACACTGCTTTTAAAGTTTTGTAGTGCTTTTGTTTTTATTTTTTTTGCATTTATTTGTAAATGGAAGTTATTTTTACTTTCTCTGTCATACATTAAATTAGATGTACCACTTTTTAATATATTTTGAAAAATTCGTCAGCTCAGTATAAAAACTAGGTTGTAGCCGCCGTCTTTAGCATAAAATAGATTTCAATTAGTAGAAAATAAACAAAAAAATATTCGCTAAAAATAAATATATGACATGCATGCACGCCTAACAAATGGAGAGAAGGAATCATCACTAGCCAATGGACTCTTCATTTGAGCATATATAAAATAACACTCATGCCACTTTTGAAACTTTTAAGCCAACATTGTTCTTAAGTGGCAGGTCTAAGAAAACTGTAGGGTAGCACTCTGATGATTACGATGTGCTACACAATGTTCACTAGTATAATCATCATCATAATAATTGGGCCAACATTTTTTTTAATTAATAAAAATGGCTTTAATCTATTTTCATACAACTTGAAGGTCTGATTATATATCTTCCTCTCTAGCCAAATTGTATTAGATAATTTTCTGGGCATCTTTGGCACTTTTTGCCAAGGATGCTGTCTGTTGGTGACATAAAGACTACAATATCCCTGGCCACTGAGCCTCAAGTGCAGAGGTCTGTAAACATCTTGAGCGCTGTTCCTTTCTAATATCATGTTCTTGGCAGTCTCAGTCTTTATTGACGCCTCTTAGGGTCCTTCTTGGCCTTTAGGTTCCACACTGACACCTTGGTCCTTTGCTTATTGTAATGTTCTAATTAGTGGTGTATTTTCACATTTGGATTATTATAAATGAATAATATTATCATGACATTAACATAAGCTGTTTTTGACCTATCTTCCTTTTGTTTGTTTTAGTCTATTTTAATTGTGTTTTTCAATATTGAATCCCTTTTCAGCTTTTTCTGTATATTTCTTTTTCTGATTTTATCAGACTCAAAAGGTAAGAGTCTTGTGCAGTACTTTCTATATTTAAAGGTATATCTGTATGCGTGGGAATTTATGTTTGTATACAGTTTATATCTGGTGTGCAATCAAAATGAAAATTCATCTGTACATATAAAAATACTTACTACCTGACATTTCTATACTCTCCATATTTGACAGGCACACAAGGTGAAACTATTCTTAGCCTTTCTACATTTACTAATATATTTCTTAGACGAAAGTCATGAGAAATTGTCTGCCTTGAAGACATTTTCACCCAAATGAAATCTTAAATAGGACCTTGCTAATGCAAACTATGTTATACAACAGTTAGTGAGACCTTTCTGTTTACTAGGTTAATATTATTCTTGATCTGTATGCATTTATTAAAAAAAAACAATTTCCAAGTTTACTTGTTATTTTTTTCTGATCAGTTCTAAGTTGTGTCAGATTTAAGATGATATAGAAATAGCCTCATTTTCATTTGTTAATAATTTTTCTGTTTTTGTCATGTAATATTTCACAGCTTAACTTAGTTTAGTTGCTGTGATATAGTATAGTTTTAGCACACTTTAAGTGATTTATATACAGTTATGTGTTGAGCAAATCCTAAACATTTTCCCAACAGAGAAAACATTAGATTGTACCTGTCATGAAATCCTATTATTGACAGCGACCTTAGGTTATAAAGTATGTGCACAGTAACTTTATATAATGAAAATTCCCAGCTTTAACACATGCTAATATTTAACAGATGCCAAAGCTATAAGAGTGCAAAACAAACACACATTCTTAGCATATTAAAAGGAAGCAGGGCGTTTGTTCTGTTATTTTTTTAATAGTAATACTTAATTCTGTTTAGCAGTGGTTTAAATTGATATCCCATATACCAATGAGTCTGTTTTTAAAAATATCCAAGACATGTTTACATTTTTTTCATTTTTAATGTTACTTATTCATGTTGTTATGATTCTAAAAGTATGCGTGTTGGTCTCTAATTATGCAATGAATTTTTCACCAAGGACCACAAACTACCATCACATTCAGTTCAGTGTGATTACTCAGACACATAGTTGCATTCAGTTGTCAGTTCCTGGGAAGACTTGTCAAATACCGTCATGGCAATCAGCTCAATGGACATTTTTCTCCTTTCACTTTTTGTGTCTAATTATGTCATTCTGCAAGCAGAGAATAACTCAAAGAAAGTAATAATAATAATTACCTAATAAGGAGCTCTTTTTTATGCATTGGTGGATTCTAACTCAACACGCAGTACAACTTCCAGGCATTGTGAAAATGCAATCTGTATGAATTCTTGCCATATCACCTGTAGACTTTTTCTTATATGCAGACATTAGAATGTGTTTCACATTTAAATTGATGTGTAAAAATTAAAGAATAATATGATATATATATATATATATATAGGTGAATTTCTTCCAAATTCAGAAAGATAGTATAGACAATAAAGTAAATGACTTGGCAGTTTATTTTTATACAGTATTGGAATTATTTTATTACCAGTTAAATATACTTTTATTTATTCTTTTTTGGACAGAATTTTCTACATTTTGAAATATGATTAATCTAGTCTATACTTCAGAACCATGCACTGCAAGTGCTGGCCGCTATTTATATATTAATTTTATATTTTTTGAAATAATTTTGTCTTTTGTTTGTTTGTACCAGTTTATCATTATGTAACTCCTTTAAGTCTGTTATCTGAAAAACTTAAATACCTGTGTGCTTTCAAAACACGTTGAAAAATAACATGACCTGCCTGCCTTGGAAATTACAAATAGAAAAACAAGTTTTATCCATACCATTCTAAAAACTTACCAGGTGGGCATGTTTGTCATTACTAAAATGTCATGAAATTCATTTTTGTATTAAAG
Source organism: Polypterus bichir lapradei (assembly GCA_026402145.1). NCBI lineage: Eukaryota > Metazoa > Chordata > Cladistia > Polypteriformes > Polypteridae > Polypterus > Polypterus bichir. The sequence goes on from JANRMT010062790.1 coordinate 40,891,512, forward strand.
CTGATGAGACATACTGACATACTCATACATACTTACAAAATTGGTGAGGGTAATCATTTTCCTGCAGTGAGCATCCAAAATCAAACCTTTTATCGCTACAGCTTCCATTTCTCTCCATTTATTCCATATAGTCTTTAGTCATTAAATCACGATTTTATTGATCTTTAAAAGAAAGTGCTTGAAACAACAAACTGTATCAAAACAAGTCCTTATTTTCTTTTGTTTTATTGGTACTCCTTAAATACATATCCTAGGTTTCATTAAAATGATCTTTAGATTGAGCTCTGTAAAATTTATGGATAACAAGCTGGTTCCCATATGCTGACAACAGGGGTTTAACATGCCAATTACGAGATGAGTGTGTAGGGCGTAATGATTCAAGCTGCAAGATAAATGGAGCATAATCTGAGATAACAATGGTGTTGTATCTACAAGCTTTGATAGTGGGCAATTGATTATTATCGATGAAGAAGTAATCAAACTTGAGTTGCTGTGATATACTGGTGAGAAGAGGGAATTTTTTCTTGAATTTGGATTTAAGATATCTCCATGGGTCTGAAAAATTATGATCCACAACAAAATGTGTGATTGTTTTTCCTGTATTAGAGGTTGTTGTCTATGTAGTTGAAAATTGTTGTAGAAAAAAAACTTCTCTTGAACTTCAAAGAAATCAGTCACAGAAATTTTCTGTACAGAGTATGTACAGATACTGTATCTCAGTCCATGGAGTGAGCCACAAATTAAAGAATTCATTTGCTTTTGTACTTTTCTGTTACCATTATTTCATCTAATACATCACATCATCTGACTCTTAATATGCATAATATACAGAACTTTATTATTCCATCCAATCAACTAGTGCCACCAGTGTTTTCTGACTCCTCTTGACTGTCCCATTTATCTGAATGCCGTCTTGTTGATAGGGGTGTTGTGTGGATTCTCCTATTGGTCTTAGCACCACTTCATAGGAGGGGTGTTTGGGCTTTCCCATTTGTTTTTCCTCACTTTCTAAAGGGGTATTCATTTGCTCATTTACCTCATTCTAACCTTGTAAAATCAAGTTGCTGGTGTCTGTAAGGTGAGGCAGATGTCATGTGCTTAAGCATTACACTAAACTTAGTTAACCCTTGAATTACCTTCAGTCCTTTTCCTTATGTTTTAATAATTAATCTTTACAACTTCATTTATGAATATACTTGTAATAAATTATAAACCTATCTATCCATTTTAGGATTTAAAATGCATTTAAAATATCCTGCAAATATAATTTTATGATTGCTCACATTTGGAATGGATAACAAGCTGGTTCATCCCATAACGTGTTGGCTACCAGTATGTAAGTTAGATAACACTTAATATAGTGACTACATATTGTGTATTCATTAGACACTCCCTGCTCTGTGGGAAGATCCTAATATAACTATTAATGAGAATTAGAAAGCACCAGTTAGGCTGCCTAATGAGATAGTAATGAAAGTAAAAAAATCTTTCTTTGCATCTCTGTATAGTTTTGATTAATTTTCATTAAGAATAAATAAAACTACAATTCAGAATAACAACTGCAAGTAAATGTTCAAGCAATCAACACATGCTAACAAGGTCATTTGATATAATAACTTTAGTGTGGGATAATTACAGGTGTGAGGTAAGTGAGACTTATTATGTCTCCCAGCAGTCAATACTTCTGCATAAGGCCTTAAGCCATACTTAGTAACAAAGTCATTTTACTAGCATGTAGCTAACTCTTAATATATGCTGCATTACACATACATATGAATAACAGTAAAAGTCTTATTATGAACAAATAAACCCTTTGTTAAGGTCTTATTATATGACAGTAAGCTACTAATAGGCACCCCATAAGAAGTTCCTATTCTGAACTGTTAACTTAAATTGGCTGCCACTGTGTTTCCAATGGATACTTAGAGAGATTGTATTTCCAGAGTAAAATCTTTATTTATAGCAAATTGTTCAGTCGACTGTCTTCTGTGTTCATATTACTGTAGTTGGTAATCCAACTGAAAACCGACCTACTTCATTAAATATAAGCTGTAGGTGATTATACTAAGCAAATGAACATTTTCAAAGAAAGAGTTTTTGATGACTGAATTAATAGTTTGTTTTTTTTTTTTAATTGTAATTTCTTTCTGTATGCTTTTGAGCTGAATGAAGAAGCTTGAGTTGCTCTTCTCTTCCCATGAAATGAATGCTGTGTGATTCACAGATGTATGATTGCATTTCCTTGTATGTGTAACACACCGCAGTATATCAGCTCCTGCAGCACAGATTCTGCCAGTTTAACTGTTTGTCACATAAGATCAGCTTTAAAATTTCCCCTTGCCAACTTCAGAAATTTAAGTAGCTTTTTGTTGTGTGCCTATGTAATGTTTAATGTTTATTGTAATGTATAGCTTTTATGCCTAAGTTACATTACATTACATTAAGAGATCTTGTTAATTATTATTGTATTTCCATTCAGTTTTGCTGTATATTTGAAGCTTTTTGGATTTCATCTTGACTTCCAGTGCCCCTTATATCAAATTCACTATTACAGTAAAAAGAAACACACTTTGTGGTAAAATTAATCTTTTTGATGCAGGGTTAAACACAGATTCATCTTTGATTCTGTTGGGTTTGATATGTTTTTATTTTGAGTGTTGTTTTGACCATAATAAAAAACAGCTTCTTTTTCAATAAATGCAATCATAGTGAGGAGAAACTTCCAGCCATTCTGTTTATTTTTTGGACTCTTGCCTTCATGCTGCAGACTTGTCAAAAAACTAAGTTCTGTTGCACAAATCTGACATGTTTCAGGAAAGGTAGACTCAGAGGAATCTGCACAAAGATTTTACCAACATCAAATAAAATGAAAACAACCTTGTGGGAAAATTCTTTCCCAGGTTGCAGCTGCTTTCAAAGTGGAGTAAGGAAAGCTTTAAATTAGATATTATCTTCATTACAGCAGAAAATTCTCTTTAACCTTTGGGGATGAGCTTAACAAACAGTATTTGGGTGATAGTTGTTTGCAGAACTTGCAGCTTATCACTAATGGCTTGTTTATGATTTTGGAATTTTTAAATGGAAAACTCTTCATTTTTAAGAACTGCATATCTTTAAGTAAAGAAATTATGGCTTGAGATTAATACAAGTAAACAAAATGTGAACAAAATAATAACATTGAGGTGATATTGTTTAGTAAATAACGATTTAGAATGAGCTTTAAGAGATTATGATTTGATTTACAAAAACAAAGAATACAAATCAGATTAAGGCAATGCATTTTTTATTGTCTAGCATTGTTTTTTTTTATTATCACTGCATTATTTGACAGTTTTGTGCTAAATTGTTCTAACTTTATACTTCCATTAATGTTGGCAACTTATTATTTTTGGTAGTACAATGATGTATCTCTTGTTACCAAGCCATGTCTGTGAAGTATATGCATTTGCATATGTTCACTGCAGATACCACTCACACGTTAGACTGGCGACCCTAATGTGTCTCCTGTGGCTGTGCACATGAGGCTGCCCAACTAAAGATTCACCTCTCTATTTCTTACACCATATGGTCCAATTAGTCCAAATAGTCGGTTTAAAAAAGTGTTCCTTAAACTGTGGGGCGTGGACATGTTTGTGATGGGTTGCCACATGATTGTGTAGTAAAATTAGCCTAGTTAATCCAAATCTGAGTTCTGTGGCTGGTGATATACCACCCTCTATTTAACATAATATTTATTGTAATAGTATGTGAAACAATGCCATTGACACATTACAGACAGCTTTCATGTCCATGGCACTAAAAAATATAAAAAGATATTCCTCCTTGACACCAGCTACCCTCTCACAACCAGTGAAACAATGAAACTGAAATGTTTGACAAGCAAAGTCATATTTAAGGGAAAGGCAGGTGGGACAGACAGACAAGCTTGTAAAGTGAAGGTACCACAGCACTAGTTTGAAATGTTGAAACAAAATTAACACATGCAACACAGTTTTCGGAATGTTATGAAGGGCAAATAAATGGATTTGGATTTTATATATATATATATATATATATATATAGCAAAATACCCGCGCTTCGCAGCGGAGAAGTAGTGTGTTAAAGAATTAATGAAAAAGAAAAGGAAACATTTTAATAATAACGTAACATGATTGACAATGTAATTGTGTTGTCATTGTCATGAGTGTTGCTGGCATATACTGTATGTATATATATATATATATATATATATATATATACACACACACATATAAACATATATATACATACATATATACATATATACACATATACAAATATATACATATATACATATATATATATACACACATATATATACATATACATATCTACATATACTGTATACTGTGTATACACATATATATATATACAAATCTACATATAATATATATATATCTACATATATATATTAGGGGTGGGATTCGATTAAAAAAATTAATCTAATTAATTAGAGGCTGTGTAATAATTAATCTTGATTAATCGTATGTAATCACACATGAAAATTTGCCCCAAATCGCAAATGTTTTTTTTTTTAATTTAAAAGGGTTTTAGTGGGCAACAGAATCAAATAATAGACATGGACATGAATATTGTAGACTCAAGCTCTTGTAATTTCTGAAAAAAAAAATGCTTTTAAACTGCATTTCAATTCAAAACAGAAACAAAAATATCATCCCTGGCTAAAATTGGGCAGACTTAAAAATAAAGTGGTAGTTTAAGTACTTTAAGTACATTTTCAGAATGGTATTGTCTTTAAATAATAATAACAAAAAATTCAACATAAAGTGCAGTTTTTCTTCTTAAAAAAATAAGGCAGAAACATAAAAGGTAATTTGACCAGCTTCACCTTTAAACTCTGAGTAACCTTAGCCAAAATTATTTTGTACATTAGGCTAAAACAGTGTGATCATTGAACATTTTGTAATTAGATGTAATTAGAATTACTAACGGTCACGGAAGTCCAATGATCCCCAGTAAGAAGAATGTGGAAGAATTCCTTCTTGTAACATTGTTTTACAATGGTCTGATAAATATCAAGGACCATCAAGAGCTGTACGAACATCCGTAAATAAAATAAGTCTGAGATAAGCTGTAGACATTCAGCACAAGGTCAGTCGGTAGCATTAAACATTTCAAACTGGACAGTTCACCTGTCACCTTATAAAATACAAATAGTACAGACATTTTTAGAAATAACTGAGCTACGTTTTTACTCAGTTTATTGAATAACTAAGGAAAGCTGAAGTATGTTAAACTATTGAAACTAATATTATATTGCTAATGGTGGAGCTCATTTGAAAGAAATTATATTATAAAAAGTTGTATAAGACAAAATAAATAAACTGCATTGATTGTTTTTTTTTGACTACTTTATTCTTTATCTGTTGCTATAAATCAAGTTAAGTGATCATTGATACTAGTCAGTCAGTCATTTTCTAACCCGCTATATCTTAACACAGGGTCATGGGGGTCTGCTGGAGCCAATCCCAGCCAACACAGGGCGCAAGGCAGGAACAAACCCCGGGCAGGGCACCAGCCCACCTCAGTCATTCATACTATCTTTTTAAAAATCAACATATTCTTGCACTGCACCACCAAAATTGATTTCTTTTAGCTTTACTGAATACATATGCTTCAAAGAAAACAAAACATTTACTGATTTTTATTATATGGTATAGGACGAATATGGACATCCCGGACGAGACAGGGAAATATACATTACCTGGATGGGAAGCCAGAGTGACGATGAAAGCATATTGGCCAGAGGAACGGAGAAATTACTTTGTGTCTGGCTGGCAGGAAATAATGAATGGACCAGCAATACCTGGGAATCGGGAGTTGTTCTGTTCCCTGTATGCTAGGTGGCAGTGGTTCTCATATAGGAACCAAGACTGGACACTCTCAGGGGTGTTTGCAAATTGGAGTGTGAAAGTGTAGCTCTGTTGTGATCTATACATATCGATAGAGGGCGCTGTTGGGGGAGGATCTCCCTACTTTTCTTATGGCCTGAAAGTGTTTCCTGGATGATATGGCGTGGCATCAGAAACACTCCTGGGTCCAGCACAAAAGGGACACATGGACAAGTCAGAGTCAGGTTGCAGTGGGCAACACTCAAGTGGAGGAGAGAAGGAGGGAGGATTGTGAGAATTGTTTATTTTATACTTGTGGCTTGTTACTGAACAGAGGATTGGGAGGAAGTACCTGAAGAGAATGAAAAGCCTTTAATTGATCTTAATATCATGTGGTCTGTGGTTGGAACTCCTGGTTTCCCCTTTTGGTCACTGTGGCCATTGTTAGTTGTCTGTTTTTGATTCCGATGTTGTTATGATGATAATCCCCACTTGAGTCCAAGTGTGTATTGATTTTTATTTGGGTTATCAGAATAAAAAGTTTAAGAACCCCCCTGGTTTAGAGAATTTATTTTGTAGTTTATCATAAACCACAAAGCTATCTATCTATCTATCTATCTATCTATCTATCTATCTATCTATCTA
>JANRMT010062790.1:40898036-40913959 GCA_026402145.1 Polypterus bichir lapradei
CTATCTATCTATCTATCTATCTATCTATCTATCTATCTATCTATCTATCTATCTATCTATCTATCTTAATAAAATGCTAATGTCTGTCCTTCTGTCATGATTACTCACAAACTAATCAGGCTAGCACCTTGATCTTAGTCTCAATTAAAGCGTGGTCTCCTTAGAACACGATACACAGTAGGATAGTCAGATCAAATATCACCCTTCGAATATAATTAGAATTGTTTTTTTAAAAAAAGGTCTTATTCGAAGGCAAAAATTGACTTTAGATTGTAAAGCAATGGTTGTTTGTTTTACCCATACTAATCTTGGCATCAAGTTACTCCAGACATATAATGCAAAGCTGCAGTATTTTACTGATCTGCTTTTGCACTTCACTTCCATGATCAGCCTTTTTATAATTTTGATGGTTAGTTTATTATCTTCTTTAGCAAAACTCACAGCCAAACTCCTTAGTTTATTTATTTATTTATTTATTTATTTATTTATTTATTTCCTCCACTCTATCCTACAAGTATACTCAGATCAGCTCTTCTAAACTGCAACTTAAAATATAATTTTGCATCTCATTCTGTCTAATTCACTCTTAAATATGGGATCCCTGGCTGTTATTTATAGCTAAGACCTTCTCATTAAAGCATGTAGAAAAAAAAACTATCATATTCTGATTTTCCTTTTATTACAGTGTTTTAAAAATCCCACTTTAAAGAGCATTGTCACTGTCAGCCAACATGCCATGCCCTACATTTAGTTTCCGTTTTACACAGCTGCTGGTTTGACTCACAATGACTGAAACAATGAGGTCTAATTAAGAATAATCAAGTCATCCTTATTAAAGCATTTCTGCATCTGTAAAGGAGAAAAAAGTAGAAATACTGTGCAGACCCTGACTTGATACTGGGGTGATCTCACTTTTAGGTGAATCCACAGGTTTCGACTGCTTTTTGAGATCTTTGGACGCTCTGAAAAAGAATAAAACAAGTCTGCCTTAGACCTGCATGCCTCATGCCTGCTCTTTTACTTTTTCTTACTATTTACCCTCTATCATGGTCTTAATAACTGACCTGTATTCCTCCTGATCCTTGTCAGGATAGCAAGCAATAATAGCAGCCATGAAAACAATCTTAAATCTTTACAAGCCACATATTTATAGTTATACTAATATGTGCGGCTACATAATTTTTTATCTTTTTACTTTTTTTTTTTCCTTGTCAATATTGTGTGGGATCATGTCATGTCCTGTGCTAATTGTATTGTGATGTGCCTTGCTTCTGCAAGCATAGTTGTGAGAAATAGCAAGCAGGGTTGAGGTGGAGCCTAGGGGTAAGAACTTTTTTATGCATACACAGCACCTATGTAGAAAGAGTTGGTTGACAGGGGTGCAGGACAGTGCTTTTGTGTTGAACAGATTGAGCAATTTAGGACTTGCAGAAATAGCCATCAGTACTAGACTGAAAAGAAGATAGCAGTGCACATTTTGATTGCACCTACACTACCAGTCAAACGTTTTAGAACATTTTAGTTTTTTTTCCATTGAAGCAAACCACTTGCACTGGTGTCCCAACTTCTGTTGATTATTTAAATATAGTCTGTTCCAACTCTGCTTTAAGACAGATGGAGAGATTTTAAGGAATCACCAGACGTTGGGACACCTGAGCAGATTGTTTGCTTCATCTTGCAAGGCAATTCACTTTTATTTGCTGCAGAATATCTTTAGGCTGTAACCTATTATTTGTTCCCTGAAGAAGGCCCAATTGTTAATATTCTGAAATTTCCTTTTCTTCAGTTTCTGCTAACCTAAACTTTAAATTTAAACCCCTGGCAGCTTACTGCTTACCTTTACACCATTTTAGGTCATTCATTGCATTTCAGCTGATTAAATGTGATGAAAAACTGGAAAAACATTTACATTTATATCTATTTATTTGGACAATGCTTTTACCCAAAGCGACTTACAACATTAGACATTTATTGGTTACATTTCATTTATTGTTCCAGTAGGAGCACAGGCGAGTGAAGTGACGTTCTCAGTGTCATACAGTGTCAGTGGTGGGGAAAAAGTGAGGTGTTCTAAAACGTTTGACTGATAGCATACAGGATTTTATTTTTTGCTGTTGAAAGTTGCTACAGCAGTTACTGTGGTAATCCATCCATCCATTATCCAACCCGCTATATCCTAACTACAGGGTCACGGGGGTCTGCTGGAGCCAATCCCAGCCAACACAGGGTGCAAGGCAGGAATCAAACCCCGGGCAGGGCACCAGCCCACCGCAGTTACCGTAATAATATAGTATAAAAAAGTAAATGTACATGTAATGCCCAGAATTATTTATCTAAGTTTGAATATATTCAAAAAATGTACTTATTTTTAATTTGAATATTCAAACTTCATTTTTGCTAATTTGACAGCCCTACATGTTCAGAATTCATAATCATGTATACGTTCTTACGTTTGTAAACAACAAACTTAGAGTTTGCGGTTGATTGTGTCTAGTCTTTTACAGCATTTTTTTAGCACTGTAGATCCGCAGGTTTCATTAGTAATATTTCTTGTAAAATTCATTAGTGCTATATCACCTGTTTCCATTTTCCCCTCCAGCATATTGTCTTGCATTCACACCCATGCATGTACAATCATATGAAAAAGTTTGGGAACCCCTCTTAATTCTTTGGATTTTTGTTTATCATTGGCTGAGCTTTCAAAGTAGCAACTTCCTTTTAATATATGACATGTGTGACAGATTGGGTCCGCTATCGCTCCCTTGAACCCTTGTCCAAGACGCCAGACACGTGGTAAAAGTCCAAATGACTTTATTTATACACAACAGTGCACAAAGCACCCTCCTATCCACAATACTCATTAAACAATACTAATCAATACAATAAACAATTCCTCCACTCCCAGACGCGTTGCCACCCATCCACCCAGCTCAGCTCGTCGTCTGGGAGTTCCACAGTCCTTTTATAATCCCTGACCCGGAAGTGTTTCCAATCTCCGGTCCATGTGATCTCCTATCACTTCTGGGTCAGATCAAAAATCCTTTTCTTCACCCCGGAAGCACGTCATTCCCCTTGTCCATGTGACTCGGACGTACTTCGGGGCGTAAGGCAAATAATCGTTGTTCCTCCCTGCAGCGTCTCCTAGCGGCCCCCATGGTATCCAGCAGGGCTGTGAATAAAGACTCCAATGTCCATGATACCCTGCTGGCTTTCGGGGCACCTCCCTGCTGCAGGGAGGGCTCCACCTGGCGGCATGGAGCTATTGGCCGGGATGAACAGCCGGCCATATTTCACACATGCCTCATGGAAACGGTAGTATTTCAGCAGTGACATTAAGTTTATTGGATTAAAAGAAAATATACAATATGCATCATAACAAAATTAGACAAGTGCATAAATGTGGGCACCCCAACAGAGATGTTACATCAATACTTAGTTGAGCCTCCTTTTGCCAATATAACAGCCTCTAGACACCTCCTATAGCCTTTGATGAGTGTCTGGATTCTGGATGGAGGTATTTTTGACCATTCTTTCAACAAAATCTCTCCAGTTCAGTTCAATTTGATGGCTGCTGAGCATGGACAGCCTGCTTCCAAGTCATTCCATAGATTTTCAATGATATTCAAGTCAGGGGATTGTGATGGCCATTCCAGAACATTGTACTTCTCCCTCTGCATGAATGCCTTTGTAGATTTTGAACTGTGTTTTTGGTCATTGTCTTGTTGGAATATCCAACACCTGCATAACTTCAACTTTGTAACTGATTTTTGAACATTATGCTGAAGAATTTGTTGATACTGGGTTGAACTCATCTGATCTCCGACTTTAACAAGGTTTCCCAGTCCCTGAACTAGCCACACAGCATGATGGAACCTCCACCAAATCTGACAGTAGGTAGCAGGTGTTTTTGTTGGAATGCGGTGTTCCTCTTTTGCCATGCAAAGTGGTTTTTGTTATGACCAAATAACTCAATTTTTGTCTCATCAGTTCAAAGCACTTTGTTCCAAAATGAATCTGGCTTGTCTAAATGAGCATTTGCATACAACAAGCGACTCTGTTTGTGACGTGAGTGCAGAAAGGGCTTCTTTCTCATCACACCGCCATACAGATGTTCTTTGTGCAAATTGTGCTGAATTGTAGAACGATGTACAGATACACCATTTGCAGCAAGATGTTCTTGCAGGTCTTTGGAGGTAATCTGTGGGTTGTCTGTAATCATTCTCACAATCCTGCGCATATGCCGCTCCTGTATGTTTCTTGGCCTGCCAGAACCAGCAACTGTGCCTGTGGACTTCCATTTCCTGATTACATTCCTTACAGTTGAAACTGACAGTTTAAACCTCTGAGATAGCTTTTTGTAGCCTTCCCCTAAACCATGATACTGAACAATCTTTGTTTTCAGATCTTTTGAGAGTTGCTTTGAGGATCTCATGCTGTCACTCTTCAGAGGGGAGTCAAAGGGAAGCACAACTTGCAATTGACCACCTTAAATACTTTTTCTCATGATTGGACACACCAGTTCAAGGCTTAACGAGCTAATCCAACCAATTTGGTGTTGGAAGTAATCATTACATGCATTCAAATCAGCAAAATTACAAGGGGACCCACATTTTTGCACAGCCAGTTTTTCACATTTGATTTAATTTCATACAACTAAATCTTTGTTTGAAAACACCCCAGTACTCAGATGTTCCTAGGAAATGAAAGACATACCACTGTTATCTTTTTTGTTGAAAGTAAATTATTATGCAGGCTGAGAGGGGTTCCCAAACTTTTTCATATGACTGTATATGTGCTGTTAAAAGATTCTGTTTAAGACTGTTTTGTCAGCTTCGATGTAATATACAGTATGTACTGGCAAAGAAAATGTAGGATAATCATACATTGCAGTCCTACATAGATGGACAGACAAAAGATTTTTGTATTCCAAACTGTTCTAAATGTTTTTAGGCAAACTGACCTTTGAAGAGGTATGAAAATTACTGCCTTTATGAAAAATTACTATGTTTGAAACACTGTTCCATAGCTGGAAAATAAAATCATTTTATTGAATTTTATAAATCACGTTCTTGAATCGAGTAACTGTCAGTTTCTTTTGAAAATATATCTGCAATATCTTTAAGGTATTCCATATATTTCTGAACAGCACATTGTTTTGTCACAAGTGTGGGCTATTGCTTTTTATTGTCTATCAGTCAGGCATTCTGTTGCATCACCTTGAGGAAGGTCTGTAAGTCAAGTAAATCATTAGTGAGTTTGTGATTCTAGCATCATACTTACAACTCTGACTGCAATTTGACATTATGTATCTGGTGTATGAGCTTTGAGATGGGCTGTGAAGTTAATTCTGTCTTTTGGCTTAGTGAAGACAGTTCCCAAACACACCCTTCATAACTCAACTGAATGGAAAAGTAAGTTGCACAGTATGGAAAAAGCATGTATCTGAATAAATGATTTCATCTGATTGTCTAATTGCATGATGTATTTTCCTTCACAAAGAAATTGTTCCTTTTTAAGATGCTGAGCATCACCCTCCAGCACTGGGACCTTGTTTTGCAGGCTTAAATCTCTGCAATCCAGTGGTCAGAAAAATTGGTCATTTAAAGGAAATCTTAGAGCACAGAAGATGGCAGCAGCCCAGGGCCTTGCCTGCGGCGGAATAGTTTTCTGTTGTCAGACCTGCAAGACAAGCACACATCACTGCCATTGCTGAAATTTAAGGAATTTAAAGAGAAATGTTTATCAAAGAGTGAGGATTTATCCATCAGCTAAAGAATGAATAATAAATCCATTAATTAAATGATGAACAAGAAAATAAATAACAAGCGAGCTTGACAGACACTGGAAAAATAATAATAATAGCATTATTCTCTCGCTCCCCGATGAGCAACATAAAAGAATAATAGAGACTGACAATTGGCCCAATGGGACTTCACTGCTCATTTTTCCATTAATGATTATGGATTGATATGAGAATCACAGGAAAAAAATAAATTTAGCTGTTAGAGAAAATGAATATCCTTTTACATGTTTAGCAGAACTGTGAAAGAAGTAATCTGTTAGTAAACATACTATAATATAAGGGATTATTTAAATTGGTTTTATTGTAGTCATACAGTGAGTGTCTAGGATATTATAATGGTTTGATAAAAATGGAGCTCTTGTTTTCTCAACTAGAAGAATAACTCAAATAAGTGCAATCATCCCTTGAGGAGCAATAGATAAATCAACAGTGCAACTCAGGTAGGTGTAGATATTTAATAAATGAGCACAGCAAAGGCAGTGTCAAGGAATAGTCACACTTGCCAAGGATGGCTTTTAACTTTTGGTTACTTCTAAAATGTGCACTTCATTTAGGGAACCTAATAGCGTTATTATGAAAGTTGGGGATATTTATCATTTTCAATGTCTTTTTTTTGTTTAATTGTTTTTCTCCCTCTACTTACCTTGTCATCTGTCATTATTTTTCAGTAACATTTCATCCTTGTACTACTTTGAATTAATAGTCAAAAACTGCATTTGAATAGAATCTGAAAAACAAATCTTTAAAATGGCATTAAAATACATTTGAATTAATGGAATTAATATCTTATTAAGCATCTTACAGTGTGCCTTCATTAAAAAGAACATTACCTTCTATTTATTAGATTTTATTTAATTTTTTTTTTTGCGTCCTAAACTAGAGGTCTATTGCATCTTTTTTGAAGTACATTCTGTTTAATTAAACTAATATTCAAAGTGACCTTGAAACATTTGAATTCAAGATAATTATTGGTGATTTTTTTTTTATCTTGTTCTTTTCCATCTATTTAACTTTCTAGTATATAATAAGGCCTTTTTCTCAACTAAGACCAAATTAATAAAAAAAGAATCTGTTGAGTTATTCTACTATATTATATTCTTCATTTACAGGTTTATAGACTTAAAGGGTCATTATTGTCATGTGTACATTTGACATACATATAGTATATACAATAGACCCTTTTCATACTTTAATATACTTCTATTGTATACAGAAAAGTCTTCAAAATTTCACCATTACACCATTTGCTATAAATGTGAAAAAACCATTAAAGGAACTTGCTTGATGTGCTACAGAGTGTGCATTGTGTGCGGATGTCATCCTTGCTAGTGAATTGTCCTGAGATTTGGCTACAGTGTGTTGCTTGTGCTCCTAAAACGTACATTTTGGTTGACACTAGTGACCCAGGCAGTGCTCTTTACATTTTTTTTCCCTGTAGAAGAGTTTTTTATTTTCTTGTGGTGCACTGCAGCTCAGCTGTAGGACAATAAGTTGAGGTTTCTCAGTATGAAAAGAATTAAAACATTACTAGTTAACTCAAGTACGCTGCATACAAGCCAACAAGCACTGGTGCTAGGAGGGAGGCAAAAGTAAAGACCGCATTTAAACATTTATAGTATTGATAGTTGAGTTGAGTTAGTAAGCAGTAAAGAGAGAGAGCTTCTAAGGAAAGCACTAAGGCTTCAGGGAAAGTCAAAACACATTCAGCAGTCAGCTTAAAGTGTGTCAGTAGCAGAGGAAAGGAAGCATGTAGCATTGAGAGCATCTTAACCAGTAAATACAAGGGCTTAAAATAGCCAGTAAGTATTAAGCAGATAACTCATAATTTAATTTTAAAAGGGCTTTACTGTAACCCAAATAAATTTTATTCTTGAGGCCAATGCAATGCAAGTCTCTTATGACACTGGAATTTTTGCAAGCTGGCTTTGGCAACTTTGGCTTCCAGAAGCCCTACTTGTGTAGGAGATCCCAGATGACGCAACACCTCAAGATCAGGGTCATCATATTTGAGAAGGAGGTACCTATCTGTGTTGTAGTAAAGAATTGACTGATCTTGCCCAGGTGTCCTTCAGGTAGATAATGTGCACCACTAAAGTAGTGCATGAGGAGACTCTTCATCAGAGAGATATAAAAAAAGGTGTGTCATGGTCAAATCTATGCCCAATGCAATAGGTGTATGCTCTCCAGCAGCATCAACCCAAGCTGGAGGTTTCCTGCCATTTCCAGGAGTTGAACAGCAATTCTGATAATTTAAATATAAAAGATAGGGATGAGTATAACAGGTCACCTCTAAGAAGAGAAACATAGTGGAAGACAGTCAATTGGAGCATTGAGACACAGGTTTGATCCACAGGCAGAGAATCTAGTACGGTGTGTAGACATATGTTAGTGATATCAATGAGGGCTATCAGGTATGCAATACAAATTTAAAGAGTTTGGCACCATGCTGGCCATTCTTCTCTTAAATTCAGTGCCAAGTGCTAGTCCAAATATGATTGAAGAGATTAGATGTATGGCTCAAATCTTTGTGTAGGTTTAAAGGGCATCCATTTATTGGACAATGGAACTCTTTCTGAAACAGATGCGACCTGTTGGCTGTTACAGGTTACATTTGAATCGTAGGGACACCATTGTATTGGTATATGAGTACATTTGCCTGGTTGAGGATTATTTAAACTAGGTAGTGGGGTTGCAGGGAGTTAAGGACAGGCCAGGTTTAAAACTTCACATAAAGGGACAGGCAGTAATATGAATATAAATATTCTAGATAACTTTGAATATTCTTTGAATATTATAGAACCCTATTGAAAACCAAAAGTAAAAAACATCCATCCATTATCCAACCCACTATATCCTAACTAATACATTAAAATCACATGCCTTATTGTTGGGAGTATTAAAAATAAAATAAGTTATATGTAATATGTGATATAATAGGAGTAGCAGAATCCTGGCTAAGAAATATAGATGGGGATGAGTATAACATAGATGGGCGTTGGCTACATATTATTTTTGAATGGCAGGGAGAACTGAAAAAGTAGGGGGAATCAACATTTACAGTATATAACAGAGAATATGAATACAAATCTTCTCCAAATTGAGGGTTAATCACAGCTTAGTGAGGACGTTTGGATTCAACTGGAAAGCATTAAGGTTTGTTGTTTTATATTACAAATGTGTTATAGATCCCCTAATCTAGGCAATAGTTTAAATTTACATTTTCTAATAAAATTTAAAAAGTAATTTTAGAGGTGGATTTTTACAGTCTTGGGAGGCTCTAATTACCAAAAAATTATCGGACTAGCCTCACAAGTAACGTAACACAAAAGCAGGAGTCTTTGGATGTAATCAATAACTATTTTTAGTATTATATAAATTATTAAATTGCTAACACCAAACAATGGCTGTCTAGATTTAGTATTCTGCCATAATCAGGGTAGGATTAAGGGGACATTGGGTGAGTTCAATTTTAGTAGTGCAAATTTTGAGAAAATATGGCAAAGGATAAATAAGGAAACGTTTTCTGCAAAATTTAGAAGTGTTAAGAAATTAAGGAGAACTCCATGGTGAATACATAAGGAGCTAAGAAAGAAGTTACAAAGTAAAAAACTGCTATATATGGCATATAAAATCTGGGGCTAACTTTAGGGCATGCAGGATCATAAGAGCAACAGTTAATAAGGATATAGGAAAGCTAAAAGGCAGTATTATAATAAAAGAGTGGTCAAGGAGGAGGTGGGGAATATTAGGAAAAGTAAATGCAAGGTGCAATGCAGACAGTGGAATAGTGAATGATTTGAACATCTATTTTTCTTAAGTTTTTATGTGTGTAGAAACTGATAATCTCTAAAAGCTAACATGGACTACTAAGGATGTACTTAGTGATTTGAAAATTGCAGTGGGAGAACTACTGCTTAGATGAGATAATCTTCGTGAGGTTCTTGTGCTGAATGGCCTGTTCGTGTTGCAATTGTTTTAATGTTACAATGTTTTCAGTGAAATGAAAGATGAAAAGATTTTGCATTTGAAGTAGGAGGACTGTGTTGTTTCACAGGAAAAAACAAATGCCTGTAACATTCGCTAAGGAGAATCTAAGGAAGGATTATAAGAGGAATTTCACTCTGCACTAGTTAAAGAAAAGCTCCTGGGGCCTCACGTATAAGGCCGTGCGTAGAATTCGCACTATAACACGGCGTAAGCTCAAAAGCCGAAATGTGCTTACGCACAGAAAAATCCAGAGGCAGGAATCTGTGCGTACTCCAACTTCCATTTTCTTCCACTACATAAATCCAGGTCAGCGTGAAAAGTAACGCCCATGCACGTGCCTTATGTCCCGCCCCAACTCCTCCCAGAATTACGCCTCTTTGAATATGCAAATCAATATAAATCGACCTTAAGCTCAGCTTTCTGTGAAAAGACAATGGAAAAAGCACGGGGGAAAATATAAGAATTTTAGCGAATATCAAGTGGAGGCAAAGGAAAAACATACTATTTGTTTAATTAAACCGTGGTATAATCAACAAAAGGAAGTTGATCAAGTGACATAGCATGTTGGAGAAACTTGAAAGCTCAGATATCAGTCACCGTGAAAAGGCGAGTCGTAGCCCACCGTCTGAGTGTCATATGAAAGCTTATTAGAATACAGAGAAAAAAAAGGCACACAGTGGGTAAAAAAGCACGAAATGTCAACTTCAATCTTGAAATTTCCACTTTAATCATGTAGTTTATTTTGTCATTAAAGTAGAACATCATAAACGTCATCTTAAAATCGTTTAATTAGCCAGTTTCTCAAATCATATCCTAATTAAAGTAGCACGTTAAATGCTTTGTTTTGTATGTGATCTTCTATGTGCTCTATGTGTGTGAATCACTACTTGCTTCTTAAACCGGCTCTCTTCCTCCGACTGGACACAGAATCCATTACATTCGTGATATTACAGCTCTCTGAATAACTAAAATACTGAGATGTATACGTGATATCATTTTCATGATGATAGGAGTTAAAGCACGTTATTAAACATGGGTTTCACGGCGCAGTGATTGTGTGCGACCTTCGATGAAATTATGTATTGCAGCAGTACTCATGGGCGGCTCTAGGCTTGTGGCGGCCCTGGGCAGAGAAAGAATCGGTGGCTCCTTCGCCCGCCAATGTCAATATGGTATCTTATGCATGGTGGATGGCCACATCGGTTGCGGACACTGCATAGCCGCCTCGTGCTCATGACACAAGCGTTTAACTTTTGTCGAAATTTGCCGCTGCGTTTTTAGCTGTGTCATTATTTTCTCTTTCTGTTTTATATTCAATATATATTGGCGTGGCTGTCCCTGCAGTCCTTGCTTTTCTTTCTCCAAGTAACCGATCGCCACACAATCAGCTAATAGATGTTAAGCTATCTGTAAGCTTAGAGTGCCGATTCTTCAAAACGTTTAAGGAACATTGAACTATCTTCGTAGTACATGTTTAATTATTCTATCCTTCACGCCAATCCCAGTGAAAAATATAGATTATTTAAATGAAGTTAAAGTTTTACCTGTATAATATAATAAACATATTTTGCTGCATTTCATATTAAAAATGATATCGTCATCATATATAAATACGCGCTTTATAAAGTGGCTCAGGTTGTGTAATATTATAACTGTAGTGCAAGTTTACAGTGAGGTAATTCTACTTATAAGTACAGATAGTTCTACAAGGAGCAATTGATTGAGTGCGTTTATAGTTCTTGGGATGAAACTGTTTCTGAACCGCGAGGTCCGTACAGGAAAGGCTTTGAAACGTTTTGCCATGGCTGAGGTAGCGTGTGCCTGATGCTCTATACCGATAATTCTCTTTCCGATCAGCTGCTGCTGTGATTCACACTCAGATACAGTGATATAAATACTCCGAGTGGTGCAGTGAGAGTAATATGGAAAAAGATGATTCGCTGTGGCAACCATTAAAGGGAGCAGCTGAAAGAAGAAAAAGAAGAAGGTGCAGTGAGAGTAACAGCGCTAAAGCAGTTATGGTATTTGGAATTCTATGGCTATTCCCTGGACCATTATATCGTTACAAGTTAATTGCAATCAGATGCATTACACTAATAAACAAGTTTCAGTGTATTTATAAAGCCGCTTCAGGAAAATAAGGAGTAACCACACAGGAACAATAGGACTGCTTTGATGCTGGGTGCCGCCAGTCTGCAAAACCGAACAGAGAACTTGCGTACGACAAGGTATGAGGTACTGTGGAAAAGTGCGTGGCTTTACGCCAAGGGTAGGTTTTATACATCGTGATTTGAACGTGGAAAATTTCTTACGTAACATTTCTGTGCGTACACACTGTTTATACATGAGGCCCCTGCTGTTTTCAGTGTCCTTCAGTGTGTTTTGCAGTTGTGGCCTGCAGGGGACATTCCAACTCCTGACACAGACAAACATAGACACAAGTTTAACACAACACACAGGCTTTTATTCAGCTGTGGGAAACTCTTCCTAATAGTTTCCCACCTTTACAGCACAGTACAGTAGAGCACCAAGCACAATAATTAAACAGCATTCTGTCTTTGCTTTCTTTCTCTGGTTTCTCTCTCTCTCTCTCTCTCCCTCCACTCCTCCACCAGCAAGTGTTGACTTCTCCCTCCCGACTTTGGCTCCTTGAATGTAGGCAGTGTGCTTGTTTTATACTGTACCTAGAAGTACTTCTGGGTGAAGTGGAGGCCCAACAAATTAGGGCTCACCAATCCCCATGACACCCAGGGAACCTAATAAGAATGTGCCGAACTCTAACTCCCATGAAACCTTGTGAGAACCCGAAGTGCTGCAGCAACCCAGGATGGCTGCCATCTGGGGAGGTAATGCCCTCTGCATGTTCTCTCTTCCAGTCCTTCCATTACGGAGGTGTCACTACCAGGTAAAGGCACTTGCCTTCTGTCTCACAGTATACCTCCATAAAACACAACTTGGCAGGTATTTCACCTTTTATTTTTCCATCTACCCATTTGCCAAACCCACTCAGTTCACTTTCAACCTGCTGAGGCCAGAGCCTACACTGTCAGCATCAGGCATTAGGCAGAATCCACCCCTGAATTACTGGGATGGGGGGGTTACTTTAGTGGATTAAACATAGCATAAAAAGTATACATCTCAGGGTTAATTTTCACCAAAATGCAGTGCTTTTACCACTAAAAATAGTGCTTTTTCTTCAAATGTAGAATTTCTACACACATTTTTGTTAGAAATGTCTCACAGTTTAATTGCATATTTTTTTTATTTAATTACTAACTAATCAAACTTGGCTCAGTCAAGCAGAATCATTATGTCAAAAAAAATAATTAGACATATGCAGACTTCTTTACCCTCAATCAGCATTTTATATCATGTGTGGATCTGCAGTGTAGATTGTGCTACTTGGCGTTAATTGGAAACTTGTAAATACTAGTAGGCATCTCGGTGGAATGAGCATATATAACGTGATGGCCAGCCATTTATGTGCATGGTATGTTACTTGTATTTTACTGCTTTTCTTCTCGCATTTACATCTCCATAATATCTAAAGTATGTCCAGGTCTTTAGAACTATGTCTTTAGTCTTACTGGTTACTTTGTGCACACAATATAAGCCACCTTTCATCATTGTAGCCCATGCAATGTAGCCATGCAGTTTTTATGCAGGTGTACTTTATTATAATATTTATATGATAAAATGTGAATGAGAGGCATAACTGACAACCAAAATATAAACAGCTATCTTGCCTTAATGAAGCAAAGTCTAACATTCAGGTCATTTAAGTTTTTGTTGTGGTTCAGTGTTATATACTTTTGCATGTGCAATAACTGCTGGTCTCTCTCCCTGTCTTTCTTGTGTCAAATTTTAAGTGCTCTTTGTGTTCTAATTTGAACCAGTAGTGTGTATAATAAGAAGTCTCAACTTTAAATCTGGATTTAGTGTTGACTACTTAAAGCATACTGAGACTCTTAATTCACATTTTATGAATTATTACAATGCAGCAAATTATTTTTTTCTAGTTACTCTATATATTTGTACAGATTTCATAGCATATGTGTTTAACCTTCAAAATCACAATTTTCACTGGTTTGTGGGATGTGCTTTTATATCTGGAAGTCAATTTAGATGTCTTTGTTAAAGAGAAAGTGCAGCCGCAAGAGTGGAGCAAGCACTGCCAGGCAGGCCTGCTTTCCTCTGCATAGGACTGGGTGTTGCAACTTGACCTGAAAAGGCAGCTGAATTTCTCAGCACATATCACACAGGCTTAACTGGAGCTCAGCATCATCCTTATATGAGTAGCAACAACAGAGGTCATTATCCTGAAACTAACAGTTCTGTGGGAAAGATGATGGATGAGGCTCAGGAGAGGAAGGGCACTAAATACACCGAGCCGCTGAAAAATTCCCTCAAGCAAAGCGTAAAGGTCAAGTGTATGGCCCATTGAGGTGGGTTCCACAGGTTTTGTAGCCCAGTCCTTCAGTAAAGCCTATGGGACTCTTGTTATCAGGGTTGTTGAACATGAAGACAGCCCTGAGATCCAACAAAGAGGAAACAGAGAGAACCTCTAGGTGGCTTTGGCTAAAAAGAGAAGAGCAGTGGGGGAGACAGCACAGCACTTGGACACAGGCTGAGGCACAACCAGGTCTGCTGGATGAGGGTGTCTGATGTTAGAAAGACTCATATTAAACCCTGTCACTGATGCTGTTTTTTTTTAATGTTGGTGAGTAATGTAGTAATGTGTGCCCAAATATGAGGTAGATAGATAGAGTGATAGAGTTTGTTAGTTCGGTTGTTTGTTTGTTACTTTTGTCCCCTTAAAAATTTCAATGTTTTGCATGAATTGCTATGGCTTCCAAAAATATGATCTGATCTTTGTCCCAGTCACAATAAGGAAAGAAAAATAGAATGTACACAAATTTAATTCAGATTTTACAATCAATGAGATAAAAGAACACATATCACATAACACATGTCATACCAATGTCTAAATGTGAACTCAACTGTGCAGCATTGAGAGGGGAGCTTCTTGGCGAGGGGAATTGTTTGCTGTCTCAGGGCCTCAATGGTAGAGAAAAAGTAACATGTTGTGAAAGAACTATGAAAGTCTGCAAGAGAATATCAGAGAGGCTGTCTGGGGTAAGAAATCCAAAAGTCTTACAGTTAGGCTTCATAATAATGATCCTAAATACAGGAGTAAATCAATAGCAGAGTGGCATAAACCAAAGAAGTTCTAGCTTTTAGAATAATTAAGCAAGCCAAGATATGAAGCAAGTCATTCGTGCAATGCATTCCAGAAATATGAGTTAACTGAAACAGCCGCACAAGTAAGAATGAGACGAAGTACCATCAAAAAGTTATATGTCTAATCAACAGCCTGTTGATGTTGATGTTTGATTGAGGTTTCTTCTGCTTTTAAAGTTGCTTGTACCAGTTACTAAATTTACATGTTCCAAATGTTCTCATACGTTTTGAATCCTTTGCCGTGAATATTTGTACAATTTTATGTGTGCTGTTTGTTCAGATCATGTTTTTGGTGACATTCATTTAGGTAACCAGAAAATTGTAAAACTATTACAAACATGTTCTCAAAACTCTTGATAAAGAGATATACAGTATTGTCCTGTGTACACTCTACGTATAGTATGTCTGTGTTCACACTTTATATGTAATGTAACAAGGACAAGGGAAAAGGTCAATGCCCTGCTAGCACAAACATTTTGTAAAATATTTGGTTTTTAATCTTTTGTGATTTTTCACATCTTCAAGTGTCATGCAAAAACTAAATTGTATTTTAGAAAAAGGACAGCACTTCAAGTAAACCTGTAAATTTCCCTTGCAAGTTTGTAAAGGTTGCCCCTGCATTAAGCTTATTGTACTGAATTTTTATATATATATATGTATATATATATATATATATATATATATATATATATATATATATGGGCGGCATGGTGGCGCAGTGGGTAGTGCTGTTGCCTCACAGTTAGGAGACCCAGGTTCGCTTGGAGTTTGCATGTTCTCCCCGTTTCTTCGTGGGTTTCCTCCGGCTGGGATTGGCTCCAGCAGACCCCTGTGGTCCTGTAGATAGGCTATAGAGGGTTGGATAATGGATGGATATATATATATATATATA
>JANRMT010062790.1:40914059-40951971 GCA_026402145.1 Polypterus bichir lapradei
TTTTAAAATCAGACACCCCACTGGAATTTGCAAATCTGTTATAGGAATGGGCGGCATGGTGGCGCAGTGGGTAGTGCTGTTGCCTCGCAGTTAGGAGACCCAGGTTCGCTTCCCGGGTCCTACCTGCATGGAGTTTGCATGTTCTCCCCGTTTCTTCGTGGGTTTCCTCCGGGTGCTCCGGTTTCCTCCCACAATCCAAAGACATGCAGGTTAGGTTCATTGGCGATTCTAAATTGTCCCTAGTGTGTGCTGGCGCCCTGCCCAGGGTTTATTTCCTGCCTTGCACCCTGTGTTGGCTGGGATTGGCTCCAGCAGACCCCTGTGGTCCTGTAGACAGGCTATAGAGGGTTGGATAATGGATGGATATATATATATATATATATATATATATATATATATATATATATATAATCTTTGTAGATATTTTTTCACTGGAGGTAAACATTCTTACTGGAAACAATTTAATTTAAAACTGAGTAATTGGTGACAATACATTAATATTTACATTTATTTTAAATATGTCTTTAACTCTGTTAGCACTGTTGCCAGAGAGGATTTAGCATGAATGAAAATAAAGGAAAATATTTTCCAGCAATTGAAATACTCAAGCAGTACCAATGCCAGACCACATTTTATCCTACTCTCATATGTTGTGTGACAGGCAGGCTGTTTCCGAAAGCTGTAGGAGTGTTAAAAAGCTCACAGATGTCTCATTTAGTATTAATTACATTGACCACTGCAATGTTAGGTAAAAAAAAATGAAAAGAAGACAGTGAGAAAATAGAACTTTTTTTTAACTTTCCCCTTGCCTTCATTGGTCAGACATTTTTTATATATTGTGTCGTCAAAAATAAGCAGATATGTGGGCTTTTTTTGTGCTGATAAGTAATACTTCATTCAGAATTAAGCAAATATGTCTTATTATTTGCAGAAATATAACTATGTAACATATTTTTATATTGTACTTTACTGACACTGTAAAAACATTAATTGCTTAAATTACATTTGGAGTACATGCCAAAAATCACAGTTGACACTCCTCCATCTCTTAATTCTAAAATAAATAAATAAAGAAAGAAAGAAAAAAAAATCTTGTTGTCTGCAGTTTTACAGTGTGAGCTCAAGACAACAAGATTTTGCATAGAGAGTAGAATGTGCTAATTAGCTCTCTCAGCATGTTTCCCCAAACCCATAGTGATCACAGTGGGGAATGAATATGGAACAAGGCTTCAGATGCATTAGACTGGGGATTTTGGCAGGCGTGCATATGTACCTTTCTTTTCACCTCCCACAACAGTTTTTCTAATAATTTTTTAATGAGTCTATTTTTGCATGTTGCATTTTATATTTCTAAAAATCAAGCAAAATCAATGGCGCATTTTGGACATCATACAGGATGCAACAGATGTTTGCTTCATTGGAGGCAGAGTAATTGTGTTTTTTTTTTCCCTTTGATTTCAAACAATATTGGAATATAAGTCATGCTGAAA
This sequence comes from Polypterus bichir lapradei, assembly GCA_026402145.1. Taxonomy (NCBI): domain Eukaryota; kingdom Metazoa; phylum Chordata; class Cladistia; order Polypteriformes; family Polypteridae; genus Polypterus; species Polypterus bichir. Next base: position 40,915,550 of record JANRMT010062790.1, read on the forward strand.
ATATATTATGACTAAATCAGTTCCTGTCTTTGACTTTAAAAGAAAAAAACAGTGTCCTTTAACATCAGAGCACATATTTGCTTCTGGATGATATTTTCTTTAGTAATATACATGAAATTGTTTATATAATAACTTTACTTTATATTCCCTTATGACTTGACTACAGGCGGCTACCTGATCATGAGATTTATGACTCCTACATCAAGGCACCACTTGTAATTGTAAAAAATTAATAATAATAATAACCTGTGCAGATGAAACTGTTCTGTCTTTGGTTTAATTTCGGTTAACAGTGGATATAGCTAGTTTTTCCCTGTATGAGGGACATTCAGAAAGTTTCCACACTTTTTTTTAACTCTATTTATTAAGAATTTCAAAAACCAATGACATCACTTTTCTACATAGTCACCTTCATTTGAGATGCAATTTTCCCAGCGTTGTACCAACTTTTTAATGCCCAATTACTATTCCTCCTGCCTTCACCGTTTCCAATGAAAATATAAAAGAGCAGAAACTTTTTGAACGTCCCTTGTGTATCACTTCCAATTACAACTTAAAAGATGGCAGACAGTTCTCTTCAGTTTCATGAGTGGGCAGTTTTTCACCTTGCCCCCTTGGTTTAGTATGTCCACTGCGTGAGCAAGAACTTTACGGGTTCCACCCTGCATTTCATTTTGACACTGTAACTCTCCAGCATGTATTTTATCATTTATCTGAATGAATGAATTGACTTTTTCAATATTTCAGTGCTCCTTGGGATTTAGAAATTTTACATTTCTAACAAAAAATAAAAGTTACCTCGAAAGCTTACATATTGTAATCTTTTTAGTTAGCCAATAAAAGGTGTCATTTTGCTTGGCTTTTCTCTACATTCATAATGGCTAACACGGTACAACATCCTAGTACTACAAACATTTATAACAATCAAAACAAATTATTCTATGTTCATGAATGAACAAATTCTATCCCTGTGTCTTGCCAGGATTAGAACTGTCTTTTAAAAATAATCTATGATGAGTTGTGTTAGCTCCTCTTTGGATAGACTCTAGTACAGTACTATATTTATTTAGCATCTAAAAAATGAGATGGAAGGTGATAAGCGAAAGAAAGTAAGTTTTGATTAATGTGCAGTTTTTGAGAAGCTGACACTAAAGTTCACTTTGCAGGTGATTTAGTAATTGTGAAATATCACACTCACTAAAAACAGTTTTGTTTGGTTGTAAAGGTTTTGTCTGGCATGGCAAAGAGAGGAACATTGCTTCAAAAAGTCTCATTCATACTTCTGTGTTTGTTTGTGTTCTTTTCTGTAGCTGCATAATGCACGTAAATCTATCACACACAAATAAAATCAATCAGTGCAGGACATTTTTTTATAATGTGACATGCTGTGTATTTTCCACACAAAGACAAGCCAAATTGTACACATTACTGTGTTTTTTCCAAAGAGAATCACGTATACATCTCCAACCTTGCCATTACTTAGCAACTGCCTTATCCTGTTGGAGGACATGTATACTTCATTCGCCACTGATCTCCGTGTTTCTTTTCTCTTTCTGATGCATCTTTAGGATTGTAATTGCCAAGATTGTCATCATATTATAAACTACCTAAACAACCACAGCAAACGAGTGATGGCGCAACAAAATTTCTTCAGATGACAAGAAATAAATGTGATTTTTTTTATTTATTTTTTTTTCCACTAGAGATATTTATTTTAATACTTAATAACAGGCAAACACATGTAATATTAATTTTTGAAAACGCTTCCGGACAATGTGAGGATGGCACAAACTTTGTTGGAAGTGAAATGCAATTTATTTTTGTGAAGTGTTCAAGTCAATTTGATCATCAGTAGTGAGGCATTAGGTCCAGTGCAGCAAAGCAGAAAATGAATGTTCATAACTTCAATATTTGTAGCAGCTGTTTGTAAACGGATGCCAATGACAATTTGAGTATTCTTCCCACACTGCACAGCGACAAGCATAAGCAAGTAGTGAGCACAACTGCTAAGAACATCTTGGTATCACCTTTGATTCCAGAATAATAAGAAATTATCTTTGTAGTTGGGTGAACTCAGAAACTGACCATAAAACCGGCAGAGAGAGACAAAAAAGCTACAAATGCAGATTCAATTCATCAATATTGTCTTATGGAACAAAGGAATTCCAGTGTGTTCAATGATCAAGTCATGAATGCAGATTACTGGGGTGGGAGTGTGCATATTGGCAAATTAACAATCAACAAATTGAATCTTCTTAACTCTTTGAGGGCTGAATATTTTTTCCAAAAAACATCGTTTTCTGAAACGCAATGGCTTCACACAGAAATCAACATAAAACGTCTGTTGCTGCATGCTGTGGCTGCCAGTTTGCCAAGAATGTGCGGCAGACAGGCTACATGAACCTGTTCAGCACCAAAATTAGCTGGGGACCAATCAGTTAAAGCTGCAAAACCTCATATTCGTTTTTGATCGCCTGTATCAAAATCAGAGTCTGACAAGTCTTAGTCTAATTCAGAGAGAATAAGCAAAATGTCGTCCACTGAGTATTTTGCTTTACGCATTCACTTTGACCTCTCACCCATATCAGTGCCATTTTTGCCATTGTCTGCGCCTTGCTACCCACGGGACCGCAGGAAATCTCGGTCAAAACCTAACTTTTCTTCTACCAATGAGAGTCTAACTAAAACGTAATGGTTGGTTTTGTCACCGTTTACAGTTGATTACCGATTATCGTCAGCTCCTCCTTTTGACAAAAGTCAACATCAACCTTGAAAGAGTTAATGTTTAATGTAAGTCCCATCTCCCCGTATGACTTACTGATGTAGTTCCATTGTTAATAGATGCTAAAAGAAGTAACATCAACAATAATTTTTACTTGAGTATTCTTGATCTGAATTGAAGAACTCAGTAGTCAAATAGTTTGACTAAATCAGTTACAAAAGTTGGAGCATTGCATCTAAGAAGATTGAAAAAAAACATTAGTTTAATATTTAATTGCTCCTAAACAACAACAACAAAGGAAGCATAAGTAAGAACTCACCCTTAATAAAATGTGTGAAGCCTTCACATAGATGCAGAACAAAAAAAGCAACAGGAGCGGATGACGTCCCTGCTTTAATGCCTTGGAATTATTCAAAGGAACTAACAGAACATCCTTATTATTTTAATCACAGTGTGTGTAATGTGATGCTGATAATAATTATATTTTTCAAATGTTAAAAACTTTGGTTTTATGGTTTGGGTTTTTTGAGTTCTGTTACAGCTGGACAGTTTGGTAAGATTTCATTAAGTATTAAATTAATTTTGATTGGAATACCTTCCTATGAAAGGGTATTTTTTTATAATTAATCAATACATCATAAAATAATTCATTTTAATTACTTTATTCAGAATGGCAGTAGAGTATTTATAAAGCCCACAGCGCCATTTTTCACCTCCCTCTTACATTCCCTTCTCAGCAATCACGTTTTGTTGCTCTGTTTACAGTATATTCTTACAAATAATCACAGAGTTTCAGTATGTTTGCCTTGTTTGGCAACAAAGACCGTTTGTAACAGACATAATGAAACACATGTATCATGCATTGTCCAAAACAATCAAGTCATCAGCTCATAAACAAGCTATTTCATTGCTCAAAGAATAGTTAAATAAAATAATGAGGCACAGTATTTTTGGCTGATTTAAAAAACTGTATTATTGGAGGGGGTCTCAGCTGGTGTTTGTGCTACAAGTTTTTTCTTCTGAAGTGAGCCTCTGGTGCAATAAGGATTTTCCCTGACAGGCATAAAATATTGCTTCCCTGATTACTGTTGTTGTTGTTATCGTATATCCCACTGCTGCTACTGTCATTACTTTCTTTAGAGACCAAATTATTATGAAATAGCTTGCCGACTAGGACATAATCCACTTTATTAGAATAGTAGCAAACAAAAATACTAGCAGGAAAACCCAAAAGGATGTATCACATTTACAAGAACTCTTGACAATCAGGCTGAGTAAATGCAGTTAAAACTTTGCGGGTACCTAAATTAATGCAGAAACAAATGTCACATTTACTCTTTAGTGTATTAAGCTATTGCCTTGGGTAATACAAAAACAACCAATGAACATAAATAAAGCAAAAGAAGAAACTGAAGGTAAAAAGAAGCATTGTGAATTATTACTATTTTCATTTCAATATTTTGTAGGTTTTCTTACCATTCGACTTTTAAAAGTGTATGTTAGTAGAAGGTAAATCACAATTTTCTGAATTTATTAAAATAGAACTTAATGTTAATATGCTAGTGGTTCCATTTTTTTTTATTTATACAATTATGTATCATCCTTCCTTATAGAGTCTGAACAAGAATGGCACCAGACTATAACAGTTAAATATAACAATGCAAATTTTGAAGAGAAAGTGATAAATCAGCATAATGATAAATGTATTTTTACGTGTTTAATGCTTAATAACAAGAAAATATTTAGTGCATGATTTTGGAGGGGCCAATTTGCTTCTCCACTCATAGTCATAGCTACCCGTCCCTCTCAGCCTGTGTTCAGTTTGCATTATGGCATCGCAGCACTGATCCCTATCTATTCTTTATAAAGGCGAGTGAAAAAAAATGGTTTTACTATACCACAGCAAAATATCACTAAGAATAGGGATATAGTCACTTGACAAAATCACTCTCTGAATTTTGTTCACTCCATTTGGGATAATTAACCAATTCTCCCATGATAAAGCTGATTTTTAACTTTTAAAGATTCTAGAGATTGTGTTGGACCAGTGTAATTTGTATTTGTTAAAATATGTTTTGCCAAAAGACAACTATTTTTTGCGGTTAGATTCTGTTTTACAATCCTTGTTAATAATTGGATCCATAAGTAAAAAAGAAAGTGCTGTCGCATAGTCAAGTTAATTGCTGCAGAAAGCAATGGCTGCCACAATGTCACAAGGCAAAGTGGTAGTCTGTGCTGCATATTTGTAGAAGTGAAAGGGCCATTCTGTTAAAGATAAGTTCCAACGAGTAATGCAGAGAGGAAAAAGATGACCGAATGATGAAGAAATTATAGTTGTGTGTGAGAGCAGCCCTAAAAAGTGCCAGATAAAGCTGCCACCAAACTTTTTTATAGGTGCTAAATAAGTATAGGAATGTCTAAGATACTCAAAAAAGATGTGAAAATGTGTGCCTTTGGTTGGTTAAAAAGCAGTGGTTATGATCTAATTGGCTTCATGAACCTCAAAATGAGGCTTGACCTCCAAAATCTAGTCATCCTTCAAGTAAAGCCTAGATATCAATGAACTTCCCCCAAATTTATGAAGCAGATATTTGGACTGCACTGGCTAAACAAAACAGGTTTTTACTTCAAAATAAAAAAGAATAAGAAAGTGAGACGTGGAACCATAAAACCCCTCTCCCAAATACAAAAAAACAACATTTTTTTAATAATTTAAAGAATGTTTTATTCAAAAAACAGGAACAAAAGCAGAACCCCTATCATACAGAAAAAACAGAGCCAAAGAATCAAAAAGTAAGCACCTACAAATAATCGAAAAAGGAGTTAAAAAAATTGCAGAATTAACTACGATGAAGAAAGACAGTAATGGAGATATTGCAGGCTTATAAAGGCTTAAGGGAAGTTACCCAGTTGTAGCATCAAGGGCTCTGCCCCCTTAGGCTCAACATAAAGACAACAAGTTTTATAACACAAGAAACTAATATATAATAAATCAAAGAGACAATACTCTGAAACATAATACATGTTAAACAGAAAGAAAACACAATTTAAAAATAAATAAATAAATAAAACCAAAAGACAAATGAGCTACAGATATTTTTTTTTGTTAACGATATTGCAAATGTTCAGCCAGCTGAGAAGAGGTTACTAGGAACCACGATGCCAATAGGGTAGCAGGCAAAGTAATATCCTACATGAGACCTTAAGATTTTACAGGGGAATGGAGGAAGACAGATAGCCATAATGGCAGTGAGAGCCACTTGGCATACCAGTGCTCCAAGGCCACTAGGGAGCAGTAGTCAGTAAGGACAAGGGGCAGAGCCACCAGAGTAGAAAAGAATAAGAGAGGTGGTTGGAAGGAAGAGTATGCATTATACTGCAGTGTAAACATAAGATGCTTTTTTCAATGCACTCAGTCACTTCATGCCACAGTTCTTAGGTTGTGTCAACTCTACTTTTAACCAGACATTCTTATCAGAAATAAAATTACAATGATAAAATGAGTTTTTCCATGCTTGTTTAAAAATTTGTTAAAACTGATTTAAATTAAAATAGCAGCAGATACCCAAATAGCATAACACAAGGCCTCTCATGATATTAATGTGAAAAATATGCCATAAAACTACTGCGTTCGTAACTGCTGTGGTCCATGGCCGGCCTTTTATATACCACTAGGAGATGCTTCATATTCCAGCAGGGCATCATGGACTATGGAGTTTTCCTGTAAAGCCTTGCTGGATAACATCAGGACCACCAGGGGTCGCTCCAGGGAGAACCAGGGACTACTATTTGCCCTACGCCCCGGAAGTACGTCCGAGTCACATGGACGGGAGGAATGTTGTACTTCTGGTGTGAAGAAAAGTACTTTTTATCTGACCCAGAAGTGATAAGGAATCATGGACTGAAGGATGAGAAACACTTCTGGGTCAGGAACTATATAAGAACTTTGGGAACTCCCAGACGAGGAGCTGAGCTGGGAGGATGGGTGGCTAAGTGTCTGGGAGTTGGAGGATTGATTATTGTATTGATTATTTAATGAGTAGTGTGGAGTGGAGGGTGCTTGGTGCACATAACTATTATAAAAAAAATAAGAATTATTGGACTTTTACCTGGTGTTTGGCGTGGTACTTGAGGGTTCAAGGGAGCGATAGTGCCCCCTACTGTCACAATGCCCAGCAACATGTTGCTTTTTTGCTCTCAGACTTAATGCAACTTACATTATTATTTGTATTTCCTGTTGTGGCAAAGCGAATATGGGGTCTGTGGCAGTGTAAGTTCTAAAATATGAACAGTGCTTTGTGGGTGCAGTACTGCTCCAAAGTTGTGTAGCCATAGGGTCTTCAGTGGGGAGTCGAGGTGAATGCCTGTTAACTTGCTGGCGTGGTCAGCTCTGCTGTTTCTCCTCAGGGTTCTACGAATTGTAATTAAAGCACCTGTATCCATGAAGCATAAAAGGAGCCTAAAGGGAGAATGAATGGAAAAAGTGGAAACTGAGAAATCAAGGAAGTATGGTAAAGAGAAGAGACAAAATTGGTTTGGAGCCAATGACAAGAGAAGATGGCAAAGCAGTCATGGTAAACCCCACAATGGAGCTGAGTGAGAAGCACCGCTGGGGTGGGCCAGATCCCTCCTGATGTGTTGTGGAGAGTTGGTAAATCCAACAGATTCCGAGGCATAGGGAAGACAGAGTCATGGAGGACTGCTTTCACTAGGAGGGGCGAGACAAAAGTGAGAGAGTGCTAACACTGGACAAAGAATTTAAAGGCAATTCTGGTTTGGTTTTATCCTTGATTTTAATGGATTATTTATTGACTGTATTTGAATTTTTAGCTTACACATATGACATTGGATTTTATGGATTATTTATTTGTGAAGATCCTACACTACACTTTTTGTTTTGTAATAAAAAAAGCAAAGAGCATTTTTACACCAAACTTTGCTTTTTGTGTGTCCTAATTGCACTAGTCCATCTTAGTACATGACTATCGATGTCTGCGACCCAGAAGGGATAACGCCAGCTGCATGTAACTTGGGCATCACACCTGTAATCTTGAAGTAATTTACAAAATTTCTTTCATCCCTCTCACAAATAGAATAAAATATGAAGAAGAGTTAAAAATTTTAAATTTGGAGTGAAATTTCACAAAAGTATTGAGGAAACATCTAAAACCTGAAAAAAGAATTCAGAGATTAAATTTTATTCCAGCCTCACCTTTTTCTTGACCTGAAATGGATAAAACTCAGATCCTACACCATAATAAATTCCACCATATTCATAGATTAGATTGATTGGGTCAGTATTGTCACATGTACAGAATACAGTAATATTCTTACTTGAATGTGCTAATCGACATGCAACAAGACCACTCATTTTCCATAATTTATGGAATTGCTATAAAAAACACTATTTCAACTTGTGAAGGTGATTTGCTGCTACTGAAGTTAGCTATATTGTATGGGACTGGGTTAATATTTATTCATTTTTACAATAATCCCTTAAATATCAAGATCATTGTTTAAGGGCAGACTTTGTACAACTAACAGTTAAATATAAAACTACATAGTAATTTTTTGTGGCTTACCTTGTCTTTATATAGCTGTAGATAAATTAGAATTTGCCTTATTCATCTTATCAGTTAATATGTGTTAATGTTTTACTGATCCAACACATTTATCCCCTTGTGTATTTGCACATGCATCACTTTTAATCTTAATATGCCTCTAATTTATATATAGAATCCTCCAATATGTGTCAAGTGGACATCTTTTTAATCTGAATACATGTATCCCTTATATATAGAATTCTCCAACAGGTATAAGATGTATACAGTAGAATGCTATCAAAAGTATTCCTTTATACAAATAAATATTTGTATAAGTTTTCATTGTAGGCCAGCAAAGCCCAGTTTTTGGTGACAGCTTTAAAAATTAGAGGAGGCATGCATGCACTAAATCTACCTAGGTAGTCACTACACAGCTAATGTCTTTATGGTAATCGCAGAGCCTTTAAAATACATTATCTTTACGCCGGTTCTATTACTGTGCTGCATGTTATAGAGGAAAGCAATGATTTGTAAACACCCCATGGCAGAGCAAGTGCTGAACTTAATTTTGTTTAAATAAAGAGAATAACATTAAAATTTGTGTGCTGTGTTAAACCTGGCAAGCAATAGTGCCTGTTTTGATATACACACTGAATTTTTCAGCTTTGTTTCCATATTAAATGTCCTGCAGATGTACCTTTGAGATAGAGAAGAAAGCAGTAGGTGATACAGAACAAATAATAAATTACAATCACAAGTGAGCTTACATTTTAAGATTACACTCTAGGAAACAACGAGATCTTAAAATTAAAGGCACATATAGTTTAGTACATGGTTAAAATTAATCTGTCCAAAATTTGAATTCCAATTCATGTGTGACTGTAAAAATAAAAAATTCACTTTAAAGATAGCTGACAATGCTGCCTTTCTCCATTATCGGCATGTGCATAAGGAAAGCATTAGGTGATCAGTTCCTGCACTGGACAGAGAAGGAACAGATTTGATAGGGTTTAATATCGGTAATACTAGATGTACTGTAGATATACTGGATGGATTCAGTCTTAAAATAAAACATGGTGTAAAGTATACAGTATTTTTAAAATATTATGACACACCATCAATTCAGTTATAATAGCTGCATGGCATTAAAGGCTGTTGATGAGGCAAGTCTGCTTTCCTTTATTAGTTTTGGACTGGTTGGCCTTTTTAGGGTAACAATGTTGACTCTTTGCAAGAACCAGATATACATGACTGCCATACTTTTATCATTTTTTTTATTATTTTAAATCACAATGTTTTGGGTCTTTTGTAAGTAATATTATAACAAATGAACAAAACCAGAGTCCTGAATATACTAAACTGTATAATTACTAGAATGATCAAAATCACATCTAGTCATTACTGTGGTACAGTCTGCAGGATATCATATGTCCCTTGTTAATAAAGTAACCCTATCCTGAACTGTCCAATCAATACTCCAGAGTTCAAGAACTAAAATGAGTAACATATGTATGCTTTATACTGTATATGTATACATGCCCATATTTATATATAAATGTCAGTCATGGTTCCTGTGGGTTTTGGCTGACCTCATAAACCCCCAAACCCCACAGGCAATTAAAAGAGCTCAACCACTGTATCCTTATGGGCTGAGATCTGAGTAGCAGTAAGAGAAGAACTCAACTGGTTAGTGAAATATGTAAGCTTTAGGCTATGAGAAAATAACAAAAGGGTAAGCAACTAGAACTGCAGACACTTCATTTTTGGAGAACAAGTGTGTTTACTAGCTTTCTGACAGGCATATGACCATCTCTTCAAGACATTTTAGGTAGGATCCCCAATAAGATTTTTATTCTGTTTTTTTGATGATTTTAGGTTTTTTTTTTCCTTTAAATCAGAGCACTTACATTTTTTTAGCTTACAAAGACCTACAGTATCTCTGTCATGTGGAAATTTCTAGACATTTTCACTATGCAGCTTGTATACTTAAAAAGTGGACTTCACCAAGTGTCCCCATGAGAAAGTACTCTTAAGGCACAGATACTAACGGTCAATAGCTGGTAAGTTAAATAGTGCCACATTTAATCAAACACCAGTGAAAAGTCGGTCAAGGGATGAATACAATCCATTGTGACCCCAACTGCAAGTCACCATGTAGTCCTTAGTTGTCAATCAACTGTCTGCTATCTGTCCATCCATTTCCTAAGCCAAGCTTTTCCCTTATATAGTTGTGTTAACCAGAGTCCAAAATGCTGAACTTCAAGTCTGTTAGTCTGTTGTAAAGTTTAATTTAGAGTCATCGATCAAACTAACAAGCATTTATTTTGGATTTTTGAGGAATCTGGAATATATAGGCACAATATGCAGAATCCACAATGTTAGTGACTATGCTAGAAGTTATACACAGGGCCCAATAGCAGTGAGGCAGAAATACTTAGAACTGTTCTATCATATCATGCTGCCTGTTATTCAGTTCTATCAGTAAATTCAGTATGTACCAGTTTTATTAGGTTCTTTATAGTGCAATTATAAAAGTCATATCCGTATTTAGCTTGCTTAATCAATTTAAAGGTTGCAGTGGCATCAGGCAAAAAATAAGAATTAGCCTTAAATTAGTGTTGGATCAGTACTAAAATTTTAACTTCAGTATCAATACCAGTTTTCTGACCTCAGTACCAAAACAGTTCTGGAGTAAGTAACAGTTAACTCCAAAACCCCCGGTGTTACTCCAGCCTCCCTGGTATGGTGCACAATTACTATCCTAGGTGATGTGCAATGGGAGGGTGGTCCAATGTGATGTCCCAAACACATTGTAGCAATAAGGGGAGGGGGGATTCCTTTATTAAGTCTAGATCATGTCAAAGCAGTAAAGGGGGGGGGGGGGTCCTGAGAATTGAAGTTCAAAAGTTGGATGTTTTCCCACAAAAATGCTGATACTATACCATTTTCTTTTTTTTGTTTTTTTTTTTTTTGTTTTTTGGTAATATTTTAGTTCCGATATACCATTTAGCCTTGACCTAAATGGAGTGCAAGTCCATTGCAGACAATCGTATTCACCACTATGGGAGTTGCTTTAGAGTTACTAATTAGCTTTAGAAGTTTACTCAGGGAAAGGATTTGAGCCCAACACACCAGAGCTATGACACAGCAGCACTAACCACTGCTTATGTTCATCAAAGAATTTTTTGAAGTTTAAAGAAAATAAGGCAAATATATAACATACAGTTGATTGTTTAGTTGTTCTCTCAGAAGTAAAGAGACCTTAGGATACAACTTGTAGAAAATCTACAGAGGAATAACATTTTAACATTGGAAACTAGGGGGCTTTGCCCCCTGCTCACTTTGCTCGCCCACCCCCTCTCTCATGGGGGTGCTACGCGCCAGCCACTTCACGTCTCTGCCGCTCGCGTTGTGAAGGGGGGGCCTGAACGCACGCTAAGGAGATGCGATTGGATCCGCTGCTGGCTTGCTGCTGCTGCTGCCGAGCTGCGTGTTCTGCTTGTCGCACTGCACGTCGATCATTAACAAGCTTGTACAGCAGCTGGACTTTTGTCTCACTGACTTGTCTTGCAGGACGTTAAAGTGTATCCAAGAAAATCACGTATCGTCTTCTTCCAAGCCTTCCAAGATTTTTTTTATACTAGAGGTACATTGTCCTAGCCAACTGTCATGAATGTACTGTCGGTCTGACTACAGAAACTTTTTGGAGTATTTCAGACTTGGAATGGGAGTAAATGAGCAGCCAACTGTTAAATGTGTTGTTTTATTTTCACTTTAAATACAGCAGAATAACATGTCATTGACGTTAGTAAGGCCTGGGTCCAGACAATGTCAGCTTTTTTACAAAAGTGTAGGCCATTTAGGTTACCCCTTCACCATTTCCATTTGCTTTGTTTAAACTGCTATTCAAATGGTTCAAATTTAGGGCACAGAATCTCAGTCTTTTTTAAAGAAGGGAGACAGTAATGGCTAGTATTTATCAGTGAAAATGCACATTACAAGTGGAGAGGTTGAAAGAGCATATTTTATGTACTACATAATGCAGCATTGCAGAGCCTTGCCCGATTTCATATTCCGTTTTGTTTCTGTTTGTGATACACTCTTGTATGTTCAGACTGCCAAATATTAATAATTTTTTTCTATATGATCTTTGAATATCTATCATCTACGAAGGGCATTATAGTTGCCACCAAACAATATATGATGTAGTCAGTTTGTTGTCACCCCCTGTAAGTATTTAAAGTTTATCATGTGCTCACTGACTTTGTAATCTGTGTTGACTTTGGATGTTACTGAACCCCAGTTTTCCTAAAGAAAGGTCAGATGAAAGAAATGTTGAACAATCAGACATCCTAATAACACATTTGAATACTTAAACTGTTTACTACCACTATTGCATCATTTTTAGAAAACTATCAGGAGATGGCATGTATAGTAATTTTCCGAGTCGAAGTTACGTTTTTTTTAAATTGTTTTTATTTTGCAGCACTGTTAACAGCATGTGGCCTCACAAGGCACTTTAAAAAGCAAACAAGAGTAAAATGATTGATCATTATTCAAAAAATGCAATAAAAGCACAGTGAATATAAAAAAATGCAAGACCCGCAGATAACAGCAGAAGCTTGGAAGTAAACCTGGCAGATTTTAAACAGTAATAATTAAAAGAGGCAATGCATACGAAGCACAACCATAGACTAAAACAACAAAGAAAGGAACCTCATAATAATTATAGAGATACAGTGCAGGATACATTGATCATTTATGAGAAGGGCTTCCAAAGTTAGCCGATCAAGATAGCAGAGTGCATAGAGTGAGATGGTGGCATTCCTGTCTCCGTAAACACCAGGGACTGCTGAAACTCATCAGTAAAGGGCAGCAATTTAAAAGCCAAAGAAAGCAAGTGGATCTTCAGTGTGCATTTGAATGTCGACACAGATGGAGCAGAAAACTGCTGATCAGCTAAATTGGTGCCATTTTCACCTCTTTGTTTTTCATCATTAAGTAGCTGCATTTAATATAACATTTGGAAAATAAAAGGAACGTAGAGTTGAGGGACCAAGAGGTTCTAGTCATCCCCACTCTATTTTGCTGATTTTTCTAATAAAGTAAAATGTAGGTTGACACATGCAGAACAATAAAAGGAGCAGAATATCTAATAAAATGGTGTGTTACATAAAGGAAAAATAGCTGTTTTTTAATGAATAAATTGCTAAAACAAAATTTTGCAGCCATAGTTTTCTTTACTATGTTTGGTAATAGAGCTGTAAGACTGTAGCACTATCTTCTGTTCCAGTATCGTCAGTTGCTGTTTGTCATAATTTTTTTCCAATGGTAATGATTGCTATTTGTTTGTAGCGCACAATGTTTATAGTAAATTGCAGCAAGTTGCTGAGTTTGGTAAGGTATGTGTTTCAGTGACCTTTGTGTATCTCAATTTTTCATACATTTAAATAACCATATATGCAACACAGACCGAAAAAGGGTTGTCTTATTTAAAAGGAATAAACCAAAACAGACAGTAATCTGCTATTCAGAAAGATTTGTGATACAAAAATTGTTACAGCGTTACAGAGGAGTGCATTGGAGAGATGGAGAGCAAAAGATAAAGAAGGGGGCTACTGTATAAAAGGAAGAATTTCAAAGCAAATAGTGCACTGCTACTCCAGACATCTTGATTTAGACAGGAATTCAAGAGTGTTTAAGTGAACACTTGAGTGAGGAGCTGTAGGTGGCACACGGCGTCACACCTCCAGAGACTTAGGTACAGATTCTAACATGGGCACTGTATGAATAAAGTTTGAATAATGTTTATGTAGACTTTCTCTGAGTACTCTGACTTTTGTCCAAATTCCAAAAACTTAAAATAAAATAGGTTGGCTGTAAACTCAAAATCGTCTATTGGCGTGTGCATGATGGACTGCTGAGGGACATGTCTGGTTTCTGCCTTGAGCCCGATGCTGCCAGTTTAGGATTTGCTCTCCTGTGACTCTGTATTTGAACAGACTTTTTATTCTTTCGGTGTATTATGTACTAGTTAGATTCACAATCTGATAGGAGGTAGAGGTTTCCACAATATTCAACTCCTTCTTTTTTGTGACATATTACAGTTTGTCATGCAAAAATTTTGAATGTTTTCAAAACTATTGTTTTGTAAAAGGTTTCTGTTAAGAACCTAATATTTATTTTACCTTTGAGCCATTTCATATCTAGCAACATGTCCCAACAAGATTATATAATAATGTAAATTATGTGGTAGAGCAGCCATTTTGAAAATTCTTAAAATGGCTGCCACAATTTCTCATTTAGAACTCTAAATCTAGTTGATTGCAGCCATATTTGTGCTGATATTAAATGACCACTATTTAGAATGGTAAACCATTGGTTAGTCAAAGTCTTATGAATTTCTGAAAGTTGTAAGCGCTTTATTATACTTCTGTTGTATATTAGCTTTTGTTAAAATGTATTGATTGGTTCTGGCCCTGTATCTCATACCAATTTTCAAATATGAACTAGAAAAAAGAGATTGCTTAGAAACATTGATTGACCAGATTGTTTTGGTGACAAATGGTACATTAACGTGTATTAAAAAACAATGGTAGAGTAACAATGTATTTACATCGAAGCAGCATTCTTTGACACTTTGATATTTCTTTATGAGGTGTATTATCTGAAACACAATTCCGGCAGAACTCTTTCAACATTCCATCGATGGAGGTTTCCACTCCAGTCAGCCTTTTAATATGAGATTAATTTCTAGGTGCAGTGATAACTGAGGAATTTTAGCCACCAATCATTGCAAGTAAATGTTTTATAATTGATTTTTTTTTTTTTAAACTAATGTACCATATTGAATGATATGGATTAAAAGAAACAAACAACAGCAAGGAAAAAAGGCTGACAGAAGAAAATTGAACAGTCACCTTCATTCTATATAGGTTATTATGTCTGCATATATTATTAATTTAGAAAGAGCCTGAGGGGCGAACAAATTACAATAACAGGATAAATGATCATTATAGGCAAACATTTCTTTTCATCTGCATCCAGAATTGTTTGCTCTGTGTACTGAAGCTAAATTGTTTTCAATTAAATGTATCTTATTACTTATTATGCTCTCCCACATATCAATCAAGGTTTAGAAAGAAAATTGGAGCAAGTTTTAGCAGAAAATTATAATACAATTGCAGCTGTAGTTTTGTTCCTGAAGCCTAATGGTCTATGTACATAAAACTATCAGAAATGAAGTTACCAATTAGTTTCCTATTAAGCTGAAATGTTTATCCAGTTGCCATATGCATTATTGCATTTAAATTATTATATCTCATTTGCTTTATTTGTATGATAATATTTATTTATGTCTATCAGTCTTTATTCCACTGCATATAGTGCCTTTCACTAGCAAACAGTAGAGTTCTTTAAATTGATTTTCTGCAACTGAAACACAAGCAGGTTAAGGGTAGGTACACTTTATTATTCCATAGGGAAATGTATTTGAAGCTGAAACGTACAAACATAGAATGTTGTTTTACAGGTATGTAAAATAAGAAATGTTGTCGTGTTTTTACAAGCAGAATACACATCTTCGATTCTTACATATCAGAATATTGAATTCTATTAGTGCACTGTAAAACATAGTGCTCATCAGAGCCCCTGTGGCCACTACAATTCAAAAGGCTTACAGTGCTGAGAATAAAATGGGAATCTTAATCTGCAGCCTAATGACAAAGTTGAAATATTGGAATCAGAGAATGGCTGCTGACTTACAAAACAGATATGAGTTTCTTTCTAAACTGTTTTGAAAGAAAGAAAGAAAGAAAGAAAGAAAGAAAGAAAGAAAGAAAGAAAGAAAGAAAGAAAGACTTTGTAAATGTGAAACCTTTTAGAGAAGCTCATTAAATAAATACATAAATGCATACATACACAAACACTATGGTCTGAGCCCACACCAGAATGACAAAAAAAGAAAAATGTTCAGAAGAAAACTTCTGACTTGGCAGTCCTAGTCACAGTGAGGCATTATACAGGCATATTGCTGTCGGTATAAAGGAGCCCCCAGCAATGTTTCTTTTATACACTTCTGCTGAATAATTTGTTTGCCTCAGTGTAAGTGTATCAGAGGGAAGATGTGCAGCATTGTTCATAGTGGCACTCAGTTTTATTTTAAGTCTTTCCTTCGCTATGACCTCCAGGGGCACTAAATTCATCCTGTAACTGCCCTTTTAATTAGTTTGTTGATTTGGTGGGCCTCTCTTGAAGTTATGTTACTTGCCCAGCACAACACAATGTTAAAAAATAAACTGGCCATCACAGAGTTGTAGAAGTGTAGTCCTGATGAAGAACAGCCTGCTCTGCCTTTTCTTATATAGTTCCTCTGTGTTCCAAGACCAATCTAACCTTTCATTGATATGAATCTCCAAGTACTTGTAGGAGTGGACCACCTCTACATCCACTCCTTTAATTGTGACTGGACATAAAGGCTGTCTGGTGTGGCAAAAGTCTATAACCAGGTCCTTGGTTTTGCTGATGTTAAGCTGCAGAAAATTCTCTTTGCACCAAAAGCGAATTCCCCCACCTGACTCCTGTACTCTGTCCCATCCACTTTATCATTACACCCAATAAGTGCAGAGTCATCTGAGAACTTCAGCAAGTGATATGACAAGATGTTATATTTACAGTTGTGCTTGAAAGTTTGTGAACCCTTTAGAATATTCTGTATTTCTGCATAAATATGACCTAAAACATCATCAGATTTTCACTCAAGTCCTAAAAGTAGATAAAGAGAAACCAGTTAAACAAATGAGACAAAAATATTATACTTGGTCATTTATTTATTGAGGAAAATGATCAAATATTACATATTTGTGAGTGGCAAAAGTATGTGAACCTCTAGGATTAGCAGTTAGTTTGAAGGTGACATTGAAGTCAGGTGTTTTCAATCAATGGAATGACTATCAGGTGTGAGTGGGCACCCTGTGTTATTTAAAGAACAGGGATCTATCAAAATCTGCTCTTCACAACACGTTTGTGGAAGTGTATCACGGCATGAACAAAGGAGATTTCTGAGGACCTCAGAAAAAGAGTTGTTGATGCTCATCAGGCTGGAAAAGGTTACAAAACCATCTCTAAAGAGTTTGGACTCCACCAATCCACAGTCAGACAGATTGTGTACAAATGCAGGAAATTCAAGACAATTGTTACCCTCCCCAGGAGTGGTTGACCAACAAAGATCACTCCAAGAGCAAGGCATGTAATAGTCGTCGAGGTCACAAAGGACCCCAGGGTAACTTCTAAGCAACGGAAGGCCTCTCTCACATTGGCTAATGTTCATGTTCATGAGTCCACCATCAAGAGAACACTGAACAACAATGGTGTGCATGGCAGGGTTGCAAGGAGAAAGCCACTGCTCTCCAAAAAAAACATTGCCGCTCGTCTGCAGTTTGCTAAAGATCATGTGGACAAAGCAGAAGGCTATTGGAAGAATGTTTCGTGGATGGATGAGACCAAAATAGAACTTTTTTGGTTTAAATAAAAAGTGTTATGTTTGGAGAAAGGAAAACACTGCATTCCAGCATAAGAATCTTTTCCCATCTGTGAAACATGGTGGTGGTAGTATCATGGTTTGGGCCTGTTTTGTTGCATCTGGGCCAGGACAGCTTGCCTTCATTGATGGAACAATAAATTCTGAATTATATCAGAGATTTCTAAAGGAAAATGTCAGGACATCTGTCCATGAACTGAATCTCAAGAGAAGGTGGGTCATGCAGCAAGAAAACGACCCTAAGCACACAAGTCGTTCTACCAAAGAATGGTTAAAGAAGAATAAAGTTTACGTTTTGGAATGGCCAAGTCAAAGTCTTGACCTTAATCCAATCGAAATGTTGTGGAAGGACCTGAAGCGAGCAGTTAATGTGAGGAAACCCACCAACATCCCAGAGTTGAATCTGTTCTGTACAGAGGAATGGGCTAAAATTCCTCCAAGCCAGCGTGCAGGAATGATCAAAAGTTACCGGAAACATTTAGTTGCAGTTATTGCTGTAAAGGGGGGTCACACCAAATACTGAAAGCAAAGGTTCACATACTTTTGCCACTCACAAATATGTAATATTCGATCATTTTCCTTAATAAATAAATGACCAAGTATAATATTTTTGTCTCATTTGTTTAACTGGTTTCTCTTTATCTACTTTTAGGACTTGAGTGAAAATCTGATGATGTTTTAGGTCATATTTATGCAGAAATATAGAAAATTCTAAAGGGTTCACAAACTTTCAAGTACAACTGTATACTTTAGGTGTACAGAGTGAAGTGAAAAGGTGACGGGACTGCTCCATGTGATGCTCCAGTGTTGCTGACGTGCGTATCAGAAACAGTAAATCTACAGCACTAAAACATAACCTAATTATTAAATAGCATTTCATAATCTTTAAGAATTAAGATTAAAAAACAGCATGCTATGGCCCTCCAGTTTGACATCACTGTTCTGGAGCATGAAAGTTATCAAGAAGAGTTTCAGCAATGTTAGATATAATAATGATACTCAATAAAACTGCTACAAATATACCCATGCCTCTCTTTACTTTTGATGTTGGCGTCTAAACAGCTAATGAATATATTTTATTTTATATATTTTAGTTGCTGATACATCAGTTATCAATACATAGGGATAATCAGTAGCCTCAAAGCCTCTTTAAAACTGCACATAAACTTATTTTTTTTATAGTTTCTGATTTTTTTTAAGTATAAGTTTAAAAATGTTATGTTTTATAGAAAAGATTAATCAGATATGATTTATGGAAGAGTTTAAATATGAAATCTATAAATAAATTATTATGGGTGCATCTTATTTACCACATTTATGCACTACTTACCAGGATACATCTTCAAGATGGGCTTACAATCAGGCAAAATAATTAACATTTTATTAAGTATGAGAAAATGTACGTGCAAGAAAGTGAAGTAAAAGTAAAGGTTCGGGATACATATCAGTCAAGGTTTAGAAAGAAAATTGGAGCAAGAAAATTATAATACAATTGCAGGTATAGTTTTGTTGCTGAAGCCTAATGGTCTATGCATATAAAACTTATCAGAAATGAAGTAACCAATTAGTTTCATATTAAGTTGAAATGTTTATCCAGTTGCCATATGTATTATTGCATTTAAATGATTATATTTCATTTACTTTATTTGTGAGATAATATGTATTCGTCTATCAGTCTTTATTCTACTGTATATAGTATATATTTGCTTTCACTAGCAAATAGTATCCCAAGGCACAAGTACAGAAGCTAGTAGAATTCTTTATGTTATGTTTTGTAGGAAAGATTAATCAGATATGATTTATGGAAGAGTATAAATATGAAATCCATAAATAAATTATTATGGGTGCATCTTATTTACCACATTTATGTACTAATTACCAGGATACATCTTCAAGATGGGCTTACAATCGGAGAAAATAATTAACGTTTTATTAAGTATGAGAAAATGTATGTGAAAGAAAGTGAAGTAAAAAAAAAAAGGTTTGGGATAAATTAATTAAAATGGAGGAGGGGAAAAAAATCTTAATTTAAAATTTTGTTGATGACAAGGAAATACACAGCTTCACACTAGTTCTTCTTTTAACATCTTCAGATATGGACCTATAAAAGGAGGTATCTTGTGTCCACTTTCAAATAGCATGCCACATTTGTATGTTACCTTGATGCTTTTTCAAAAAAGTCCTCAGACCAGTGGCATCGTAGAGAAGTTTAAAATGGTGTATAAATCATTAATTCAATGTAAATGAAGTCTTTTAATATTGATATTTTGAATATTTTATTGGGTTTGCATGAATGCATTTTAAACGTGTGCATAATGCATGGTAGCCATAGCATGCATGCATGCATACACAAATATATTTAAAGAAGTCATGTATTAATAATATTTTTTCACTGTGATAGGAAGAAAACTTGTATTATATGCTGTTTTACAAGTCGAAGGTTGTTTTGTTGTATATTTTATTGCAGAAAGAACTAGCAAATAAGTATAGACAATGTGATCTTGTGCATAAGGTGATTTGTTAGAAACTGAAAGGTTGCAAATGTCAAAGTGGCCTTTACCATTGCCACTGCCTTAAATTGTGAAGCAATTTCATAAAGGTTAACTTTACAATGGTTAACTATTGTCACAAGGACACCACTGTGGTACCCTAGTCGGTGTGGCATGACAATTGTAAAATTCTTTATCAAAGAAGTTTGTGTTCAATATTTTATCACTGGGGTATGTTAATGTTGCTTTGGTTTATTGCCTGCTTTTTTTTTCTTTGCCTGTGCAATGTTATTTGTGTTTTGTGGGTGGTCCCCCAAGAGGGGGGGTCGCTAGCCAATCACCACCAGGAACTGCCCTCCTCCCTGTAAATCCGGTGGTTCATTTCAAATGCAGTAGAGAGTTGGTGTTGCTTGTGTTTTTGCTGTGCTTGTGTTCTTTTCACTCATTCGATATTAGTCCATTTTGCTGTGTTATTTGTCTTCACCATTGGATTGTGTATTGGGACTTGTTTGCTTTGGATTAGCCGCTCCCTTTTGCCTTGTGTGTTCTATAGACCTTCATTTACTTAAAGAGCATTTTTGTGATAACTCTTTCAAATTTTACATTGCCCTTTTTGTATTTAGATGGGGTTTTTGATGTGATTTCCCACTCTAGTGGGTGTTTTTGAAAGGCCCTTGGAACTTTTTAGCACTTTGTGTCTCTCAGTCATAACAATCCGGTCTACAGCTTCCAGTGTTTCTCCCAAAATGGTAAATTCTGGGGGCTCGATTATGTAGACAGTGACATCTTGAACACGGTTCTTGGATTTCCTGATATTGCGGAACAGTGCTGTTCTCTCTTAGGCTTCAGCAAAGAGGGTCTGAATGTTCTGGAGTTCTTTCACAGAGTGTGCAAAGATGGCAGAGTCATTTGCATATTGGAGGGCATCAATTGTCACCCTCATCACTTTTATCTTAGACTTGAGGTACTGTAGATCACAGGTGTCAAACTCCGGTCCTGGAGGGCCGCAGTGGCTGCAGGTTTTCATTTTAACCATCTTCTTCATTAGGGACCAATTTGTGTTGCTAATTAACATCTTTTTCTTTAGTTTTGATTAACTTGACTCAGACCCCTTAGTTGTCTCATTTTTGCTTAATTAGCAGCCAAACAATAATGAGACACAAAACACATGACCAGCTCACCTTTGCCCATCACACAATATCTGAAAGTAAAGAAAGGTGGTGGTTGTCAGTAAGATTGATCTCTCAGCTCACCAAAACATCTTGACGGTTTTCTTAGAAAAATTAACAGTTTTGGAAATGTCTGCTGTAGCAGAATGAGAGCAGCAACAAGCTGTGGAATTAAATAATGGGTTTAATTAACAGCAAGAATCGGCTTCTCATTAAGAGATTGATTGAAGTGAAATTGGTTGGAGTTTGAAATCCCAATTTAGTAGGTCATCTGTCAGCTCGTTTTACATCTCATTTCTGTTTGGCTGTCATTTAATGAAGAAAGGAATAAATTCAAAGGACTGAATCCTTAAAAATAAGGCTATTAAAATGAAGGGAAAAGAAGTTAATTAGCAGTGAAAACCTGTCACTGATCAGGAAAAGGGTTAGAATGAAAACCTGCAGCCACTGCGGCCCTCCAGGCCCGGTGTTCGACACCCCTGCTGTAGATTGAATAGCCTTTTGTCAAACCAGTACTCAGTCCCTACAGAGAGAGCAGCCAGAGATCAGCAGCAGAATAATATGGAGGTAAATGGTAAAGACATTTTGTTACCCCCATGTGGATGGTAATGGGATACATTTCTGCTCCACTGCAGAGGACAGATGCAGACATCTGACCGTGCAGAATACTGATGAACTTGGTATGGCCCTCTTCCAGAGGGCTTCCCAATTATAGGTGTTAAAGGCCTAAGTTAGATCTATAAAGGTCCCAAATAGCATTTGTATGAAATATAAAAATTAGGTCCTGACTCTTTGAGGTCATGCAGGATCCCTGGGCATCTTTCATAAAGAGTAAGGTGTTTCCTGATGTCCTGGCTAAATTACCCATCACGGTCTGGCCTTCAAATTATCCCTCATCTCTAAGTGGCTAACTACATCTCTCTCCTCTTCACTACCTAATAACTAATATGTGTTGAGCAGGTGGATGCTGCACATTGGTGATGGTTGAAGTGACTCCCCAACACTATGTAAAGTGCTTTGAGTGTCTTTGTTCTTGGATTTGCTGGGTCACATAAATCATATTGATGGTACCTTGGGATAATCTAAGGCCACACTGAGACTTAGGAAGAACTTCCTCTGCAAGTGGGGGAAGATAATAAAGATGGTGACAGTATTGGCATTTTTCAAGTCTGGTAAAATTTCTTCAACCTTCCAGATCTTGATGGGGAATCCCTTGAAACGTACAAGTGAGTCCTTCGCGACTTGCCTTTCATATCTCTGCAGGAATACCATCCAGGGTGCAGGCTTTGTTGTTCTCCATTTGCTTGATGGCTTGAAGAACATCTTCCTGGTTTTTTGGTTCACCTTAAATATTCTAAGCATGGTCATGAAAATGAACACAATTTTTTTCCATTTAAGAAGACCAAAGCTTTGAGGTTACATATTTTTTACTCGCTAATCATGGCACCAGAGAGTAGTGATGTGTTTCATGTTGATTACAACATGCAAGTAAGAATTTCACTGTACTCTGTACGGTTGACAATAATAATTCTATATTTCTGCCTCCTTAAACCCTTCAAACAAAATGGTGCTTCAATTATGTCAGCAAACAAAATAATAAATTCAATAAATAAACTGAAATTAACAATTCACTTGATAAACTGAAATATGCCAAATAGTAGAATTCAAACAACCACTTGGAGATGCCAAGAGGAAATTCCTTCTAGCGGATACCAGCTGACATCATGACTAAATAATTGGAGGCCATCTCTGGTTCATATCCTATCGTTCTTCTGCTTGCGGCTGCTTCAACAACCTCTTTAGTCATTATATACCGTTAATGAAACATCTTGTGACTTAATTTAAAATCCATATTCTTTTCTCACATTTTATTACTTAATTTTGCAGTACTGTAATTTGAATTCATTGTTTACTGTTATGACTGAGAAAAAATAAAAGTATCCTGTTTCTGAATATGCCATTAAGAAAGATGTTCTATATATAGTATGTTAACTACTGCTGATAAAACAACCGAGAATAATTCAAATTGTTAAGAACAGGTCAATTATTTTTGTATATATACAAAGAATACAACATATGGCTATAAAATATAAAATTCATATCAGCACTGCCCAAATTTTACCCATCTTGAGGAAGAACTCTGCAGCTGTACCTTACTAAAACTATTTGACTTCAGCACACAGCAGCTGCATGTCAGCACCACTGAGATATAAACAAAGCAGTCGATGGATAAAGCAGATGACACTGTTTTTAAAACTAATACATCAGATCTCTAAAATTATGCATTTTTTCACTGATTCATTCAACTGTAAACAGTTTTCAATAAATTAGAAAAAATGAAGGAGTTATTTATTATTATTTTTGATGAAGAGGTTAAAAATGCACTTCTTTTCTGATAATATTCTCAAATATAACTATCAATACAAGCATGTATCATTCTTGAAAGTACAAAAATATATTGATTTTTGTATAAAGTAGTAAACAGCAATCTTTTGATTGTATAAATTCAATAAAACACTGCAGTTTAATTATCTTTGATGTAATTAGTGCTGTGTCCAGAGTAGAGTGAGCCAGATCCATGCAACCTTCAAACGCTACAGATATCTTGACACACTATGGGTCAATGGCTTCAATTATTTTGAGACATTACATTTTAAAGGACAATACAGGCTAAATCAGGATGAAATTAATGTAAAGACATGCAGTTATAGGCAGCACTTTACATTAAAAAATATAAAAGTATGAGTTGAAGTTTGCTTGAGAGAAGTGTGAGTATTTACAGTAGAGTTGATATCAATGTTAAGTGACACGTTTGTAATGTTGTGTTGACATATCTGTCAAGAGGGAAGGGCCATAAGAATACCTGAATGTCTGCTGAGAGAACAGCAGGAAGTTTCTTTGGAGGGCTTAGAAAGCCCTCCCTATAGGATAGAGTGGCACTCGTACAAAATATAGTCCAAGAACGGTTTTTCAAAGAAGTTTGTGTTAGCAAATAAATTAAATAATTCAATTTTAAAATAAGGATAAGAAGGGAATTTTAAAGTCATGATTTGACCTGGGAATTGCCAGAAAGTCTAATGATAAAAATCACGTGAAATTCAATTCATCAGAGATACGTGAAGCAGCAAAAAATGAAAGTTCTTTGAACATCCTAAGAGTAATTTTGAAAGCACTGCATTCACTTACAAGGAAATTAGTGTAGTTGTGCCAGGATCAATTCATGTATTTTAAGGGTTTAGAATTAGTCAAGGGCCATTCTTCTGCATTTTGATTGTCTGAACCTTTCACATATTATATAAGGTTAAATCATAAGAGAGAAGATTGTAACAATCAAATTAAATAACTGAATTTTTAACAGTTCAGCCTAAATATGCACATATCTGCACATACAGGCTCAAGTTTAGAATAGACAATGAATGTAATACAGATGTGTTTGAGATGTGGAAGGAGAACCAGAATACCTAAGAATAAAACTCATGCAGACATAGGTGCAAATCCAACACATAAAGTGTTACAGTTTGGGAGTTGTGTCTAAGATGCTGTGTCTGTAAGGGAATAGCACCAACCAGCCTACTGTTTTGTCGCTTAACTATATTACAAAAACAAATGAAAACAAAGTAGCTTTAATGATATCATTAACATGAATCTGCATTATTAAAAAGAGATTAGTTCCTACATTCCTCACCTCAGTACTAATATCATGAAGCACATTGTTGAGGTTCATAGAAGAAAACGTTTGTTTTCAGTTACTATAAATCATTAATCCATCCATTATCCAACCTGCTATATCCTAACTACAAGATCACGGGGGATCTGCTGGAGCCAATCCCAGCCAACACAGGGCACAAGGCAGGAAACATACCCCGGGCAGGGCGCCAGCCCACTGCAGACTATAAATCATCTTTCACTTATTTTCTACTATAATGAGACAAGTACAAGATGGGTGACAAAAAAACGGTAAAGGAGTTGGTTATATTTGTCACTGAAACCTGAAAAGTAAGACAAAAATAGTTATTAACTTCAATAAGTGATGACATTCATATAAAATTTATAAAGGGGCAATCACTGAAATTTGAGGGACAACAGGGACTGTTGATTGAAAAGAGTTGGACTTACCTACATTTATGGCATATGTTGTATCCGTAACATTTGATTCATACCACACAACGGCTGATCTAGATTCATTAGAGCATTAGAATCATTTTGATGAGAACAGAATGTTCAGGCTAACTAACAGGCTAACTTCTCTAAAATGAAATGAAGTTGATTTTTGAATGTCACACTATTTGCTAACTATTTTTTTGTGTTTATGGTTCTCAGTATGAAAAAAAAAACTTTTCTAAAGTTTATGTGAAATATATCTTCAACAAGTTTCCATGTTCTTGAGGTAGAATTTAATTTAAACTAAGAGTTGTGTTCTACCTAACTTATTACATTCATAATTTTGATCACTTGTCACTTATAAACTGAAAACATTCAACTCTGTGTCTTTTCTTGTTATTTGTACATCACAATCCTGGAATTCATCTTGTCATTCTTCTCCATACTTTTACTAGCACTGCTATCTTTTTTTCTAATTTGGAGACCGGTATGTTAAGCAAAAATGAGCTGCAATAAATGGCAAGATTTAATGGCACTTTCATTAGCATAAAGTGTCATTAATGTCAAGTTAGTTATGCATTTTGTAAGTTTAGTCCCTTAACCTCTCGTATATAATTTTGTCTATAACCAACACCAGTTGACTGATGGTAATTCATAGGAAGAGGATAGCGACTATTTAGACCGAAGATGGATAAGAAGTTCAAATACAAGAGGAGACCACTAAGCTGTTACACCAAAAAGAAGATTACAAAACTTAATTGTAGTCATGAGCAAAGATTTCAAGCCAGAGGTCCTAATATAGTCCCGAGTTTCTTTCCCCTAACTGACTCTGTTGCAAACCTTGTTTTTCAAAAAAATGCAACATTAATATTAACTGTTATACATCGCCATTTTAAGTAGAGACTTTTTTCAGTATACATGCACTGGTCAATGATGCCATAATTGTTGTTGTTTCCAGTCTTATTAGAGAATCTAATAGTGTCTTTTTGATGTTTTTTTTTTTTTACTATCACATTCTTTTCATTTAGTCTTCTTTATTGAAATATTTAACACCCTGTGTTTTTATTGTGTATCTAGGTCTTTTTTTGTATTTGTGGTCCCATGACTTTGTCTTGTTTATGTGTTTTTCTACCATTGAGCTAGGGTATTTCCAGCAAAAACTTGCCTCTAATTTTGAAAGGTTGAGTGAGAGAAACAAAGCTCTTGAGAGCTCTTCAGCAAGGCCTGTGAACTAACTTTTTCTTTTTATTTCCAGCTAGTATGAGAAACTTAAGCAGTTGTACCTCTAACTGACATCCTGCTTAAATCTGTCTCTCATGGTTTTGTTTGGGAAGTCTCAGTGGCATGTTAATTGTTTCCAGCAAGTAAAATTACATTTATTTTCTGTGAAATAGCTCGACCCCTGCTGAAAAAAGTAAAGCACCTCTAAATGTCATGATGGATAGATGAGAGTCACTAAGTGACTTAAGCTGTTTTAGTGCATAAGGTGGCTCAGAAGGTAATCTAAGTTGAGTTTTGGAAGTATTCAGATATTCTCACTTTGAGCACACTTTATTGTGCTATAGTTTTAATTTTGCCATTTTTTTCCCCTCAATCTATACTCAAAAACCCATAATGACAAAGTGAAAAAAGTATTTTCAGAAAGATTTGGAAATGTATTAAAAACCAAAAATTGAAATCTCTCATTTATGCAAGTATTCAGACCCTTTGTTGTAGCACTCCAAATTGTGGTCAAGTGCACCCTGTTTGCTTTAATTCTCCTCGAGATGTGTCTAGAACTCAGTTTGAGTCCACCTATGGCAAGTGTAATTAACACACACCTGCGTATATAAGGCCCCAGAATTCACACTGCATACCAAGACAAAAACCAAGCCATGAAGTCAAAGCTGTTCTCTGTAAACCTCAGCAATAAAATCGTGGTAAGGCCTAGATCAGGACAAGGGTATAAAACCATTTCTAAAACCTTAACTATTCCTAGGAGCACAGTGGCATCCATAGTTGAAAAATGGAAGAAGTGTAAAACCTCCAGGCCTCTTCCTAGTGTTGTCCATCCAGCCAAACTGGGTAACCGGGAAAGAATGGCCTTGGCCTGGGAGATGACCAGAAACCTAAAGGTCACTCTTACAATGCTGCAAAAGCCCTCTGCTGAAATGGGAAAACCAGTTCTAAAGAAGACCTTCTCTGCAGTACTCCATCAATAAGTCATTTAGTGAAGAGTGGGCCAAAACATTTCAGTTAAAGGTATGTGACAACATTTAATTGGCTTTGAGAGACTGAGAATTAAGATTCTTTTGTCTGATGAGGAAAATATGTAAATGTTTGGGCAGACCTCTAAGCACTATGTTTGGCGAAGATTGGGCATTGGTCATTACATGCCTAATACCATCTCTGTGGTGAACCATGGTTTTGGCAGCATCATGGTATAGGACTTCTTCTGAGGTGCAGGGGCAGTAGTCAGTAGTGAGAGAAGGATGACTTCAGCCAAATACTTAAAGGTCTTTCAGGAAAACCTCATCCAGAGTGCTGATGACCTCACTCTGGTGCAACAGTTTACCTTTCAGCACAACAGTAACCCAAAGTACACAACCAAGACAATGCTGTAGTGGCCTAGGAACAAGCCTGTGACTGTCCGTAAGTGGCCCAGCCAAAGTACACACTTAAACACCATAGAACATTTGTGGAGAGACCTGAAGATGGCAGTTTACAGATGTGTCCCTTTCAGTTACAGACATTTCCCAGTCCTCTCCAGAAATTGAAAGGACCTACCAAGAAGAACTGCCCAAATCCAGGTTTTCAAAGCTTGTGAAGACTTATCCATGAAGACTCAAAGCTGTAACTGCTGCCAAGAAGTATATGAATGGAAGATTTCAGTTTTTTATTATTAGAAATTTTCTGGTTTTTAATTTGCTTTAATTGGTTATTGAATGTAGATGAATGGGTAAAACTGGAAAATTTAAAATTTAATCTACAACATAATTAAAGGATCTGAATACTTTCTGAATACACTGTCGGCAGGGGAAGCCCTAAGACAGAGGCGGGGAAAGATTGTCTTACCCTTTAAGGAAGCCCATAATACTCACTACTTAAAAGCTAAAGGTTGGGCAACTCAGAACAGACTCTTGAGAGAATAAGGAAATGGAAGACATGCAGAAGTTCCACATAACTCCTGAAGGGTGCAGTCTGAATATCTTACCTAGTACATGTGGGACACATCTATTTGACAGAAGGAGAGAGAGAGAGTAAGCAGTTGAGAACCTGTCTTGGGTTTCTGGTCTGGTAAAGCTCCAAGGAGTACAATGGCTACTGGGTATAAAATAATGGCATCTGTGTCCAAAGGATTACTGGAAGAGCAAGTTTTGCTTTGTCTGTTTTTTATTTTGAGTTCTCCAAATGTTCATCCTTCCATTGTTCTACCATTATTTTTAATTTTCTGTAGGTTTGGTTATTCTTTTGTTATGTTAGCATAGCACATTCAGTAGTGGTTCCCCCTTTGTAAAAACATTCACGAATATCAGTCTACACATATTTGAATCTGAGAGGAAGCTGCACATTTGAAAACAAAGTAGAAAGTTTGGCTTGAAATTGATGAATAATTAACTACCAGACTAGATTCATAACATGGCTTTTTTAAAATTTCTCTTCAAAAATGTGAGTTTAAAACCTGCAGAGACTTTCTCAATTAACTAGGAATCTTTAATGATATCTGTTGAAGCAGAAGGAATGGCGTTAGAGTTAGTTTAATCAGGAAGAAAGGAATGTGGTCAAACACAGAAACAGTAGATTTGATGGTAACCTTGAACTTTTCTCTCCGACTAAAGTTTTCTTGAAAACAGACGTTTTAATCCTTGCAAATGTCTCACCAATTTTTCAAGGTTATCAAATTAATCCTCAAAAGCTGATCACATGAGCTAATCCAGAAATATTTTAAGAGTCTCGTCTTTGAAGTACTTTTTAAACTTATACAAACAAAGAAAGTAAAATTTATGCTGTTTTCTAAGCAATGCTTTAAAGTGCTACATTAGATTTTCCAGGCTTAAAAATGGCCGATTAGTTTAGTGACTATAGACATTCACTCAAATTGTCATCCTGTGAACTTTATCTGCAAAATACCATGCTGTGGTACTTTAGATTTTTAAAGTTTAGATCCATAACAAGAAAAGTACAGTGATGTCTTATGTAATTTACATGTTATAGTATCATACTCATTAAATTCACAAAAACAAGAGAAAACCCAACTCCTGAAATAATATGAAAAGGAAGATCACAAACAAGCTGAGTTATTTTACAAGAGGCTGTAGAAATTATCTCTGCTTGTTACTTTCAACTAAAGTTACATGATTGTGCTTCAGAAGGACACTGACAAGTATAACTCTTTGTCTGGACTGCTACTTTTTAAAGTTTTAAATTGGAAGAGATTACTGATAATGTAAAGCAGAATAAGTTCATGAAATGTAGCTACATTCAGGCTCTGCTGTTGCTTTAGTAGAACATTAGAACAAACGAGAACAGGCCATTTAGCCAACAAAGCTCACCAGTCCTATCCACTTATCAAGTCGAATTTTGAATGTCCCTAAAGTCTTACCGTCTACCACATTACTTGGTAGCTTATTCCAAGTTTTTATCGTTCTCTTTGTGAAGAAAGATTTCCTAATGTTTACCCTTAACAAGTTTCCAACTGTGTCCCCATGTTCTTGATGAACTCATTTTGAAATAACAGTCTCTGTCCACTATACTAATTCCCTTCATAATTTTAAACACTTCATTCATGTCACCTCTTCTTTTGCTTAAACTGTATAGGCTCAGCTCTTTTAATGTTTCCTCATAATTCAACCCCTATAGCCCTGGAATCACCCTAGTCCCTCTTCTCTGGACCTTTTCTAGCGCTGCTATGTCCCTTTTATAGCCTAAAGATCAAAACTGGACACAGTACTCCAGATGAGTCCTTACCAGTGCATTATAAAGCTTGATCTTAACCTCCTTGGACTTGTACTTCACACATGGTGCTGTATAACCTAACATTTTGTTTGCCTTCTTAGTGGTTCTGAACACTGTCAGGAAGTTTATAGCTTCGAGTCCACTCCCATAAGGTGTACTCTCGATTTTCAGACCGCCCATTGTGTTTTTAAACCTAACATGTTTACTTCCTATGTGTAATACTATGTGTAATCCTTTATTTTATGATATACTGTAGCTTATTTCAAGAAAGATATTATATTTAAAGCTGTGTAATCATTGTAATTCTGCCCTGTCTCCATTAACAGTTGAGAGCCCATATCATCTCTGTCTTTCCTTTTTATTGCTTTTAACACTATTCTCAGTGTCCTAGTGGGGGTCAGAGTGCCACAGTTAACAACTTTGAAACATGCCTTCTTGCACCGTTAGAAGAGTTTCAGAAATCTTTTGTGCATCTTTATTTTTTGGGGCTTTGCAGAATAATTGTTAAGCTTTTGGTAAGATCTGTACTCTAGCAGTTAAGGCAGAATACATAGTTCATGCGACTAGACTAAATTCAAAGTAGAAATGCAAAGCTAAATCAAAACCGGAATCTTCAAAGTCTTTTTATTTTCACAAAGTTGATACTACAATAGCTGTACAGCCGTCTTATATGTTATGTGTACCATAATATCTTGGATTATGGGGCACATGCATCTTCTTCTTCTTCTTCTTCTTTCGGCTGCTCCCGTTAGGGGTTGCCACAGCGGATCATCTTCTTCCATATCTTTCTGTCCTCTGCATCTTGTTCTGTTACACCCATCACCTACATGTCCTCTCTCACAACATCCATAAACCTTCTCTTAGGCCTTCCTCTTTTCCTATCTACTCGGTATCATAGCGATCTGATAAGCAAAATAGTCACACCTGTAAAAATAATTACATATAATGGCACTCCAGTGGAATTACGAACAAACAATAACAAAAAATTATTTACCCATTCCTGACACTTGGCTTTTGTGCACAATGGAGTTAAAAGAACAGGTTCTGTGTTTGCCATGTCCATAGCTTTCTGCTAACTAACAGAGATTGCCATACTTTATGACACAGAAGTACCCCATACTCTCTATATCCCTGGTGGTATGGCAGCATATGCACCCTTTTCCTGTTCTGTTCTCTTGGGATTCAGGCTGCTCACCAAGGATTTTCTTTTCGTACTCAGTCTCTGAGTTCTGTCCTAAGTAAATATTGTTTTAATAAAGAACTGAACAACAAATATTTTACGCAGTAAAAAAGTAAAGTGAATTTAAGCTGAAAAGAAGCATCAACAGATAAAATGTTATCTGTATTTTTTTCTGTATGTCGTCAACATATTTGATGGACCTCTAGTTGCAAAACAAGGATTGAAAAGTATTTGCACATAGGAACAATACGTATTTTATCCATTCTTGTATTTAATTCTATCAAACTGGTAGGGGTTTTCAGGTTGCACATATTTTTGAGTTTGGATGTACATTTTCTATCAAATCTATCAAGTTTATGTCAAGACTTTTACTGAACCATGTAAGTATATCTTTGTTTTAATTACTCTGTTGTGTTTTTGTTTGTATATTTTATATCATTATTCTGCAGGGATGAGCAATTTTTATTCCAGTTGAAGAATTTAGCAGATTAAGGCATCTTACACTCTAAGGTATCCATATAATTTACTCTGTTCATTTTTCACTAAATACTTAATGCCAAGGAGGCCACAGTATACAATTTGTTATGACAGTTACGAAATTCTCAAAGCAGCTCAGCTAGATGGTTGCACACACCTTTGCGTATTGTCTGTTGGCACAGTGCATTGTGAGCAACTGCAAAGATGTTGTTAAAAAATGGACCAGGAGATGTGAACACTATGAGTTCAAGGCTAACACTCTTTAAATCTGAGAGCTGAATTGTTGTGCTGAGTTTTAGAGCAGAGTCTTTGTGGCATGATGCATTTTGCCTCTCTGGAGACATTCCTTAGCAATGGTTTGATGTGTCCTAGCAACTCACCACCAAATTACTGAGATTATAAAATATGGTATTATGTACTTAATATTAAATAACAAATATATTCATCCAAAACACACATATGGTGCCTAGAAAATAAAGCTTTAAGAATGTTTACAATCAATGAACGGAATAAATTTATCAAAGAAAAAAAATCAATGACATATCTGAGGTTTATCGCTTCTTAACATAATTAAGCTGTTTATTATACAGGAATAGTCATACCGAAGGGTGCTTTCAGGTCTGCTGCCCCTCGTCTTTCCTTTAATTTTTTGTTCCCTTGGTTATTTTCCAGTGCTTACTTTTCATTTTGTTTTATATTTTGAAATTATCCTTGATACTTTACCCTTTGTGTTCCTTATCTGCTGGGAAGAGGCTATTCAAAGGTACAGTTTCTTTACTTTGGCATTACTTCTTTACAGCTGTGGTGTGGTTTTGTGGTCTTGACTACTGAGTTGTTTTTTTTTTTTCTCTCAGATTTTTTTTCAACTTAGCTTTAGTAATTGGTGATTTTGACTGGATTGTGAATTTCAGTTTTCCATTCATTTTGTAACATTTTTATTAGTTAGCTTTTACCTCTTTTGCTCTGTAGGTTTGGGGTTTGAATTTTGGATTTTTGGATTTTCTTTTTTTTTTTTTTTTGAGTTGAAAAGGTGTTTTATTGGCTTAAGCCTTCCCATTAGGACTCAGACACAATAGGTATTGGAGATTTGGATACTCAGGGAATAGTAAGAAATAGAATAGGCAAAAATGGAATGCCTACTTAGTACCCATACACAGGATTTCTGTCCAATAGAATTGGTGGTTAACTGGTCTACCTAACTATAACTGTGCTCTCACATTCAACATCCCTCTTTTCTTTCTGGCCTTTCTCCTGCCATCTGAGTTCATGCCAGTAAGGCACTCCCTAACTTCACACTCAATTAGGAGCTGTTCCAGAAGGGGCTTCCTGACTTCTGCAAGAACCATTTCCAGTGATATCCCTGAGATTTATTTCAGAACCAAGGTGTCTTTGTAGTCTTTTTCTCTGTTCAAAAGGTAGCAGTAAACCATGTGCAAAATACAGGCCCAGCCATCTGTCATTCAGGAAAACTGGTAGATTTGTCATCACCATCCACACTATGAGTTTATCCCAATGTGGCTTAGTTAAGGAACACAGAATCCCTGCGTGAAGATGGCTCAATTACATGGGAATGGCTGCACTTTTTGTTCTTGTCACAGTTATTATTACTAGGGCATCATATTGCTGAAATCCTATCCTACACTACATCAAACTGCAGTAATGTGTGTATGTATGCATTAAGCTAGACTAGATTTTTCCAGTTCAAAAAGACAGATTGAGAACCTTTTTGTATGCTTGCAATGTGCTTTATTTAAAATCCAAAACATGGAAGGCAGAATGTGGGAAAATTTAGTTCATTCCACACAGCAAACTTGGTAGTGGTTCTCTACAACAGAGAGCATTCTGGTCCACTTAGGCAGCCAGGCTAAGTACTACATAGAAGCTTGACAAGAGTTCTTCTGATGATATAACCAAAATGGGCAAGCCAATTTGCTAGTGTGCAGTCCTTATTGTGAAGGCCTGAAGATCCCAAGATTTCTTGCACTCTGTTTACAGTCTACACGAAGACGGGAGTTGCAGGTCTAAGCTATCAAACATTGTATCTGATTTTGCTGAGGTTGGTTTATCAGAAGCACCAGCTGCTTTTGTGGAAATTGTCTTATCAGATGCCTTTGGCTGTCTAGTGAGGCGCCAAGTGCTGTGCTGCTTGACATCTAAGGGTGAACCAGGCAAAATGTTCACTCAACTGGTCACATACAGTACATACTTAAAGGCCAGAGCAACTTATTGATTATTGCTTATTCGCCTATGGCTGCAGGAGCACTTTGCAATATACTTCCTTTTCTTATTTCACAAAAAAAGCCTTTTTGAATATTATTCTTTAAATACTGCATTGCAAACTGCT
This sequence comes from Polypterus bichir lapradei, assembly GCA_026402145.1. Lineage (NCBI taxonomy): Eukaryota > Metazoa > Chordata > Cladistia > Polypteriformes > Polypteridae > Polypterus > Polypterus bichir. The sequence continues at coordinate 40,950,048 of JANRMT010062790.1, forward strand.
TACATTATATCATATATCTTACCTCTCATAGTCAGATATTTTGACTTGCTTTTATTATATCCATGAGTGAACATAAAAAAACTGATTTTAATAAAATAAAAGTAATACATTTTGTTTTAGTCAAATTATTATGTTTTGTTTTTTTGCTAATTTTATGTTTTTATAAGTTTGTACACTACTGTTCAAAAGTTTTGGGTCATAGACACTATGACATGGGAAGTCCATCCTGAAGCATACTAACATGTACACCCACACTAGATAAATTTTCAGTTATCAACTAACTTAACACCATATTTTGATAAACTGAGGGAAAACACATAACATTTCTATCAAGATACCATTAAAAATGATGTAAAATATAGCCAAGGCATTAAAGGTGTCTGTTACTGTCTTGAGAGAAGAGGAAAAACTTAATCTAACCAGAACAGAAAAGGGGGGAGGTGTCGGGGAGGAGGTACATATGCATAACTGCATAGAAGGAGAAGGACATCAATATGTGTAGTGTAAGAAATAAACACCTACAGTTCAGGTCCTCAGCCGACTTCTTCTTTAAATATATGTCAAATACCAGAGTTATCTGCAACACAGAAAAGATGATTCTTATGCTGAGCATCCTAGAGTTGTCTTTTCTCTGTTGTAGATGAAATTGGTAGTTGGTGTGTATTTAGTGAAGATGAAATCTAAGGACCTGTAAGGAGTTTCTTCCTTGAAACTGTACACTTTGATGTCCTAATCCTCCTATGCAGTTCAGCATCTGGGCTTTCCCTCTCTTTTTCTAACCTGGTTTGAGTCAGTTTGCCCTCCCCTGTCAAGACAGTAACAGACAGCTTTGCATGAAATCTTCTGGTTTTTGGCAGCATGTCACATGAAATAACATTCATTCTGCAAAAAATAATAAACTAACATTTTTCATTTTGACCATTTTTGAACCCAGAACTGAATTTTAGGAATGTCTGTACCTTGCAACCCAACTGAACAGAATAACAGGATTCAACATTTCTACTGCAATTTCAAAGGTTTCTCTAATAACTAATTAGAATTAACACATGACTAATTAAGGATGAGCTAAGGGAGTATACCATTGGGACACTGATTGAACTGCTGCTGAAAATGGAGCTTTGCAGCCATATGAGAATAATAAATTAAAAAGAAATCATTCCAACCATAGTAGCCATTATGAACATGAGTAATGCCTTGGCTATATTTTTAAATCAATTTAATGGTATCTTGATAAAAAAGAAACTAATTTTTATCCATGACATGACAAGTTCTGCCTGACCCTAAACTTTAGAATGAAAGTTTGTGTTTTTCCTCAGTTTATCAAAATAATGTATGGTATTAATTTGGTTGATAACTGAAAATTGACCTAGCGAGAGTGTGTGTGTGGTAGTATGCTCCATGATGGACTCCCCATGCAATTGTTGCTGGGTTGTGCCTTATATCTTTTATTGCTAGAATAGGCTCTCATTCTTGTACTAGAACAAACAGTTTAAAAACTGTGCTGAGTTTGCAAGGCATATTGAATGTTTACTTTATGTAAGCATGTGTGTAACTGTATAGTAGGTACTCTTGTCTCAAATTTGCATTCATTACTGGATGTTATTCTATCCTACCTCTCATTTTGTATCTTGTGAGTAAGAGCATTCAGTGTATTCTCGACTTTGTCCAAAGAGATACTCAGTTCAGGTTCAGTCTTCTGGAAAGGAAGGAACAGTGCCACTATGGCTACCAAACAAGTAGAGTGTAATGAGAAGAAGAATCACACAGTGTGTGTGATCACCAGATTTATCTTTGTGATTTTTTATAGTCATAAAATGCTGCTTATATAATTGTTATTATTTTAATTTCCCTTTGGGGACAAAATAAGTCATCTATCTATCTATCTATCTATCTATCTATCTATCTATCTATCTATCTATCTATC